>CM054141.1:8007656-8027656 GCA_028751875.1 Rapana venosa
AAAAAAAAAACTTTGAACCTCCCTTTTCCCAACTTTCAACAAATATTACTCCTGCTGTTCATTTTGTTTTAATTTCACCTTTGCCCTGGGGGGCTGAGGGGGCTTCTCTGTGTTTTTAGTTGGATTTGTGTTTCTCCCCCGTTTTTCCCGAAAATTTTTAATCTTGTTTTTGTTACAACCCGGAACGAGCGGTTAGCATTTTCTTTGCATTGTTTGATATTTGATATATTTCAAATTTTAAATTTTCTTCATTTGATATTTATTTCAAAATTTCATTGACTGATGATTTGTGTTTACGGATTGTGCTTGTCTTTGCAACCCTTCATACCCTGACCCTGCCGCAGCAGTGAAAATTTTCACGTGATCACGATCCAAAACCCCCCCCTCCACACTGCTCTGTGTTCCTTACTCACTGCAATGACTCTAACTGCAACAGACTTGAAAGCTTGTCCTCACGTGGTTTCCACCATATGCAAAATCGATCCGCTGAGCACATTGTAAATCTTGGATTCACCGCCGCAAAACCGAAGAGGAACACTTGCGGGCATACGTCATCGACTGCAGCGTGATTCCCCGACATCTGCCTCCCCCTCACTTCTGACGTCACTACCGCAACACTGTTACCAGCCACAACACTGCCTCGCTTTCTGGTCTCACCTGTTTCAACATTTGTGTGTGACTCTGACTAATTGGTTCTATCCCTAACGTGTGTCATGATCTGCATGAGACTCTAAATCCCCGATGATCCAGTTCTTTCACCTTCTTCCCACCTGACTCTACCAATCCAAACTATCTACCCTTCCACTGTACCATCTTATCATCACCCTCATCTGTTCCTCAGCTAGTCATAGTCACTCACCACCGTCTTCTCCAACCTCTCTGCCTCCCTCAAACTTCTCCATATGTTGTCTACTAACGCGCAATCTGTCTGTCTGATGCAAAGCTGACTTCATTTCTGATTTTATTTTTGAACACAACCTATATCTAACTTTTCTTACAGAACTTGGCTAAAACCACTAGGCCACGAACCAAGATAAAACAGCTGACTCCACCTGGCTACAAAACTCTTTCTTTCCCCCGACTCTCCCCGTGGAGGTGGCATTGCCATCATCTACAAAGACACTCTGCATCCAGCTCTGTCTGTCTGTCACTCCCTTCCGTTTCACCCGAATCTTTCGAAGTCTGTGAACTCAACCTCACCTTACTGGCCACTCTGTTACTTTCTGTTGCCTTTACCGTCCGCCTCCCAACCGTAGAAAACAATTTGACATCTTCAGTTTTCCACCAAGAGTTTCAGTCACTCCTTGACCATTACAGCCTCTCTCCAAAAAACTTATCATTCTTGGGGACTTTAACTATCACTTCGACAACCAGTCATCCCTGATGTCAAGCGTCTTTCTCTTTCCTTGTCAAATCACTCTTTTCCCAGCTAGTAAACGAACCAACACCACAGATCAGGCCACATTTTAGACTGGCTTATTACCGACATTTCACAAGGTCTAGTCACATCTCAGTCTGTATCTGTCACTGACGAACTGCTTTCCGATCATTCTGCCATTCTTTTCTTTCTCAACATTGCAAAGCCTATCAGAAACAAAAAGTGCATTACGTCGCAACCTCAAGGCCATTGATATTCAAACTTTCCTTTCCCAAGCTGTTGAAGGCCTATCACAAACCCCTGACCATTCTGACCCTTCTAAGCACTACAATACCGTCCTCAGCCAACTCCTTGATGAGCATGCTCCTCCTACTGACCATCTCCTGCCTGATAGGCCATGTGCACCATGGTACAACCGTGACATCCTGGTCGCAAAACGCAGACGCCGGCAACTAGAGCGGCAATGGCGAAAAACAAAAACCGAAATAAACAAACAGCTTCTTCGTAAACAAATCAACAAAGTTAAAACCTTAATTCGTTCAGCAAAAACAAAGTACTACTCTTCTCAAGTTCTTGATGCCACGTCTATGAAATCTCTCTTTTCCCTCACATCCACGTTTCTTGGATCTGAGAAGGCTAGTCCTCTGCCTTCTATTCTCAACCACTCTGAGCTTCCTTCTATATTTTCTGCTTTCTTCTCTGACAAAGTCCGCAACATTCGCTCCAGTTTGGATCAGACTCCTTTCCAGCCTGCAACTTCTGATCCCCAATTCTCTGGCACTCCTCTCCTTTCCTTTCATCCGCAAGCGAGAAAGAAATCGAACTAATTCTGAAAGGAATGACTATAAAATCATTGTGATCTTGACCCCCATACCTGCTTCTCTTTTTGCACAGTGCCTGCCACAACTTATTCCCACTATTACGAATATAGTAAACTTATCTCTTGTCTCTGGAAATGTTCCTTCAGCTCTAAAAACTGCCTAATAGTCACACCTCTACCAAAAGCATGACCTTGCCCCAACATTCTGAAGAACTATAACTGTTTCCAACCTACCGTTTATCTCTAAAGTCTTGAAAAAGTAGTTCTAAAACAGCTCAACAACCACCTTCTCTCAACAGTCTCCTTCTGCGTTTCAGTCTGCCTTTCGCGTCAACCATAGCACTGAAACTACCCTTGCCCATACCTTAAACACACTTCTACTCGCTTCTGACTACAGGGAAAATCTCTTCTTCTTACTCTATCGACTTATCTGCAGCCTTTGGACACTATTGACTCACTTCTTTCTTCTCTCCCGTCTTCAAAAAACATTTGTGTTACTGTACAGCCCTTACCTGGTTTAGTTCATACCTTACTGACCGATTCCAGACAGTCACAGTAAACAAGATTCAGTCCAGTACCTGCAAGATTGGAATGTGGAGTTCCACAGGGATCTGTTATGGGCCTGTTCTTTTTCACCCTCTACACTGCTCCACTGTCACATTATAAATTAACCCATCAGATCAACCATCATTTTTATGCAGATGACTCTCAGATTCTAAGCAGCGACACTCCTGAAAATCTGCTTCTCTCTTTACAAAATATGGCCCACTGCTTCAAGATATCCAAATTGGATGATACAGAATAAATTACAGCTAAATGCAAATAAAACAGAAACCATGCTTGTAGGGACCAAACACAAACTCTCTTCCATACAACAGTTTTCAATACAACTTGGCAATGCATCAGTCCCTTTATCCACTGCTGTGAAGTATCTAGGGGTCATTATTGACAACACACTCTCTATGCAAAAATTCATCACTCAGACCTGCCAAATCCTGCTACTATCAATTACGGCGTATTAGTGCAATTCGAAAGTACCTGTCCCACAGATGCAACATCCAAATTTGTTGCGTCTCATTCTTTACGTTGGACTATTGCAAACTCTCATGTTGGCTGGTTGCAGCATCATCTATCCAATCCCTTCAACGTATACAAAACTCTGCAAGCTCGTCTAATCCTCAGAAAGAAAAAATCTGAGCATATTACCCTTCTCTTGCATCTCTCATGGCTGCCTGTGCACAGAGAGTAAACTATAGATCAGTACCCTCTGTTACAAATGTCTCCACAAAACAGCACCCGCCTACCTCTGTGAATGTCTTCACTGTACACTCCTTCTCGTTCTCTCCGCTCTGCTGCCAGATACCTTGTCCTTACGAATACTAGAGTTCAACCCAATCCACCATCGGCCGTCGCTCTTTCTCTATTTCTGGTCCATTAATGTGGAATATCTCCCTCTCTCTCCTCCGCCAAAAGCCTTCTTATGACACTTTTAAATCCAGTCTCAAACATTATTTTTTCAAACCTAAGATTTTCCTCTTCCTGCCTCATCTCATAGTTTTTTTTCCCCTGCCTTCAACAACCAAGATTCTATTGCCTTTCCCAGGGTGTGTGACCTGTGTGTGTGTGTGTGTGTGTGTGTGGTGTGTGTGTGTGTGTGTGTGTGTGTGTGTGTTGTGTGTGTGTGTGTGTGTGTGTGTGTGTGTGTGTGTGTGTGTGTGTATGTACGTGTGTGCACATTTGGACTTGATGGAACTATTGCTTGTCACTGGTTGTATGACTGTGTAAGAATGAGTTGAGTGCAAGCGCTTTTATTTGTCTCTGCAAGATATAGCGCTATATAAATTCCATTTATTATTATTATTATTATTATTATTCCAACCGCATCACACACAGTCAGCCCCCCAGTTATCCAGGCACATCCTCAGCACCAGCAGACCACAGGAAGCTGTCAACATCAGGCCGCCATGAGGTCACCAGCTAGAAAAGATCCTTTTCTGTCGTATCTGCAGTGTTCAGTGGTGCCTGTATTTTGGTCCCAATAAGCGGAATATCGCCTAAGAAGTCCTCAGCCAGTGTCAACCTTAGTGGCAAAAAGTCATACAGAAGTGAGATACGAATCATGTGGACAGGATAGCCAGGTTGCGAATACGATCTGCCGACCCGGGTTCGAATCCTTTGTCTACTAAACAGGCTACTCAGACATCTACCATGATTAAAAAGTCTTGTAAAGTTGGAACTGTGTGTAACAGAGTGGGAATATTCAGATCTGTCCCTACTTTGTACATGGCACAATCAGAACGGTGAGGATGCGGTATCTGGAAATCGGCTGCATACATTCTATATTCTAGGGCGTGGGCTAGGCAACAGACGGTTTTCAACCACCACCCAACGAAACAGTGTTGCAAACTTTGCTGCAGGTGTATCGCCATTTAGAAACACGTTGCTGCGACAGGGCCTCTGATCGCAAGGATGGTAATCCAAGTTCCATCCCCGTCATATCCACCTTCGTGTAACTGTAGCACGCCTCAAAATACAAGGATAAAATTCACTGACAAGTATATTTGAGTTACTCCAGTAACTCCAGTTCTTTTGACAATCCAAATCGCAACAGGGTGGTGATTATTTAATCTGACACTTTTCGATTACCAGAGAACAAAATATGACCTTCAATCAGAAGCTTTTTTTTATTTTTATAAATCATCTTTATTCAGATTTGTACATAGTTACATAATAAACTTTCTGTGGCAACCAAAATAGAAATCAAAAACACACTTCCATTCACACTAAATGTCCTCGCACACATTATCAACAAAGGAAAGATTTAAAATCTGTCAAAAAGATGAAACAAAATAAAACGACAATTCCAACAATAAAATAAACAATCCTTAAATGAAATAAAGCCCACACACTCACTCACACACACACATCCTCATCATCTCAACATAACAGCCTTTGAGGCGTTTTGTCCCCCCTTTCCACATTTTACTTCGTCGGCAGAATGTATAGAAAAGGACTTTTTCAACCACTACCCAAGGAAACAGAGTGTCGCACAATTTGCAGGTGTGTCCCGATTTAGTAACACAACGCTGCAACATAACTCTGATCACATGGGAGGTAATCTAATTAGTACCCTGTTACCGTTGTATGCTTTGAAAGTGGATAGGAAGACAAGAACAAGTTACCCCTGCAGTATAAAATTAGAAGAACAAGTGATCTTGCAGTTGAGGCTAGGAGACAATTATCTTCTGCAGTTGTGGGCAAGGTAAGACAAGTTATCTGCAGTTTGAGGGCTAGGAAGACAATTATCTGCGTTGAGGGCTTAGGAAGACAATTATCGTGCAGTTGAGGGTGCTAGGAAGTACATGTTTAATATCTGCAGTAGGTTAGAAGACAAGTTAACTGCATTGAAGAGGTATAGAAGACAAGTTATCTGCAGTTGAAGGGCTAGAAGACGAAGTTTATCATGCAGTTGATGTTAGGAAAGACAGGTTATCTGCACTGAGGTTGGGAATAAAACAATTATTATCACAGATGAGGTTTAGGAATAACAATTATCTGCAGTGGGGTTAGGAAGAACAAGTTATCTGCATTGAGAGGGTTAGGAAGATAGGTTATCCTTCAGGTTGAGAGATAGGAAGACTCAAGTTTCTCTGCAGTTGAGGGTTACGAAGACAAGTTCCTTGCAGTTGAAGCTAGAAGAGGACAATTCTTCTGGCAATTGAGGGCATGAGAGCTAACTTTGATACACACGTAAACTAGCCGACTAATTCAAGAAGCTGCAGGGAACTGAAGTAGTCGTAAATCCAGCAAAATGGGCACGATGACAAACTGCCCTTCCATTTCCGTTTTTAGGTATGTGTCTAATATCTCTGCTTCTCTGCTTTTGTGGGTCCACTCAAGTCACTCGGCTCAATCACTCATCACTCGTCAATCACTCATTCACAAATCTCAATCATGCAGCTAACTATACATAGTCTGGTTAGTTCGCCAGCTGGCTAATTGGCAAGGCTTTCCTTTTGAAAACAAGAACTGCCTTCCCCTTACCTGCCTGTCTAACGATCGATCTAGTTAGGACATCTGTCCTACCTATCTATCTATCTATCTATTTCTATCTCTCATCTCTCTCTCGGTCTCTATCTATAACCATATCGCTCTCTCTCTATCTATCTGTCTGTCTGGGTTTTTTTTATCTATGTATCGATCGATTCTATCAATGAGTTCCATTTTTCTGTCTATCTCACAATCTCTCTGTTTGCTTTCCTGTCTTCTTCTGTCGTAAGATAGATAACAGACAAGACAGGACAGAAGACAAACAGACAGATAGAATAGAAATAGATAGATAGATAGATAGATAGATAGATAGATAGAATATAGTAGATAATAGATAGATAGATAGATAGATAGTCCATTTAAAACACACAACACTATCATAATATTATAACGAACATACACGAAATACAGACGCGAGAGGAACGCGGAGCCCACAAGACACATGAAACACACACCACACAACACACAAACACACAAACACACAGGTCACAAACACACACACACACACACACAGACACAGCACAACACACACCAACACTAAAGTGCTATCCTCAGTCTGTTCAGCATGTAAATATTGTATTACATCCCTGTTTGATTTTGGTATTCTATGTGATATGTCGAAACTTTTGCAGAAAAAGTATTTTGGGAGGGGAAACTAGTGCCAGTCCCTTTTCTCTTTTCCAAAAGTAAAACCCCCTGTTTATTACTTCTTCTGTCTGTCTGTCATTGTCTCTGTCGTGTCCGTCTTCTGTTTGTCTCATGCCGTTCCCTTTTAATCTCTCCTTCTCTTCTCTCCTCCTCCTTCTCCCCTCCTCTTCTCTTCTCCCTCTTCTCTTCTTCTCCCCTCTCTCCCCCCCTCTCTCTCTCTCTTCTCCCCCCTTGATATCTTGCTGTGTGTGTGTGTTGGTTGTGGGGGCCGCGCGCGTGTGTGGAGTGTGTAATCTACACTCGGGGAAACCCCACACTACATACAATTATAAATACACGTAAAATACGGGAAAGAAAAGGCTAAAACAAAAAAAAAGGGAAAAAAAAGAAAAGAAAAGCTGAAGAATAAAACGAATTTGAGCCTCCATCAAAACTGACTTTTCCGGGGAAATGCCGTCTTGAAGGGGGAAAAAAAAGGGTTGTCTATTATCATATCAACCCCCTTCGGGTTTTCTCTTTTTTTTTTTAACCATAAAAACCAATTCCAAGTGGAGAAAAGCAAAGGGGGGGGGAAAAAGACCAATGTTGAGCCTAATAGGCATGATTTTTTACGGTATCGATGCAACAACCAAACATGACTTGTGGAGGCAGGATCCATGGAAAAAAAGAAAAAAGTAAGAAAGTAAAGAAAGAAAAGAAAGAAAGAAAGAAAGAAAGTAAAAAAAGTAAAAAAAGAAAAAAAGAAAGAAAAAAGAAAAAAAGAAAAGAAAGACAGACAGACAACGACAGAAGACAAAGAAAGACAACAGACAGACAAAGAGAGAAGAAGAGGAGAGAGAGAGAGAGAGAGAGGATAATGAATGAAAAGAATTAATGAATGAATGAATGAAAAGAATGAATGAATGAAAAGAATGAATGAATGAATGACGGGCGGAAAGGACCTGGCTGAAGGGCGGATTACGGAAGGGCGGGGCTTTCAGTCGGGGAAAAAAGGCAAGGGGAAACAAAAGAAAAGAAAGAAAGAAAGAAAGAAAGAAAAGAAAGAAAGAAAAAAAAAGAAAGAAAGAAAGAAAAAAAAAGAAAAAAACAGAAAGAAAGAAAGAAAAGAAAAAGAAAGAAAGAAAGAAAAAGAAAAAAAAAAAGAAATAAAAAAAAAAAACAAACGAACAAAATCAAAGGAAAAGAAAAAACGGTGAGGAAAGCGAAAGACAACACAATTAGCGGAGCAGCTACTGAATTTTGAATTGTTTTTTTGTGACCAAGAGGAATGATACCAATCCAAATTGAGACATTTGGAAATCTTTCTGAAAGGGATATTAATATACATGGGGGGGTTGTTTTTTTTTTTAAATTTTTCGAAATGAATGAGCATGAGTATAAGAGAAGAGAGAGAAAAAGAGGAGATTTATTTTTTGAGTTTGTCACCCAAAACTCCTGACACAACTGAAATAGATGTCGTGTGGCGTGCCCGCGGTGTGTGGTGTATGTGTGTGCTGTGTTGGTTGTGTGTGCGTGGTGTGTGCGTTGTGTGTGGCGTGGTGTGTGTGTGTGGGTGTGTGTGTGTGGGTGTGTGGTGTGGTGTGTGTGTGGTGGTGTGTGGTGTGTGTGTGTGTGTGTTGTGTGTGTGTGTGCATAAGGGTCCCGTTTTTTTCGGTTGGGTCAATTTTTGTACCACTTCCACCGGCACACAATGGCCCCCCACTTCCAAAAGGGACGGGTTTAAAAATTTTGTGGGAAGATGTTCGCGGCGCTCGCCACCCGGGGGCCGGTTTATGTTCATCCAAGGGTATCTCCGGGTTTAATAAATGAAGATATCATACTTGAGGGTTTGGGGTGGCAAAACTTCTCAAATCCTATAGCGGTCTTTTTTTAAGCCAAAACTCTATCAAAAACACACACCTATGAAGGGTCCAAAATAGAATTTCCCGACTACCAACCATTCCACTGTATGATGACTGGGGCCAAACCCTTTTGGGGTCGGACGTGGTCACCACTTTCGTTCTTTACCGGAAGACTGAGAGACAGCCTGAGGGTGGCCTGGAGACGCGGGACTGGAGAAAGGGGGTTGAAAAAAAAGCCCGAAGGGGGCCCCAAAAGGGATTCGGAATCTGAGAATGGGTGACGGGGGGACGGTAAAAGTGCGTTTGCCCCCCAAAACTTCTATTTTGACATGGAAAGAAATACTGTTTGCAGGGAAATAAAACGTGAACGATAAGTTTTTTAGCCCGTGTCTAGGGGTGCAAGACAATCAAGCGTTGACAATGAGATTTTCAAACACGTCTACAAACAACTTTTTTTGTAAAGGGTCAGTTCACAATTTTGAAAAAGCCTGTACTTAAAAAACCACTAATTTTACCCCACAAAAGCCAGGGTCCAACGGCTGCTTCGGGGTGAGTATTCTTAAAAAATTCACTATACAAGCAGGAGAAAAAAAATTTAATCATTAAATCCCTAAAAGTCAGAAGTGAAAATTTTTTGGAAAACGTCTTAGATTTCTCCGTATAAAATTAAAGTGCTGTTCTCTCCTTTGAAGACCCCTTAAAGCCACAATTGCAACCCCACCTTTTTTTTCCCGGGCCCTAAGTGTATAATTATTTGCTTCTCGAAAAAATTTTTCCAGGGAAATTTTTTTGCATGGTAAACTCCCTTTTTTGGGGACTTTTTACTTTCACTAAAAGTAATTTTCACACGAGCCCGGGGTTTAAATTCAAAACTTGTACAAAAGACTAGGGTCGGGGAAGGTAAAGCAGCGAGGGAGGGGAGATAGGGTTCCATCCTCAAAAATGTTTTTTGCCCCCGGTGAGAAGTTAGGTCCCCTGATGCCTCGCTCCCCTCCGAAACCAGAAAGTTTTTTTGGGGACCCCTTTTAAACCTTTATTTTACAAAAGACTGGCAGGAAGCCCACACTTCCGCCCCTGTTGCCCTGGGTTCAAGTCTAGGATCAAACCTTAAAGCCTGTTGTTTTCTAAACGGGGGTAAACCTTTTAAACACCCTAACCCCAAATTCCCCAAGAAAATATTTTGGCGAAAAGGGAAGCTTTTAAAAAAAAGATACCCTTTTTGATTTCCCAGGTAAAACAAAGGCAAGGGGTATTTCTTCTTGGTTTTATAAAAAATTTTTTTTGCGGAGCAACTGTTTTTTTAACCCTAAAAAACTAAATCGGCCATCTGTGACAAGTTCTTTTGTCATCTACCACTTTTTGTAGTTTTTCCCTTTCTCTTTCCCCTAAAAAGTGGGCCCAAAAGTGGGGCCGGGGAAAACACCCTTGTGAAAAAGTTTACAAAACCGCATACACACGGGGGGACTGATGAAAAAAAGGGCACATGAGTGCTTATTCCACTATCCTCGATATAAAAGAAAAATAAAAAAAAATTAAATAAATATTTGGTTTGTTTTTTCTTGTTCTTGTTGCCCTTGTTCTTGTTTTTTGTTTTTTTTTGGGGGGGTTTTGGGGGTTTGGTTTTTGTTGTTCCCCAAAGCCCAAACCCCCAGGGCCCAAAAGCGGGGGAAAGGGAAACCCATCAAGCTGGCAAACGGGGCTCTGGTGAAGGGCTTTGACTGGCCTACAACCCCGACAGGGGAAATTTTAAAACAACGCTAAAAAAACTAAAAGGAAAACCTAAAGGGACGGATCCCAACGGAAAACGCCCTGGGGCAATGGAAAGGGAATCGAATGGGGAAAAAACTAATTTCCCTTTGGGAACATGGAAACACCCGCGGCCTAACAAAAAAAGGGAACCAAAAATTGGGGAATTAAATGACCAAAAAAAAGATTTTAAATCTTTTGGGCATTTTCAACACTAGGAAAAGGAAAAAAGGGGAACGAAAAAAATTTCCAAATTCAAACTTTTTTTCCCCATCGGGAGTGGGGGTAAAGGAAAGCCCAGAGAGCAATGAAAATGGTGTGGGTTTCATCCAAACACCCAGAAAATAGCAAAAAATCCCATGGGGGTTAAGAAACATATACCCAAAAAAGACTGATTAAAATTCGGGGTAAAAAAAATTTAAAACAAAATTGTCTACAAAATCCAATATATCCACCGTGTAAGGGATTCGTACTCGGGAAGAGGAGAAAGACTCATTCTTTTCAAAGAGCTCTCCGACCTCATAAACAGCCCCCCTGAAAAAGAGGACCTTTATGTCATTTTTTGATTTCAAGGGCCCGATTGGGCGAGAAAAAAACCCGTGACAAAAAAATCTTGGACCCCACAGTGACCCCCAGAACACCTTGCAATTACAAGGGGGAACCCAAACGGGGTCCCTGGAACAAATGTAAAAAGAGCATGATCTATCATCCCCAAAACACCTTTTTTTCCAACATGGGCCCTAAAAAATTTTTAAAACCCCGGGGGAAACAAATGGAACGATCCAACCACCTCGTCTCAAATGGGATTTTAACTTCAAGCTAAAACACTTTAAAACCCCCAAAAAGACTCAAAACCAACCCCCAAATCCCAAAACCTTGACATTTGACCCCCAAGGCCCGGTCATTCTAGCCTCCTTTACCAAAGGAAAAAAATAAAAACTTCTAAAAAGAACCACCCCTAAAAAGAAAAACCTCCTAAACGGGAAGAAAAAGAATGCAACAAAAAGAAACACAGTGCTATCAAGGTGAAATTTTAAACCCCATTGATACAACCCCCTCAAAAATGGAGCAAGTCGGGACACCTTAAAAAGCCAGCCCCCTCTTGAAAAAACCAAAAGGGAAGTTTGGGGACAAAAAAAGTGGAGGTAATCCCCCGGGAAACCTACACCTTGGGGGAAACCCCAAAAGGGGGGTGAAGGAAGCCATCAAAAAAAAAAAGCAGTTTATATAAAGCTTGGGTAAAAGACCAAAAGAGAAGAGGGCAAACCGCCCAAGAAACAGAATGCAAGAAGACATGGGGTAATCGTTTTGGGGAAAAGCCCCCCAAAAAGAAAAAACCTTTGGGCGACTTAGGGAAAAGAGAATTTTAACAAAAATTTGCAAGAACCCCCCCCAAAGAGAATTTTTAAAAAGGGTGGGGGAAGACGATGAGAGAAAAGAGGAGGGGAGCCATTCAATCCAACAACAAAATTTGAATGATCCCCCAAAATGAGAGGCCGGCACAAAAAAGAGAAAATTCCCCCGGGAAAACCGGAATGGAAGACTATTTTAAAGATCTTTTAAAAAAACCCCATCTGGAGAAACAAAGCTTCCACCCGGCAGTTCTCACCACCCCAACAAAGACCAGTTAGGGCCCCAAATCCGGAAGCTGAAACAAAAAAAGGGGAAAATTAAAAACCCAAACCCAAAGGGGCAAAGCGGCAGGTGGGGAAGGGCATAAAAAACCTGAAGCCATCCTTGCTTGCGGAGAAACGGGGGATTTTTAAGGGGGCTCACCTTTTCATCTTCCAGAAACAGGAAAGAGGAAAGAAACCCAAAGGGAAACGGGGCCAAAATGAAATAGTGGTCCCTTTTTTGGGAAAAAAAGGGGGCACAAAAAGAGGCTGCAGCACCCTACAAGGCATTTCACTTTTCCGGGACCCCCATGGGGAAAAAATGTATGCAAAGATTCGGGAAAACACGCACAAGAGCCAAAGCAGAAAAACCTACTGGGGAAAATGCCCAGTTTGGGCCCTTTCGGAAAAGGGAAGAGGGGGCACAAAACCCCTTTTCGCATTTCCCCGACGGGCGGGTAAAAAGACCCATCGAATAAAACCCAAATCCTCATCCCAGAAATTCGTTTTTCAAGAAAAAGCTTTCGACCGTTTCAACAAAGCCCGGGCCTGAAAAACCCTGGAGCAGTCCCAAAAACGTAAAGGGGCATTCCCTTATAACATAAAGGGGCAATCTATGCCAACATAGAGCGAAAGTCCGAACAAGCCGGGAAACCCAATCCGACTTGGTTTCCCGGTTACATCGGGGGGTTCAGGAAAGGGCGCGAAACCCCCCCCCCCTTTTTCTTTTCCCGTGATCTACATGGCCCAAAATTTAAAAAGGAAGCCAACCCAGACCCTGGGGGGCCCTAAACAAAACAATTATTTGTTTGACGCCCCCAGCCCCTGAAAATTCAAAAACAAACCCAGCTCTTCAAGAACACACAGACCATCTAAAACACAAGCTGGGGAAAAGGAATAAACATAAAGATCATTTATCCCCAAAAAAACAGAAGTTATGCCCTGTCACCCAAAAACCCCGGAAACTGGACATCAACACCCCCCCCAAAGGGACCCAGCGAAAAAACCAAAAAAATTTAAAAACCTTGGGCAGCCTCTTCACGAAGATGGAAAATTTTGGAAAAGGGGAGATAAAAACAAAAATGCCAGGGGGGCGAAGCAGTCAGTTACCAACCCTCGCCCCCCTTCTAAAACATCCCAGAAATCCCAATGAGCACCAAGGCAAAACTCATCAACGCCATTTTCGCCCAAACACTCCCCTACCAGTGCAGACAGGGGCCCTAACAAAACCCCTTAAGAGAGAAAACGGGTCACATGTGAAATTGCGCTGCCTGAGAAAAGCTGTCAACAAGCCCAAAGACGCGAAAAAGAATCAAGAATGGGGTGATCAGAAAAACAGGGTTTGGGACAAAACACCAATTCCACCAAAACGAAAAAACCAAAGGATCAGGGGGTTTTGGCCCCCGTCACTAGAATGCCCCCCAAAAAACCAAACCCACCCCAACGGGAAATACACCCCAAACACAATGCGGAAAAAGCCAAAAAAACCCAAAAAGGAAAAACGTTTGGAGCGACCCGGGCCATACACCCCGGGCGAGCCCATGACCGGTTTCCACTACCTCAACCCTTCCCCCCCTTGGCAAAGGGGGGAACAGACTTTTGTGTCTCCCCCGCAAACGCCAAAAGGGCCCCAAAGCGGGCAGATAAAAAGAAAGAAGAAAAATTTGGGTTTTTGTTGGATTTTATGTTGTTGTAATGATTTTTAAAAAAAGGGATAAAGATAGGGAAGATGATGAAATGATGAAAAGAATGATGAGAAAAAGAAAAAACGACGACAAAACGACGACGACGATTCCGATTTTTTTTAAATGAAGGTTTTTGTTCTAAATATCAAAAAAATTTAAAGCCCCAGAAACTTAGAGAGAAATCAAATTTATTTAAGCCCCATAACCTTAAAAAACGCAAAGTAATGAAAAGCTCTTTCCACTTACAGGGGGGGGGGAAATCGTAAATCAGCTCCAGTCCATTTTTGATTTGAAAGAAAAAAACCCAAAAACGACCCCAAATTAATTCCAAAACGGCCCTTTTTTGTCAAAAAGGGGAGTGAATATATAATTATCCCTTGTAAAAAAAAGCGATCGGGTACAACTTGGGGAAATTTCCCTGAGTTGCAGGCTGAGACTTTTGCCTCAAAGCTTTGGCCTGACCCCTCCCAGAAAAAGTGTGCAGAAGTCGGTTCGTGGCTAGCGGGCCCCCACAGTTTGCTCAATTGGCCTGGACCTGGATTCCAGGGAAGGGAAATTCGTGCTAGCGTTCAGTGTGTCTGTGGCTTTTGTCTGTGTTCTGGCCTTGCCTGTTTTTTTTGTATCCCCCGTTTTGTCTTTTTTTTCCTTTTTTTTGTTTTGTGTCGCTTTTGAATCGCTCTGTCCCCTCTTCCCCTTTTTTGCATCCCTGTCTGTTTTTCCGTTTTTCTGTCTGTGTCGCTCCCGTCTCTTTCTCTGTATCTCTTTTTCTTTCTGTTTCTATTTTTGTCTTTTCTTTTCTCTCCCTCTCCCCTCTCCCCCCTCTTTTTTCCCCTCCCACTTCCTCTTTTCCCCCTCCTCTTTTTCCCCCCTTTTCCCCCCTTCCCCCCTATCTTTTCTCTCCCCGTCCCCTTTTTTTCTCTCTGTTTTCTTTCCCCGTAAACTCTGTCTCTCTGTTTCATTTTTTTTCTTTTCCCCCTCTCTTTCTCTCTGTCTGTCTGTTTTCCCCTCTCCCCTCCCCTCTCCCCCTCTTTTTCTTCCTTTCTGTCTTCTAAAAACTTTCTCTTTTCCCTTTCTCTCTCTCATCTCTCTCCTCTCTCTCCTCTCTCTCCTTTTTTTCTTTCTTCTCTCTTTTCTTTATTTCTCATAAAACACACAAATCCCCGTTTTTTGTCTGCCCCGTTGTTTGATTTTCTGCCCCCCCGCAACTGTCTGTTCTGGGCTCTGTTTCTCCTTTTTTCGTTTCTGTCTGTTTAATTTTTTCCCGTTTTCTTTTATCTATCTTCCTATCTATCTTTCCCCATCTATCTGCGGTCCCGTCCCATCTACCTATTAACTCTATCACAATCTCTTTTTTTTTAAAATATAAATAAAAATTTTAAAATTTTAAAAATAAAATAAAAAATATATATTTTATATATATAAATATATATAATTTACTTTTCTGAAAAATTTTCCCGGGACTCCAAACCGTCCGTCTGTTTTTCTTCTTTCCTTTTCCATCCGTCCCGTCCGGGCTAGCGGGCTGTCCCCTGCGCCCGCCTGTCTGCCTCCCTAGCCTGCAAAAAAGGTTGCACACGGGAGTTGCTTGTTTTTCTCTTTAATTTTTTTTCCAGAGAAAAATCTTGTGGTCCCCTGGGTTTTCCCTTACGTGGGGCTAAAAAAAAAAGTTTGCTGTTGGGGTCAAACCCTTTTTCATTTTCGTTCCCCCAAAACAAGTCGCCAGAAAGAACAACCAATGGTAATGATGGGAAAAAAACAGTCCACGTAAATTTTAACTACAAAAGGGCTCAATGGTTTCACAAGGAGGCAGGAAGAAAAGACAAAGACCCCAGACAGGGCCCCGAAAAGAAAAGAGAGAGAGGGGGGAAATCAGAGAGAGAGAAGAGGGGGGGGGGAGAGAAAAAGAGAGAAACAGACAAAACAGACAGACCAAAATATTTTTTTATTTAATTTTTTTATTTTATTCTTTTTATATCGAGGGGTAATGGAAAAAAGCACTCATGTGCTTTTTTTGCATCCAGGGCCCCGTGTGTATGGGGGGTTTTGTAAAAATTTTGTCCCTCTGGGTTCCCTCCGGGACACAATGGCCACTCTTTTCGAAAAAAACGGGAAAAGGGTTTAACGTGTGCGCAAAAATGTTCGGGAAAGAGACAGACAACAGCTACAGGAGAGGGGAAAAAAATCAAGAGATAGAGGGGAGAGAGGGGAAAAGAGAGAAAAGAGAGAGAGAAAGAGAGGGGAGAGAAAAAAGAGAGCAACAAAACAAGGGCAGAAAAAACAGACAGACAGATACGGAAAAAGGGGGATATCCCAAGAGAGGGATGGGAGAGAAGGGGGTTTTGTGGCGTAGAGAGAGGGGGGGGGGGGGGGGGGGATAGAGAGACAGACTTACAAAAACGTTTCGGAAGAGAAGAGTGAAATCGAAGAGAGAGAGGGGGGAGAAGAGAGGGTGGCTTTGAGAAGGGGAGGGGGAAGGGGAGGCCTAAGGGGGGGAATATCGAAGAGGAAAATAAATGGGGGTGGGGGGGGGGGGGGGGGGGGGGGAGAGACAGACAGACAAAAACAGAAAGAAAAAAAATACAAAAAGAGAAATGGGAAATTGAGGGGAGACAGACAACAGACCCCGACCAAAAAACCCGAGAGGGATTTTGCGAAGAAAGAGAGAGAGAAAAAAAAGACAATTTAGAAAAGAGAGGAGAGAAAAAAAGACAAAACAGACAGAAAGAAACAAAGGGGGGAAGGAAGGGGGTGGGACGGAGAAGAAAAGGGAAAGGAAGGGGGGGAAATGGTCAAAAATGGGGTACTGTAAGAAGGGGGTGGGCATTTAGGGGGGAGGGGGCCCTTTAAAAAATCAAAACCCCCCCCTTAAATGCAGTGAAACCTTTAAGCCCGCCCTGTCTGTTTCGGAGAGCACACTAAACCTTAAACCAAACCCATTTTCTGCAATTTTGAGAGAAGGGACAGACAAAAAGAAAAGAGAAAACCCGACAAAACCGACAGACAAAGGAAAAGGGAAAAGAGAGAGGAAAAGAGGCGAAAAAAAACAAAAACGAAAAAGAAGAAATGAGAAACGAAGAAAGAACACCAAAAGGAGAGAACAAAAATATTGGGGAAAAAAGACAAAAAGAAAAACACACAGGGGCAAGACCCCACAAAAAGAGACAGCCCAAAAGGCCACAGAGAGACAGAGCAGACAGACAGATACAAAGAGAGGGGGGGGGTATATGGGGAAGAGAGAAGGGGGAGAGGCCCGACAGACAGACAGAGACAGACAGAGAGAGACAGAATAAAAGGACAAAAAAAATGTGGATTTTCAAAAAAGAAAGAAAACAAAACACAGACAAATGTAGAGAGGGGGGGGAATAACGAAAAAGGAGCAGAAAAACAGGGAAAGCAGATCCGAGAGAATGGAGGGAGAGAAGACAGACCAAAATGAGAGACCCGAGAAAAAAAAAAACCCAAAACCTCACCCCAAAATTGGGGCCCGCAAATTTTGGAAAGAAGGAAAGACACAAAAAAACAACAGAAAAACAACAGACAGACAGAGTGAAAACCCGGGGAAAAAACAACCAAAAACCGAACGAAGAGACTGGAAAAAAAAAGAGAAAAAATAGAAAATGGGAAAAAAAAGGAAAAAAACACAACCCCGGCACCACAAGACCCGAAAAAGACAGACGGGCAAACCAAATCAAAGAGAGAAAAATGGGAACTTCAAAAAGAAGAAGGGCAACAGACAGAAAATGATTAAAAAAGGAGGGTGAAAATAACGAAGAACAGACAGACCCACGGAAAAGAGAAAGAAACATTCATAGACAAAAAAGAGAGACAGTTTGAAAACCGACAGATTTCCAAGAGGGGGGGGGAGGGGGTAAATTTAAAAGAAAAAGACAGACAGAGGTGAGGGGAAAAAAAGGGGGGTGGGGGGGGAAAGGGGGGGAAAGGAAAGGAAAAAGGGGAAGGGGGGGGGGGGGGGTGTCAATATGGAGTGACTGTAAGAAGCGGGTTTTAAAGTGACTGGTAGGGGGGGAGGGGCCCCCCAGAGAAAAGATAGATTGAGAGAGAAGGAGAGAGGGGAGAAGGAAAAGAGAGAGAGAGAAGGGGGAGAGAGAGAGAGAGGAAAAGAGAGAGAGAGAAGAGAAAAGAAACAATACACAGAAAAGAAAAGACAGATAGCTAAAAAGAGAGAGGAGAAATCCAAGTGAGGGGGAGAGAGAAAGAGTCAGATTGAGAGAGAGAGAGAGAGAGAGAGACAGACAGCCCGATTGAGAGAAAAGAAAAAATGCCTAACCAGACAGATAGCTACAGAGAGAGAAGGGGAAAAAAATCCAAGGGGAGAGAGAGAGAAAAAAAAGAGAGGGGAAAAGGGAGGGAAGGGGAGAGAGAATAAAAAAAAGAGAGAGGAAAAAATACACAGACAGACAGACAGATAGCTACAAGAAGGAAGGAAAATATCCTAGTGAGAGAGAGGGGAGAAAGAGACAGATAGAGAGAGAGAGGAAAAGAGAGAGAAAAAGAAAAAGATTGAGAGAAGCGAGAAACAAACAGAAAAAGAAACCCCAGACAGATAGCTACAGAGGAGAAAGAGATACCATTTTGAGAGAGAGAGAAAGAGACAGATTGAAAAGAGAGAGAAGGGAAAAAACATACCCCAGAAAAGGGCAGACAGATAGCTTTCAAGAACAAGGGAAAAATGAACAACTTTTTTTTTAAAAGAGGGGTTTTAGAAAAAAGCAAAGGGCAATAGGGGCCCTTTTTTTCAGAGGAAAAAAAGACAGATTTGAGGAGAGAGAGAGAAGGAAAAAGAAGAGAAGAGAGAGAAACATACACAACAGGAAAAAGAAAAGAAAGCTAAAAGAGAGAGAAAGGGGATTCCAAGTGATAGAGAGGAGAAAAAAGACAGAAAAGATTAAAAGAGAAGAGAGAGAAAAGGGGGAAAATCAAGAGAGACAAAACAGACAGCGACCCGAAAAGAACGACAACAGACAGAAAAGTTGACAAAAGAAGACAGGGGGATACCCCAAAGAGGGCAGACAGACAGAAAGAAAAGACCCGACAGACAGCAAAAATTGGAAAACAGAGAGAGAGACAAAGGGGGGGATATCAAAGAGGGGGAAACAGAAAAGACCCAAAAGAAAGGGCAGGGCAGACAGATGGGCAAAGAACAAACGAGAGAAAAGGGGGAAACAAAGAGAAAAAGACTGAAAAAAAACAGACAGACAAAAACCTATACAAAAGATATCAGAGTGACAAAAAAACCCGACTTAAAAGACAAAGAAAAGAGAGAGGTGGGAAGGGGGGAGAGAAAAGGAGGGAAAGGGAAAAAGGGGGAGGGGGGGGGAAAAGGAAAAAGGAATGGAGGGGGAAGGGGTTTAATAAGGGGTGGCGTAAAAAAGCCCGGGGTCCCGTGAGGGGGCAAGGGCCCCCCCATCATTTCCCCAAAATGGGGCAGTTTGGGCCCAAACCAAAATTCCCGTCCCGTAAGGAGTGGGACCAAATAAACCCAACCCCCTTGTCCCGGGAGTGTCTGTGCGAGAAGAGAAGAGAGGCAGACAACAACAAAAGATAGAGACCCAAGGGCAGACACAGAAGAAAGAAAACAGAGAAAACAAAGATGCACAAAACCCCCACCTCCCTCAAAAACCCACTTTGATTAAAGGGGGTGGTGTAAGAGACAGACAGACAGACAGGATAGAGACAGAGACAAACACAGAAGAAGAAAAACAGAGAAAGACAAAGATGCACACCTCACCTCACCTTCAACCTACCTTGTCTGCAGTGTGTGTATGTGTGAAAGACAGACAGACAGACAGAGATAGAGGCAGAGACAGTTACAAAGAGAAGAAAACAGAGAAAGACAAAGATGCACACCTCACCTCACCTCAACCTACTTTGTCTAAAGTGTGTGTGTAAGAGACAGACAGACACACAGAGATAGAGACAGACACAGAGAGAAGAAAACAGAGAAAGACAAAGATGCACACCTCACCTCACCCCAACCTACCTTGTCTAAAGTGTGTGTGTAAGAGGCAGACAGACAGAGATACAGACAGAGACAGATAGACACAGAGAGAAAAAGACAAAGAAAGACATAGTCAGAGAAACGAAGGAAGAGACAGAGAGAGAAATAGACAGAGAGATGGAGAAAGAGACAGAGACAGACAGACAGACACAGACAGTCAGACAAACACACAGACACACAGACAGATACAGAGAGAGTGG
>CM054141.1:8032656-8042656 GCA_028751875.1 Rapana venosa
CTAGGTTGCCTGACCCCCAATTCCCTTTTTCCGTGCAAGCATCTAGATTTTCAAGAATTTTTTTTTTAAAAACGGGGTAAAATGAAAAAAAACAATTCAATAATCTGTAATGTGGGCGTGCGAACAACTCACCCCCAATAACCCACTCAATACACAACCCCAGTTATATGCGTAATATATAATATATTTATATAATGTAGTATAAAAGCCCAAATGGGAAAACCCCTACCTCTAAGAAAATCAAAAGCGCTAAGATTTCACAACATACTTAGGGGCCCAACAAAAATAAAGAAAAAATGTCAAAGAAAACAAGACAAGTTATGGATACATTAGACAAAGCCGTGAACCTTTTGCAAAAGCCCCGTTTGGCATTTTTTTTAAAATTTTTTATTTTGAGGATAACGAAAAAGGGACTCAAAGTGCTTTTTTCATCTTGTCCCCCTTTTGTATACATCCGTTTTCCCCCCGGGGCACAGGGGGTCTACACTTCCAAAAAAGGGGAAAAAGGTTTTTAACATTGCGCAAGATGTTCGCGTGCGTTCGCACACGGGACCTCGGTTTTTTGGTCCATCCAAAGGACTTTTGGGGAGAGTGGAGTCCCCACTGATGTTAAACCCCGAGAAAAATTTCCCCTTGCATCGTGTACCCCCCCCCCATCCCTTAAACTTCTGAAAAGAAAATTTTGGGGGGTTGTGTTTATTTTGTTTCCTACAAAATGACCCTCTCCTTGAAACGTTGCAGCTCTGTAGCGACAATTTACAACGACAGAAAGACCGAAAAGACGGAAACAGAGATACAACCTTTTATTTCCTTTTCACTGAACAGTTTTTGTCAGAACGGATGAAAAAAATGTAAAAAAACCGGGATTCGCACAGAGACTATAAATATTTTTAAAGTACATGGTTTTTTTTTTCATTGTCCTGGGAAAATTTAAAAAAAGATAAGTACTGCCCCCTTGCTGAAAATATACAGAATAATAAAATCGCGACAGTAAAAAAAATTCTAAAAACCCCCCCCCCCCCCCTCTTTTCTCTGCCCACCCCCTCCCGCCCCCCGTGTGGCGATGGCAGAGGGGGCCCGTCATTTTAAAAAAGCACCCCCCACCTTCTGGAAATTCTGTGCCGGGATTTCCTCTTTTTTATCCCTCTCTTTATTTCGCTTTGTTTTCCCCTTTTCCTTTTTGTCAAATTCCCCCCCTTTTTTTCTGCCTTCTTTTTTCCCATTCTCCAGCCTCCCTTTTTCCAAAAACTTTCAAAATTACAACTTTTTCTTTCCCACGCCCCAAGTTTTGGGTGTGCTGGTACATAACGGCAAACGCAACGCTTTTTTGCTCTTTTCTGGGGGTTTTTTGGGGGGGGTCCTACATATGAAACCCCCCTTTTTTATAGTTTGAAATTTTTTTTACCTACATTCACATTGACAAAAAAGAAACCAAAAAAAAAACAGGGGCCAAAAGATACAACTTTCAATACGTTATACTGACCAGTTCGTTTCGAGACAAAGCCAGGGAGATAAAGGGGACGTGAGAGTATATTATGAGTGAGGAAGGACTTTGCCCTCACAACCCTCAACCCCTGGGTACTGGAGATCCAGTTGTCCACCTTTCTGCGCCTTCTACTTCATCATTCTCTTCCTTTAACGACTGTTTCTTGTCAGCAGCTTTGATCGTCTGTAAATTGTTGGATTCAACAGATAACTTGAGGTGGTCCGTTATCTGTCTTCACTGGATATCTAGTACAAGCAAGCTCTAGGTTAGAACATTGCGCTCGCCATCTGACGACCCGGGTTCGATTCCCGTTCAAGGGGATATTTTCCCAAAGAGTTTACATCAGTGCAGACTCCACTCTCCACAAAAGTCCTTCGGATGAGACTATAAACCGAGGTCCCGTGTGTGAACGCACGCAGAACATCTTTGCGCACACGTTAAATCCTGTTCCGCTTTTCGTGAGAGTAGGACATTGTGTGCGGGTGGGAATAGATGACAGAATGTACAAAACCGCATACACACTGGGACTGGATGTAAAAAAAAAAGCACATCATGCTTATTCCATTATCCTCGATATAAAAGAATAAAATTAAATTAAACTAAAAAGCTCAGTAACAAAACTACAGATTACAGGTAGACAGACAAACAAATAAACTAACAGGTGGACAGAGAGAGAGAGGAGAGAGACAGACAAACAGACAGACAGACAGACAGACAGACAGACAGACAGAGAGCACGTGATGTGAACCGATCAAATCTGACATCCCTCACCCTACTTCCCTACTTTGCTGACAAGATCAGCAGGCCTGTGGTAGGACTGGACGTGGACTGTCACACCAATCATTCCTGTCAGCTTCCCCCTGGCCACATACACTGTCTGTCACGCCAGCTGGAAGGAAGGGGGGTGGGGACGGGGAGGAGATAGGAAAAGTCTCTGAAGCCTGAGACTTCCTGGCAAGTATGAGGGAGATCGTGGTGGAGGTAAGGGGATTGAGGGTTGAGTTCCTTCAGCTATGATATCTTTTGGTAGTCAGTCACTGCTGAGAACTCCCTCCCTCTTCCCTTTCCTTTTATTCTGTGGTCTGTTCTAGTGTAAACTGTATTTCCTTATTCCCTCCATCCCCTCTAATTCTGTGGTCTCTTCCAGTGTTTGTTTTTCAGTGTACGGCTATAGCTCCCAGGTTCACCAATGGTGAGAGTTCGCATAATTATGTGACCGGGTATTTTTCCCACCATGAAAGTATTATTCCAGTAGAAACTTTAGTTCCTTATCTCCACCACCTCACCCTTCTGATTCTGTGGTCTATTCTAGTGTAAACTTTAGTTCCTTATCTTCACCCCCCTCCCCCACACACCCCTCTGAATCTGTTGCCTATTCCAGTATAAACTTAAGTTCCTTATCTCTACCCCCACACCCCTCTGATTCTGTGGTCTATTCCAGTAGAAACTTTAGTTCCTTATCTTCATGATCACCCCCCTCTCACTCCTCTTATTCTGTGGTCTATTCCAGTATAAGATCTAGTTCCTTATCTCCACCCCAACCCCACCCCTCTGATTTTATGGTCTATTCCAGTAAAAACTTTAGTTCCTTATCTCCACCCCACCCTTCTGATTCTGTGGTCTATTCCACTATAAGATTTAGTTCCTTATCTCCACCACTACCCCTCCACCCCTCTGATTCTCCAGTATAAACTTTAGTTCCTTATCTCCATCCCCACCCTTCTGATTGTTTGGTCTATTCCAGTAGAAACTTTAGTTCCTTATCTCCACTCTACCCCACACACACACCCTTCTGAATCTGTGGTCTATTCAGAGGACTTTAGTTCCTTCTCCACCCCCCCCCCCCACCCCCACCCCCTGATTCTGTGGTCTATTCCAGTAGAAACTTTAGTTCCTTATCTCCACCCCTCCCCTTCTGATTCTGTGGTCTACTCCAGAATTAACTTTAGTTCCTTATCTCCACCCCCCACCCACCCTTATGATTCTGTGGTCTATTCCAGTATAAACTTTAGTTCCTTATCTCCACCACCACCACCACCACCCCCACCCCTCTGATTCTGTGGTCTGTTCCAGTATAAACTTTAGTTCCTTATCTCCACCCCCACCCCTCTGATACTGTAGTCTATTCTAGTATAAACTTTTGTTCCTTAATTCCACCCACCCTCCCTCACCCTTCTGATTCTGTGGTCTATTCCAGTATAAACTTTAGTTCCTTATCTCCACCCACCCCCCTCCCCACCCCTCTGATTCTGTGATCTATTCCAGTAGAAACTTTAGTTCCTTATCTCCACCCACCACACCCTTCTGATACTGTGGTCTTTTCCAGTATAAACTTTAGTTCTTTATCTCCACCCCACCCACCCCACTCTGATTCTGTGGTCTATTCCAGTATAGACTTTAGTTCCTTATCTCCACCACCACCCCCACACACACCTCTGATTCTGTGGTCTATTCCAATATATACTTTAGTTCCTATCTCCACCCTCTCACCCCTCTAATTATGTGGTCTATTCCGGTATAAACTTTATTTCTTTGTATCCTCTGATTCTGCGAGCTATTCCAATAAAAAAAAAATTGTATTTCTTTATCTTCCCCCCCCCCCTCCACCATTATGTATTATATTTCCAATATAAACTTTATTATCTTTGTTTCCCTCCCACCCCACCCCTCTCCATCTCTTCAAAGTTTGATCAGCTTAACGTCCTTGTGCAGCTGTCTGTCTTTCTGTCCTCTCTCTGTACTCTCCAGCACCTCTTTCTTGCTTATGATCTTCCTTATTGATCAGTTCCTCTGTGGCTTGTGGGAAAGCGCTTTGATTTGTTGTTGTTTTTGCAAGATATGGCTCTTTATAAATTCCATGTAGTAGTAGTACTAGTACTAGTAGTAGTAGTAGTAGTAGTAGTAGTAGTAGTAGTAGTAGTAGCAAGTAGCAAGTAGCAAGTAGTAGTAGTAGTAGTAGTAGTAGTAGTAGTAGTAGTAGTAGTAGTAGTAGTAGTAGTAGTAGTAGTAGTAGTAGTAGTAGCAAAGTGTTCTCTCTAGACTGAACAAACGGGGATTGCTACAAATACGTTTATAATGTAAATAGCCAGTCGTTGGGGTTGTTTTTTTCCCCTGTGAAGTAAATCTGTTCACAAAGGCATGGACTGAAAAGCATGATAATGAAACCAGTCAAATCTGACACCCCTCCTACTGGAACCTAGCACTCAACCCTATCACTAATGGATCGGTGGTCTAGAGGTAACGCGCCTGCCTAGAAAGTGAAAAGTCCGGGTCGGAAGTGTCCGGTGGTTCGAATCCCGTTTGGGCCCGAAACTCCCCCCCCCCCCCATTCCATTAGACCATGAGTGGTGGTCTGGGTGCTAGTCTTTCGGATGAGACAATCAATCGAGATCCCGTGTGTTACACACATAATTATTTAGCGCACGTAAAAGAACCCACGAAACAAGAGAGTTAACCCTGGCAAGATTCTGTAGAGGAAAAAAAGCCACTCTGATAGGGAAACAAATACAGTTGCAGACAGGGAAAAAGAAAACAAAATGGGTGTGGCGCTGCTCTTGTGGCGACGCGCTGTCCCCGGGGAGTGCAGCTCGAATTTCGCGCAGAGAAATCTGTCGTGACTTAAACTGGTACCATTTTTTTTAATTTAAAATAAATCACCCCTATCTTACCATACCCCTACCCCGTCTACCCAGTCCTCTCCCTCCCCTATTGTTTTGTACTGTATTGTATTGTATACCATTGACGCTGGGGGCAACAGCAAAGTGAGAGGCTGTATGACCAGTGGCTTTCTTTCCCACTCATGGAATTCCACTTTACAGCTTAGTCTTTATTGATCGACTATGACTCTCTGACTAAGAGGCTTGACTTGCACAGTCCTTATGTGCTGCAGCCCTGGGGGCTGGTTGGCCTTTGGAGAACATCTCCAACGCTGACTGTCCTTATGCCCACTTGGCCGAGAGAGTGGGGATGTATTGTGGGCAAGGCATCTCCACTATAATCAAATTTCTGCCCAGTTTCCAAAACAGCAGCTGCCTCCTCTGCTGTTTTGGAGGTCATCGTCGGACACAACGGACAAACATACAAACATACATACATTCCTCTACCTCCTTCCCTGCCCCCCCCCCTCCTCCTCTCATCCCCCCCCCCCCCCCCCCCTTACTGCTAGCGAGATCAGTAAAACTGACTTTAGATTGTCACAGCAATCGTTTAGGGCAGTCTTCACTGCAGGCGTATATACTCGCAGTCAGTCCAACGGAAAGTAGAAGCTGGGGAACTCTTTCTGAGGGCTGATATTTCTTGACGAGAAAGTTGGAGATGGTGTGGGTAATTGTATTGTACCGTACTGTATTGCATTGTACGGTATTGTATTGTATTGTATTGTACTGTATTGCATTGTATTGTATTATATTGTATACCACTTTAAGTCACGGCGTATTTCTCCTCGTGAAATTCGGGATGCTCTCCCCCCAGAAAGAGTGCGTCGCCACAAGAGCAGCGCCACCCATTATTCTGTTCTTTTTCTGTCTGCAATGTATTTGTTTCCCTATCAGAGTGGGTTGCTTTTTTTTACAGAATTTTGCCAGGGACAACTGTCTTGTTGCTGTGGGTTCTTTTACGTGCGCTAAGTATGTGTAACACACGGGACCTTGGTTTATCGTCTCATCCAAAAGACTACCACCCAGACCACCACTCATGGTCTAATTGGTAAAAGTTTCGGGCTCAAACGGGGATCAAACAGCCGCACACTTCGAACCCAGACTTTTCGCTTTCTAGGCAGGCGCATTACCTCTAGACCACCAAATCACCCGGTATTGGTGCGGGATTTCGAGGAAGAGGAATTAATCCAGTCTCTTACCCTGTAGTGGTCAGTCACAACTGAGTCCCTACCATCAACTTTCTATGTTTTGTCTACAAGGTCTCTCTTCATATTTGATCAATAATTGTTTCTACGTATATAATTTATAGTGGACGGGATAGCTCAGTGGTCGGAGCACTCGCTTTTCCCCAGCCAAGGTTAAGCAGCGTCGAGCGTGGTTACAACTTGGATGGGTGACCGTTTGTGCGCCTTGGCTTCAGTACAGTCCCCCCAGTTCACCCAGCTGTAAATGAGTACCTGCCTCTTTAAGGCCAGGGAAGGTAAAGCAGCGAGGGAGAGGAGATGGGCGCCGCCCTCAATATGCTGGCCCCTAGAGAAGTGAGGTCTCTGACGCCTCGCTCCCCTACGACCTTATAGGTTTATGGGACACCTTTACCATTACCTTTATATCATTTATGAGGTGCAGTGCCTGTTGATTTGTTTTCCTGCAAACAACTTCATTTCTTGGAATGAATCGTCTTAAAAAGCACAAAAATCAACCTGATCAAATCTGATCTATTTCTCTTCCTGTCACCTTCTTCCCTGGATCCTGTCATCCTACCCTCTACCACACACACCCCGTACCCTCCCACCCGCCCAGGCCACCCACCTACCCCCACCACACCATCCTGCTGACGAAATCTTGAGGACCAAATTTAGACTGTCACAGCAATCATTGATGACAGTCTTCACGGCTGCTGCTACACTTGCAGTCACGCCAACTTGAGAGCAGCAAGTGGGAACCCTCTGTAATGCCTGATATTTCTTGGCAAAAAAGTTGTACATGATGGGGAGAGGTGAGGATGGGACTGAGTGAAGGGGGGTGGGTGGGTGAGGGGGGTAGCTCTTGCATCTTTGATGTTTTGTGATGCTCAGTCACTACTGTGTGCCCCATTGCCTCCCATTCCCAACCTCCTCCACACATACGCTCCCACCCACCACCCCCCACCCCCACCCCCCACCCCCACACACACATGCACACATGCACACACACATACACACTTTTCCGTTATTGTTTGCATTCTCTTGTTTAGATTACTTTTTCCCATCTAAAATCACTACATGTGAATAGACGTTAAACTTAAGATATCACACACACACATACACACACACACACACACACACTTTTCAAGTGATACTGAGGTCTCTTCCATTAAACACTTCATTCACTTCTTTCGTACGTACCTCTTTCTCTCCTGGGCGTGTAATACCAGTGAAGTTTTTTTTATTTTTGTGAGCTTGTGTTATTCTTTGTTCTCTTCCCATCCGTCAACATTTTTGCTAACAACTTCATCGTGTTTCATGTCAAAAGTTCTCTCTTCAAATTCGATAATTAACTGTTTTACCATAACGTTTATGATATGAATATCACTTTCTTCTTCTTCTTCTTCCTTTTTTGTCATGTTTCTCCCAGGGGAGGTTTGACATTGATGAGCCTTCTCCATCTCTCTCTGTTTTTGAGCTTCCTCCTTATTTATGCCCCTTTCTCTAAGATCATCTGCAATACAGGCAGCCCAGGTCTTGCTAGGTCTTCCCTTTGGTCTCTTTCCATCCACTACGAAGTTCATTGCTCTTTTTTATGATGTGGTGGTCTGCTTTCCGTTGAACGTGCCCAAACCAGCGCAGTCTGAATATCACTGTCTAAACATCACAAATCAAACTGACCAAATCTGACATCACCACCCCCCCCCTCCCCCAACCTTATCACCACCACCATCCCCACCTCCTACCTCCTCCATCCTGCCTCGTCTCCCCCCTCCCACTCCTCCACCTCCCCCCCACCCCCCACCCCACCCCTGTTGACGAGATCAGTAGTAAGACCAAGTTTAGACAGTATGTTCTTTCGATCCAGAAGGACCATAGAGCCGGAGCTTATCCCGGTTTCTGTAGCGTTAAGCGAACTGATGGTTTTTCACCACCCCTGTGACAGGACGCTAGTCTGTCGCCAGATACTTCCCCAGCAGAGCTGGTACCCACTTGTACACCTGGGTGGAGTGAGGAAAATAGGAGTAAAGTGTCTTTCCCAAGGACACAACACCGAGCCGAGCGGGGATCGAACCCGCGACCTCTGGATCACGAGTCGACCGCCTAAACCACTCGACCACGGTGCCTCCATAAGTTTAGACAGTGACAGCAATCATTCATGGAGGTCGTCATGGCGGCTATGCTTCGTGTCACGCCAGCTGGAAAGGGAATTAAGGGAAAGGTGGGAAAACTCTTTGATGCCTGATACTTCTTGACAGGAAAGGTGGGGATGGGGGGGAGGGATGGGGAGGGGGGCGGGGAGCAGTAAGACTGTGGATGGTGGGGGGTGGGGGGGTGGAGGGTGGAGCGGAGGGTTTAGGTTCCTGTATTGTTGATGTTTTGTGATGGTCTGGTACTGCAATGTTTTGTCTGTGGATTTCAGGAAGGGGGGTGGGGGTGGTAGTGTAAACAGTATTTCCCTTCTCTCCAAAACTGATTTTAGAAATATTCTCTCTGGTTGTTGTGTTGGGTTTTTTTGGGGGGCGAGGTATTTTTTTAATTTCAATCATTTATTCATTCTTTTATTTCGAGGATTTATTTATTTATTTATTTTTATTATTTTATATCGAGGATAATGGAATAAGCACTTATGTGCTGTTTTACATCTAGTCCTCGTGTGTATGCGGTTTTGTCAACTTTGTCATCTGTTTCCACCGGCACACAATAGCCTACTCTCACGAAAAGCGGAACAAGATTTAACGTGTGCGCAAGATGTTCTGTGTGCGTTCGTACACGGGGCCTCGGTTTATAGTCTCATCCGAAGGACTTTTGGGGAGAGTGGAGTCTGCACTGATGTTAACTCCAGGGGAAAATATCCCCCTTGAACGGGAATCGAACCCGGGTCGTCAGATTGCGAGCGCAATGTTCTGACCACTAGGCTATCCTGCCCCAATGGAATAAGCATTCATGCGGGGTTTTTTTTTTACATCAAGCCCACGTGTGTATGCAGTTTTGTCAATTTTGTCATCAGTTCCCACCGGCACACAAAGGCCTGTTCTTCCGAAAAGCGGAACTTGCTTGAACGTGTGCGCAAGATGTTCTGCGTGCGTTCGCATACGAACTATTCTTTTTAATATTTTGCTCCTTAGCTGGAGGGTAACCAGTGAGGAGAATTTGCGTATTCAACCGTTTGTGACCAGTAAGGTAGTCACATCCTAACTTCGGGGATGATTTTCAAGTATGATACCAGTGTGCATCTGAACAATCAGGTCGGAGACTACTTAAAAAACCACAGTTGGGGTCCGACAAGGATGCCTGTTATCTCCAGTCCTGTTTAATCTGTTCTTGGAAAACATTATGAGAGAGACCCTCCATGACTTCCACTCTACCATCTCCATTGGCGGCAGAGCCCTCAACAACTTGCGGTTTGCCGATGACATTGACCTCATGGGTGGAAGTAACACAGAGCTGCAAGATCTTACGACCAGACTTGAGAACAGAGCTGGAGCATATGGGATGGAGGTGAGCTCGGAGAAAAGTAAAGTACTTGTGAACAGCACGAGCAACGCCACTGCTAAAATTTACATGAACGGCCAACAACTGGAGGAGGTAGACGCTTTTAAATACCTTGGCGCTACACTCACAAAGGACGGGCGATCGACGACAGAAATCAAAGTCAGACTACCCATGAAAAA
>CM054141.1:8047255-8062255 GCA_028751875.1 Rapana venosa
GGGCCCCTTTTTTGTGGGGTTTGGGGGGGGGGGTTTGGGTTTGGGGGGGGGGGGGGTTTTTTGTTTTTTGTTGGGGGTGTGGGGGGGGGGGTTTGGGGGGGGTGTGGGTGGGGGGTGGGGGGGGGTGGGTTTTGGGGGGGGGTGTTGGGTGGGTGGGGGGGGGGGTGGGGGGTTTTTGGGGGGGTGGGTGGGGGGGGGGGGAGGGGGTGGGGGGTTTGGGGGTGGGGGGGGGGGTGTGGGGGTGGGGTTTTTGGGGTTTGGGGGGTGGGGTGGGGGGGGGGTGGGGGGTGGGGGGTTTGGGGGGGGGGGGGGTGGTTGGTGGGGGGGGTTGGTGTGGGGGGGGTTTTTGTTTTTGGGGGTTGGGGGGGGGGTTGTGGGGGGGGGGTGGGGGGGGTTGTGGGGGGGGTGGGGTTTGGGGGGGGTTTGGGGGGGGTAGTGGGGGTGGGGTGGGGTGTGGTGGTGGGTGGAGGTGGGTGTTTTGGTTGTGGTTGGTTTTTGGGTGGGTGGGGGGGGTGGGTTTTGGGGTTGTTCGCATGTACCCCAAGGAGGGCGTGTTTGTAAATGTGTATGGTCCCCGAAATTAAATTCGTTTGTTGTGTTTTCCTCGAGTGTTTTTTCATTTTGTTCTTTTGTGCAGGGAGTGAGAGAGAGATGAAAGAAGTTCCGCGGCAGCAAAAGAAGAAAGCCGGGGGATGGCCCATGTATCTCTATCAATCCTCGACTTTCCAGGGGCGGGGTTTGGGCAAGCTTGACATCCAGGCAACGGGAAATATCTCTGCAAGTGTTTGGTTGGTGGCGGGGTTTCTTCCCTTCCCTTTCTGTCGTCTGTTTCTGTTGTCTGTTGTCTTCTGACTTGTTGTGATGTGATTGTTCGCTGTCTGTTCTGTCACGTCTCCAGGTCTGTTTCTGTGTTCGGGTTTTTCCTCCTCTTCTGCTCCCTTGTCTTTTGTCTCTTTTTTTCTTCTATCTTGTTGTCTTATCTTCTTCTTGTCTCTCTCGTCTGCGTTTGACACCCACACCACACACCACTAAACACCACACAAAACCACACATTGATATTGTAAAACATTGCGCTGTTTTTGGATTTCACAAGCGAATCCTTTCCCTCTTTTAGGTCTTTTTCTTATGCATTTTGAAAGGGTATTATGTACAATTTCCTCATTACCAAATAATAAAAAACTCTCTCTCTCTCTCCTCTTCTCTCCCCTTCTCTCTCTCTCTCTCCTCTCTCTCTCCTCTCTCTCCTCCCTCCCCTCCCTCCCCCTACTGCGGTCACCTTTACAACACTTCAACACACAGACGCAACCACCAATCGCACCAAACACACCAGCACAACACACACTCAAACACAGGACACAAAATAGCCAACCCCAGCAAGCAACACAACACACCACACACCAACACACAACACACCACAAAACAAGACCATAGACAAAACACAAACAAACCACCTCACCACAATTAAACCCCACAAAACACACACACAACCCCAACACACAAAAACACAAACCAAACAAACAACACACCCAACCTCACACACACAACACACACACCCACACCCCCAACAAAACACACACAACACACCACTTTCACCATAAGAACTTACACACCCCTTTTTAGAAAGAAGGAGCTAAAAGGCCCAAATTGTAATCTGAGCTCTCACAAAACTTGGATTTCCCGGGGGAATGACATGCTGAAAATCTCCTGTCTACACCAGCCTACAAATCCTGCTTCAGTTTTTTTGCTCCCATAAACCCAAAAAAACCATAACATCTGCTCCAAACAGCTGAGAACAGCTCGAGAACAAACTTTGGGCTGTTTGTCCTCGAGAGAGGATGCCGTGTATGGCCCGACCATTCTTGGGAAATGACTGATGAATGTGTAATGCAAAAACAGAAGTGAAGAAGCAAGATTTACAAAAGGGGGGGGGGGGGAAGGGAAAAAAGGAAAAAGAAGAAAATGAGGAAGGGAGAAAAACAGCTATGAAAATAAGGGAAGTTGAGGAGAGGGAAGGAGGGGGAAAATGAAGAAGGAAAGAAAGAAGAAGGGATGGAAAGAAAGAAAGAAAGAACGAAATTGGAGAAAGAAAGAAAGAGAGAGGAGGAAGATGGTGGAAGGAAGCCAGGAAGGAAGCGAGGAAGGAAAAAGAAAGAAAGTAAGGAAGAAGAAAGAAGGGAACAGGAAGAAAGAAAGAAAGAAAGAAAGGGGAGGGGGAGTGGAGGAAGGAAAAAAAAAAGGAAAAAAGGAAATAAAGGGGAAGGAAGAGAAAGACGGCGGGACGGAAGGAGGGAGGGAGGAAGGAAAAAGGAAAGAAAAAGGGAAAAGGGAAAGGAAAAGGAAAGGCACCCGGACGAGGACAAGAGGAAAAGAAAGAGAAAAGAAAAGAAGGAGAAATGAAGAAAAAAAAAGAACAAAAAATGAAGAAGAAAAAAGAAAAAAGAAGGAAAATGAAGGAAGAAGAAACAAAAAACAAAAAACAAAACAACAAACAAAAAAGGGAAACAACAAAGGAAGAAGAAAAAAAGGACAAAAAGAGAAGAGAAAAAGAAGAAGAATAAGAAAAAGAAACAACAAAGAAAAAGAAAAAAACAAAAAACAAGAAAAAAAACAGAGAGAGAGAAAGGAAGAAAGAGAGGAGAAGGAGAGGGGAGAGGAAGAGAGGAGAGGAGAGAGAGAGGAGAGGGGGAGATGAGGGAGAGAGAGGAGAGAGAGAGAGGAGAGGAGAGAGAAAGAGAAAGAAGAAAGGAAACTGGACATTTGACAAGAACATAACCGTTCTGTTTTAAAAGGATTGTTTTCTCTGAAGAAGGGAAAAAATTACGAAGACAAACCAAAGGGAGGCCATGGGCTCTTCTTTCCCCGGGTGATAGTCAATACCATGTTTGCTCCCAGATTAGCCAACTGAGAGGAAAACAGAGAAGAGGGAAGCGTTCGATCATGGGGTGAAAAGGAAACATATTTAATGGTTATCAAAGATATCTACTTAAAGCTAAATCATGTGTTAGCGGAGGTGATGAGGGGTTCTGACTTTTTTCAACCTCAACTGGGGTTCGTCAGGGTGAAAACTTGTCACCCTTACTCTTTGCCTTGTACTTGAATGATATGCAGTCCTACATTATGGAAAAAAATAACGGTTTATCTACAATGGCAAGGAAGCCAGGAAACTGGGTGGGAAAGAGGGAAAAAGGGGGATCTGTTGCTGAAAATGTTTTTGTTATTGTATGCAGATGATACAACAATTTGGCTGAATCAAAAGAAGATTACCGAAAGCTATCGTTGCAATTTGTAACTATTGTCATAAGTGGAAACTTAATATAAATGTAGAAAAAAACAAAGTTTTGGGTTTTTTCAAAAGGTAAAATCAAGAAAATGCTTGTTTTACATGTGGTGGTTTAAAGAAATTAAAGTGGTTTTTTCTTTTAAATTCTGGGCTGAACTTAATTATAACAATAAATTTAACGTGGCACAAAAACACTTATATGATCAAGCATGTCGTGCATGTTCTCTCTGCTAAAAAAATGCAGGGACTTTTTCTTCCCATTGATATTACAGATTGAATTATTTAACAGAGTAGTAGTTCCAATTTTGCTTTATGGATGTGAGGTCTGGACTCCATCAATGTGTGGAAATTTGCTTCAAAATTACAAATTAAGTTCTTCAAAATAATTCTTAAACTGGGAAAATCTACTCCAAGTAAAATGGTTTAGGGGAACTGGTCAGTTTCCTTGGAAATAACAGCTAAAGTAAGGATGCTTATGCTTTTGGCTTAAGCTTGTTGAATACGGAATGAACCTAATTTTCTAACTTTGTTTATAAGTTGCTACATGATTGTATATCTTTAATACCCACAAATTACTTATTTAGCTAACATAGAACGTATAATAAACGAAATCGGGTTAAGTGGCATTTGGCAGAATCTTTTGATCTCAATGTTTCATCTGAATGGTTTAAAGCCAAAGTTACACGTAAAACAAGATCAGTATTTGCAAAAATGGTTTTCTCATGTGATAACAACGACATAATTCTTAATTATAGACTATTTAAGAAGTTTTCTGCTTTGAAGATTATCTGACGATTCTTCCCCATAATTTATCATTAACTTTATTCATTTTCGAACGTTAAATCACAGACTTCCCATCCAAATTGGCAGAATAAGAAATGTTCCTAGAGCAGAGAGAGTCTGTGATAAATGTGATGAAAACGAGCTAGGTGGTGAGTTCCATTATCTATTCAAATGTCATTTCTTTGTGCAGCTAAGAAACAAATTTATCCCAAGATACTATAGAGGAAACCCAAATGTTATGAAGTTCCATGAATTGTTTAGTTCCACAAATAAATCCTTGCTTATTAAAGTTATAAAATTCCTCAAAGAAATAATGAAAACCTATTGATTTGACGCATCTCTTTAGATGACACCAGTGTATTTTATCACATGTTAGGGATAAGTTAATTTCCTTTGTTAGTATAGACTTGAATGGCCATGTCATTGTGTGTGAGCACACTAGCACCCCCACGTGCGTGTGTATATGTGTGTGTGTGTGTCCCCGCATTTGTGTGAAAGTGTGCGCACATAGTTTGAAATGCTTCTTGCGTGCGTGGGTGCATGAGTGTGTGTGACCAGGGTAGCGGGTTTCTTGGCGTGTTGATGTTCCACGCCTGCGTGTGTGTGTGTGTTTGTTGATGCCTTTGCAATTGGGCGTGGTGTGCTGGGAGAGAGAGAGAGAGGAGAGAGAGAGAGAGAACTCAGAACTCACAAATTTTAATGTATCTCAGCCTTAGGCCAATTACATGGGGAGAGAGAGAGAGAGAGAGAGAGAGAGAGAGAGAGTGCAGTTGGTTGCGGGAAATGTATTCAGGCATCATGTTAGGTTGCTATGCCTTTCCTGTTTGTGAATGCTTTTTCACTTTTCATGTCCATGGTTTGTGCTCTTTCATTTTGGAGCGAATTTGTGTGTGAGTATTTTCTACACGCCCACAAACCGCAAATTTTTGATTTTGTTAAATTTCTGACCCCCTTGGGGTTTTTCTTTAAATAAAAAAACTTTAATCTGAAACTTGAAGAAGAGAGGAGAGAAAGAGAGAGAGAGAGAAGAGAAAAAGAAAGGGGGGCAAAGGGGGGGGTGGGGGGTATTTTTTTTTGTGAAAATCCAACCCCTAAAATTTTAAAGAGAATTTGGAGGGGGGGTGGGGTGGGGTTGGTAGGTGTGGGGGTTTGGGGTGGTGTGTGTGTGTTGGGGTGGGTGGGTGTGTGTGTTGTGTGTGTGGGGTTTTGGTGTGTGTGTGTGCGTTGTGTGTGAGGATGTGTGGTGTGTGTGTTGGTGTGTGTGGTGTTGTGGGTGTGTGTGTGTGGGGGTTTGGCGTGTTTTTTTGTGTGGGGAGGGGTGGTGGGGGGGGTGTTTATTGGGGGGGTTGGTGTGAGGGGGCGTGTGCGTGCGTGGTGCGTGGTGTGGTTGTTGGTGTGTGGTTTGTGTGTGTGGTGTATGTGTGTGTGTTTTTGTGGTTGGGTTTTTTTGTGTGTGGTGTGTGTGTGTAAATGCGAGTGTTTTTGTTTTCTTTTTGTTTTTTTTTCTGGGACCAGATGAAAAAATAATTTTTTAAAAACCCGCAGCACACGGGGAGGATGTAAAAAGGGCACATGAGTGCTTGTTCCTTTCCTAAAAAAAATCCCCCAAAAATTGGCGCTTTGATTTGTTGTTTCAAGTTCGCCCCCAAAAAAATTCCCCTACTTTAAAATTATTATTATTATTTTTATTTTTTTTTATTACTATTATTAATTTACCTACCCCTTCTCCCTTCTCTCTCCTCCTTCTCCCCCCTCTCTTCTCCTCTCTCCCCTCCTTCCCCTTTTCTCTCTTCTCTCTCTCTCTCTTCTTGCAGACGCCCACCACATAAAAAAAGGTAGCCGTAGGAGAAGTTAAGAGTTTTGGAAACAAGAAATCAAAAACTTGTCATAAAAAACTCACTGACCCTGAGGGAATGCACATCCCCCGGGAAAAAAAAATTGGACTCTGTGCAACCCAAAGCTTTTCTGCTTCGTTTGTTCGCCGTGACCGTTCCAATGAAAAGATGATTGGGGGGGTGGGGGGGGGTGGGGTTGATTTTGTCCTCAGTAAGGAGGGGATTTTTTGACCTCGCTTAGAAAAATTAAAATAATATTGTTAAATTTCAAGGGAAAGTGGGGGGGGGGGGGGGGGGAGTGTAGTTTTGCGATGAAAAAAAAGACGGGAGACACAAAAATTATCTGTTAAAGGAAAAAAAGTAAGAAAAAGCATAAAAACAGACAATTTTTCATGATCTTTGTTCAGTCTCAACACAAACACACAACAACTCACTCAAACTCACACAACTCACACACACCACCACTCGCACACACATCGCGCGCACACACACACACACACACACACACACACAACACACACACACACACACACACAACATGAACGAAAGAAAGAAAGAAAGAAAGAAAGACAGAAAAGACAGAAAGAAAGAAAAGAAAGACAGAAAGAAAGAAAGAAAGAAAGAAAACCCGAAACGAAAACGAAACGAAAATTATTATTTTAATTATAGGAAAAAAGACGATAAAATAGATAAAATCAAGAAACTTAGAACATTTTTAAAAGACAAAATATTTTCTTCAGATACTGAAAGAAAAAAGGGGCTGAAAATATGAAAAGGAAAGACAAGGGAAGGAAATGTAGAGATCTGATAATACACATACTCCAATTTTCTTTCTTTCAAGGCGGGCAATGAAGAGGAAACAAACAGAAAGAGAAAAAATATTGTTACAAACAGATAGACTACAAGCTATATTCAATACCCATGTTTGTTTTCAATTAGCACGATGAAAGAAAGAAGAAGACAGAGTTAGGCTGTTTCAGGTCTCATACTCTTTATTTCCAAATCGGAAATTCACACACACACACACACACACACACACATATATATACACACGCGCGCACGCACACACACACACACACTACACACACACATATTCATGCATAAAGTGTACGTACACAGTTTCAAGACAGCACGAAAAACAGCCATGTATATAGAAAAACAACATTAAGGACTTAGACCATACCTTTCTTTTTTTTGTCATGCAATTTCCTAAGTGTACAGTTGGAGATATCTAAAACGTGTCATCCTTCTTATTCACTTCATCTACCAAACGAAATATCACAAGAACAACAAATGACGAGACACAAACTCCAGGTAAACCATTTAAAAGGTAAAGTGTGTCCCATGACTTATGTGGTCGTAGGGTAAGCAAGGCGTCAGAGACCTTCAGCTTCTCCAGGAGCCAGCCTATTGTGGGCGGCGCCCATCTCCTCTCCCTCCCTGCCCCTAAAGAGGACAGGTACCCATTTACAGCTGGGTGAACTTGGGAGTACTGTACTGAAACCAGAATCTTTGAACACTCCATTTTCCCAATCTTTCAACAAGTATTACTACTGCACTGTTCATTCCAACCGATCACACACAGTCACCCCCATAGTTATACAGTTTTGCACATTGTTCGCATGTGTATAACCATTATAAACATGTCGATGCAACAGGATAATTGATCACATTGAGGTAATCAACTGTACCACACGCCCCAAATTAGAAATGATAAAGCCACTGACAAGTATACTCTGCTTACAGCAGTACCTCTAAAGAGCTTGACAATTCAGCCCCACCAACGTTTTAACAGAATGGTGATTATGAAATCTTCCACTTGTTTTTATACAACTTCTCGGTTACAATAACAACAGAGTGTGATCTTTTAATCAGAGGCTGCATAAGTTCCACATTTTACTGCATGGGCGGAGTGCTTACAAAGTTTTTCAACCACAACACAAGGAAACAGAGTGTCACACAATTTACAGGTGTGTCCCGATTTAGAAACACAACAACGCTGCAACAGAACTCTGATCGCATGGGAGGTAATCTAATTGGCACCCTGTTACAATTGTAAAACTGACTGGGTTTATGCCTGTGAAGGGGTGTCGTATGCTTTGACAGTGGATAGGAAGACAAGTTACCTGCAGGTAAAAACTAGGAAGACAAGTTATCTGCAGTTGAGGGAAGGAAGACAAGTTACCTGCAGGTAAGAGTTAGGAAGACAAGTTATCTGCAGTTGAGGGCTAGGAAACAAGTTATTCTGCAATTGATGTTTAGGAAGCCAAGTATTGTATTGAGGTTATAGGAAGACAATTATCTGCAGTTGAGGGTTAGAAGACAGGTTACTGCTAATTGAGTGTTAGGAAGAACAAGTTATCTGTAGTTTGAGGTTAGGAAACAGGATATCTGCAATTGAGGGTTTAGGAGGAAGTTATCTGCAGTGAGGGTAAGGAAGACAAGTTACCCTGCAGGTAAAGCAAGTAAGACAGGTTATACTCAAGTACGAGCCTAGGAAGACAAGTGAATCGCAGTTGAGAGATAGGAAGACAGGTTATCTGCAGTTGAGAGATAGGAAGACAGGTTATCTGCAGTTGAGAGATAGGAAGACAGGTTATCTGCAGTTGAGAGATAGGAAGACAGGTTATCTGCAGTTGAGAGATAGGAAGACCAGTTCTCTGCAGTGAGGCTAGGAAGACAAAGTTTATTCTGCCAGTTTAGGGTTAGGAAGACTAGTTATCTGCAGGTTGAGGTTAGGAAGACAGGTATCTCTGCAGTTGAGGTTACGAAAAAAGTTCCCGAGTTAAGGGCTAGGAAGAAAAGTTCTCTGTAGTTGAGGGCATGATATCTCATCTTTTATACACACGGCGACTCATCAGCTGCGGAATTGAATGGGATTCGGTAAATCCAGCAAAATGGGGGCACGGCCTTCGCATTTCCTGTATTTTAGGTATGTGTCATATCTCTGCTGTTAGTAGGGGTCACTCATTCATCGGTCCAACAGATCAGCTTAACTAGTTACATAGTCTGGTAGTTTTGCAGGCTAATTGCAAGCTTTCTTTACAAGACTGCCTTCCTGCATGTCTATCGATCTATCTAGTTAACCATCTGTCTACCACCCTATCCCTATCTATCTATTTCTATCTATTTATCTCTCTAACATCTATATACCTCTCTATCTGTCTGTCTGGGGGTTTTTTTTTTATCTAGTGTACTATTGATTATCAATGTTTCTATTTTTCCTGTTCATACACTCTTGATTATCTGTTTGGTCTGCCTTGTCCTGTCTGTTCTTATAGATAGACTGAGGGCTTGGATGAAAAAAACGTCTTGTTACTTAATCTATTACCCTCGTGAAATTAAAATTGCATTTGCGTTTGCGTTAGATAAATAGATCGACAGACAGACAGACAGATAGAAAAAAAGTATGTAGATAGATGATAGATAGATAGATAGATAGATAGATAATAGATATATATAAAGATAGATATAGATAGATAATATAAATTTGGATGGATGATGGATGGATGATGATGGATAGATGGATAGATAGATAGATGGATAGATGATAGATTGATGGAAGATAGATAGATAGATAGATAGATAGATAATAATAGATAGAAAAGATAGATAGATAGATAGATAGATAGATAGACAGGACAGATAGATAGATAAGATAGATAGATGATCATTTAAACACACATACACATAATAATAATAATTATACTAACACAGCACGCGCGCCCACACACACACACACACACACACACACTCACACACACACAACAACACACACACAACACACACACACACACTACGACACACACACACACACACAACACACGTAAGATTGCTATCCTCAGTCTGTCAAGCATGAAATATTGAATTACATCCATGTTGATTCGTGTATTCTATGTAGCATATGTCGAAACTTTTTGCAGAAAAATGTTATTTGGAGAGGACATCTATCTAGTCAGTTCCTATCTCTTCCAAACGACAGAAAAAGGAAACGAAAGAAAGAAAGAAAGAAAAAAGAAAGACGGACGGTCGGACAGGGAGACGGCCAGACAGACAGACAGACAGACAGACAAAAAGAAAGAAAGAAAGAAAGAAAGAAAGAAGAAAAGAAAGAAAGAAAGAAAGAAAGAAAGAAAGAAAGAAAAAAAAGAAAAAAGGAAAAAAGAAAGACGGACGTCGGACAGGAGACGGCCAGACAGACAGACAGACAGGACAGACAGAAAGACAGAAAGAAAGAAAGAAAAAAGAAAGAAAGAAAGAAAGGAATGAAGGAAGGAAGGAAGGAGGGAGGGAGGAAGGAAAAAGAAGGAAGGAAGGAAGGCAGAGACAGACAGACAGACAGACAGACATAAAGAAAGAAGAAAGAACGAAAGAAAGAGGTAAAGAAAGACAGACAGAAAGACAGAAAAAAAGGAAGGAAGGAAGGAAGGAAGGAAGGAAGGAAGGAAGGAAGGAAGGAAGGAAGGAAGGACGGACGGACGGGACGGACGGACGGAAACTGGATGAGAGAAGGACGGCGTACAGTCGGACAAAGAGACAGACAGACAAACAGACAGAAAGAAAGAAAGAACGAAATGAAAGGAAATAAAATGAAAAAGGAAGAAAAAACAAAGACAACAAACAAAGATCAATGGGAAAAGACAACTCAGTGAGAGAAAGACGAAAAGACAAGGACAATTAGACAGGAACAGCTACTGATTCTAACAGGTGTGTTTTCTGTGACCAAGAGGAATGATGACACAAGAACAGATTGGAGGACATTTGGATCATCTTTCTGCAGGGGATATTCAATATACATGGTTGTAATTTTAATTTTGCGAAATGAGTGGGCAGAAGTATGAGAGAGAAAAAGAGAGAGCGAGATAGAGTATATTTTTATGTTTGTCATCCAAAACTCCTGATCACAACTGAGAATAGCTGTGCGCGGGTGCGTTTGCGTGCGTGCGTACGTGCGTGCGTGTGTGTTGGGGGTGTGTGTGTGTGTGTGTGTGTGTGTGGTGTTGTTGTGTGTGTGTGTGTGTGTGTGTGTGTGTGTGCCTGCGTGTGTGTGTGTGTGTGGTGTGTGTGTGTGTGTGTGTGTGTGTGTGTGTGTGTGTGTTTGTGTGTGTGTGTGTGTGTGTGTGTGTGTGTGTGTGTGTGTTGTGTGTGTGTTGTGTGCAAAAGGGATCCCGTGTATATTCGGTTGGGTCAATTTTGTCATCCACTTCCACCGGCACACAATGGCCTACACTTCAAAAAAGATGGACGGGTTTTAACTTTTGTGCGCAAGATGTTCTGCGTGCGCTCGCACACGGGACTTTGGTTTATAGTATCATCCGAAGGATTATCTCCTGGCTTGAATAAATTTTTATGAAGTATATCATACGTGAGGTTGGGATGGCAATCTTCTCAGAATCCTATAGCGGTCTGTTTAAGCCAAAACTCTATCAACAACACACACCTATGAAGGATCGAACTGAGAATTTCCAAACGACCAACCATTCCACTGCAGTGATCACTAGGCCTAAAGCCTTCTGCAGGGTCGGACAGTGGTCACCAGTTTTCAGTTCTTTACCATGGGCTAAGAGCTGAGAGACACCATGAGGGCGGCTGAGAGACGCGAGGACTGGAGAAAGGTGGTTGACAAAGCTTCGAAGGCGACCCAAAGGATTCGGAATCTGAGGGATCGGTGACGGTGACGGTGAAGTGCGTTTGCACCTTAAACCTCTATTTTGAAATGGAAAGAAATACTGCTGCAGGGCAATCAAGCGTGAACGATAAGCTTTTTAGACATGTCGAGTGGTGCAAGACAATCAAACGTTGACAATGAGATTGTCAGACACGTCTACTACATCTATTTTTGTGAAGTCTTTTAGCAACTTTGAGAAAAGCCTGTACTTGAAATAGCACTTAAGTTTACGCCACGAAGCCACGTCCAATGGCCGCTTCGTGTGAGTATTCTTACAATTCACTATACATGCAGGAGTATGAAATTTAATCATTATATCCACTCAAGAAGTCAGAAGTGTATTTTTTGTAACGTCTTAGATTTCTCCGTATGAAGTTAGTGCTGTTCTCTCCGTGAAGAGCCCTTAGCCGCAAGTGCAACGCCACCTTTTTGTTCCTGCCTAAGTGTATAATTATTTGCTTCCTCGTGGAAATTTTCCACGGAATTTTCGCATGGTAAACTCTCTTGTTTGGGATTCTTTTACGTGCACTAAAAGTAAGTTGCACACGAGACCTGGGTTTATCACCTTGTACAAAAGACTAGGGTCAGGGAAGGTAAAGCAGCGAGGGAGAGGAGATAGGGTGCCATCCTCAATATGCTGGCCCCGTGAGAAGTTGAGGTCTCTGATGCCTCGCTCCCCTACGACCAGATAGTTTATGGGACACCTTTACCGTTACTTTACAAAAGACTGGCAGGAAGCCCAGCACTCCTGCCCCTGTTGACTGGGTTCAAGTCTAGGATCAAACCTTAGTCCTGTTGCTTTCTGAACAGGGGTATACCTATAGAACAGCCCTAACTCTATGCCCAGAAATATGCTGCGACAAGGAGACGTTACAAAAAAGATACGCTCTTGACTTCAGGTAAAACAAAGGCGAAGGGGTCTTTCTTCTTGGTTTTATACAAATTATTTTGCGTGAGCAACTGTCTTTTAACTGACAAAACTCATCGGCCATCTGTGACAAGTTCTTTGTCAGTCTACCACTGTTGTAGTTCTTCCTTCTCTTCCCCTGAAGAGTAGGCCAATGTGTGCCGGTGGAAACAGCTGTGAAAAAGTTTACAAAACCGCATACACACGGGGACTGGATGTAAAAAAGCACATGAGTGCTTATTCCACTATCCTCGATATAAAAGAATAAATAAAATAAAATAAATAAATAGTTGTTGTTGTTCTTGTTCTTGTTGTCCTTGTTCTTGTTGTTGTTTTTCTTGCGTTTTGTTGGTTTTGTTGGTTCCCCAAAGTCCAACCCCTCGTCCACGTCGTGGGAAATGGAAACAGGTCAAGCTGGCTAACGGGGCTCTGGTGAAGCTGTGACTGGCCTAGCAAGCCGACAGTGGATTTTAACAACGCTAAGAAAACTGAAAAGAGACATAAACGGACGGATACCAACGGAAAACGACCTCGCAATGGAAACGGACATCGAGATAGGAACAGTGACTACATTGGAACATGGAACATCTGCGGCCTAACAAACAAGGAACCAGAAATTGTGGAATTCATGACCAAAAGAAAGATCTCCATCATGGGCATTTCAGACACTAGGAAGAAAGGAGAAGGAACGAAAGAAATCCATTCAAACTTTGTTCTCATCTGGAGTGGAGTCAGGAAAGACCAGAGAGCAATGCATGGTGTGGGATTCATCCTACACCCAGACATAGCAAAGAATCTCATGAGTATAGAACATATATCAGAAAGACTGATTAAAATCGGTGTAAGAAAGTCCAACAAAATTGTCTACTATATCCAAGTATATGCACCGTGTAACGATTCGTACTCAGAAGAGGAGAAAGACTCATTCTATCAAGAGCTCTCCGACCTCATCACAGCACCCCTGACAAAGAGGACCTGTATGTCGTGGGTGATTTCAACGGCAGAGTTGGTGAGAGAAGAAACCCGTGGACAAAACATCTTGGACCCCACAGTGACCACAGAACACTCTGCAATTACAACGGGAACCACGTGCTGGACTATGTGCAGAGCATGATCTGATCATCACCACACACTTTTCCAACATCGAGCCTCCAAATTTACACCTGGTACAAATGGAACGATCTCAACATCTCGTCTCAAATCGACTTTATACTTGCAAGATCTAGAACACGTTACGCCATCAAAGACTCAAAAGCCATCCCCAATGCCAACTTGACACTGACCACAGGCCTGTCATTCTAGCCTCCAGTACTCAGAAGAAAAAAATAACAACTTCTATGAAGAACCAGCCTGAAAAGATCAACCTCCTCAAACTGGAAGAGAAAGAAGTGCAACAAAAGATTCACAGTGCTATCAAGGTGAAACTTGACCCCATTGATACAACACCTCTCAACATGGAGCAAGTCTGGGACACCTTCAAGCCAGCTCTCTTGAACACACTTAAGGGAAGTTTGCGGACAAAGAAATGTGGAGGTAATACCAGGAAGCTACAGCTTGGTGGAACCAAGAGGTGAAGGAAGCCATCAAGAAAAAAAGCAGCTATATAAAGCTTGGGTCAAGACCAAGACAGAAGAGGGCTACGTCAAGTACAGAATCGCAAGAAGACATAGTAATCGTGTTGTGAAAGCCTCCAAAGAACAATCTTGGGCGACTTATGGAGAGAAGTTAAGCGAAATTTGCAAGAACTCCCCAAGAGAATTTTTCAAAAGTGTGAAGACGATGAGAGTAAGAGATGAGCCATTCAATCCAACAACAGTAGTGAATGATGCAAATGGAGAGGCACTGCACAAAGAAGAGGAAATTCTGAAACGATGGGAAGGACTATTTTAAGATCTTTTAAAACCCATCTGGAGTACAAGCTTCCAGCTCGCAGTTCTCACCACCGTACAAAGACCAGTTAGAGCCCCAAATCCTTGAAGCTGAAACAAGAAAGCAATTAAAACCAGCCCAAAGGGCAAAGCGGCAGGTGATGACGGCATAACAACTGAAGCCATCCTTGCATGCGGAGAAACGGAGTTAAGTGGCTCACCATCATCTTCCAGAAAGCATGGGAAGAGAGGAAAGTACCAATGGACTGGCAAAATGCAATAGTGGTGCCAATTTGGAAGAAAGAAGGGCAGCAAGAGAGGCTGCAGCACCTACAGAGGCATTTCACTTCTGAGCCATGTAGGGAAAATGTATGCAAAGATTCTGGAACAGCGCACGAAGAGCCAAAGCAGAACACCTACTGAGCAATGCCCAGTTTGGCTTTCGGAAAGGAAGAGGGTGCACAGATGCCATTTTCGCACTCCCGACAGCTGTGTGAAAGAGCCATCGAATACAACCAAGTCCTGCATACAAGTATTCGTTGATCAAGAAAAAGCTTTCGACCGAGTCAACAGAGACAAGCTCTGAAAGATCCTGGAGCAGTACGACGTGAAGGGGCAGTTGCTTGATAACATCAGAGCAATCTATGCCAACAGTATGA
>CM054141.1:8064755-8072255 GCA_028751875.1 Rapana venosa
CACAAAACAAGTCGCCAGAAAGAACAACCACATGGTAATGATGGGAAAAGAGCAGCCACGTATTGTAACTACAGAAAGGGCTCAATGTGCACAGAGGCAGGGAGAGATAGACAAAGACACAGACAGTCCAGACAGATAGAGAGAGAGGGGGAATATCAGAGAGAGAGAAGAGGGGGGAGAGAGAAAGAGAGAGAAACAGACAGACAGACAGACAGATATTTATTTATTTATTTATTATTTATTCATTTTCATATCGAGGATAATGGAACAAGCACTCATGTGCTTTTTTTTGCATCCAGTCCCCGTGTGTATGCGGTTTTGTAAATTCTGTCATCTGTTCCCTCCGGCACACAATGGCCTACTCTTACGAAAAGCGGAACAGGATTTAACGTGTGCGCAAGATGTTCTGCAGATAGAGACAGACAGACAGCTACAGAGAGAGAGGGAATATCACAGAGAGAGAGAGACAGACAGACAGACAGATACGGAGAGAGAGGGTGATATCGAAGAGAGAGGATGGGAGAGAGAGAGGGTGGCTAGAGAGAGGGAGAGAGATGGAGAGACAGACAGACAGATATGGAGGAGAGGGTCATATTGAAGAGAGAGAAGGGGGAGAGAGAGAGAGGGGGAGAGAAGGAGATGCCTAAGGGCGATATCGAAGAGAGAGAATGTGGGGGGGGGGGAAGAGACAGACAGACAGACACAGAAAGAAAAACAGATACAGAGAGAGAATGGGATATTGAGGAGAGACAGACAGACAGACAGACAGACAAATACAGAGAGGGATAGCGAAGAGAGAGAGAGAGAGAGGAGAGAGAGAGAGAGAGAAGAGGATGGAGAGAGGAGAGAGAGAGAAGAGACAGACAGACAGACAGACACAGGGAAAAGGAGGAGAGGAAGGAGAAGAAGAAATGGAGAGGGAGTGTCAATATGGAGTGACTGTAAGAAGCGGTGTCAGTGAGGGGCAGGGCCCTGACATCATCCACTGAGTGTCAGTGGCCTCAGAAAGCCCTGACTGTAAGGAGTGCACACTAAACCTCAACCCACCTTGTCTGCAGTGTGAGAGACGGAAAGACACACAGAGAGAGACAGACAGACAGACAAAGAGAGACCGAGGAAATAAACAACAACGAAACGAAGGGAATGAGAAACGAAGAAAGAGACAGAGAGAGAGAGAGATATGGAGAAAGAGACAGAGAGACAGACAGAGACAGAGATGCATAGAGAGACAGACTAAAGGCACACAGAGAGACTAAGACAGACAGACAGATACAGACTTAGTGTCAGTGGCCTCAGCAAGCCCTGTCTGTACGGAGAGCACACTAAACCTCAACCACCTTGTCTGCAGAGCGAGAGACGGAAAGACACAGAGAGAGACAGACAGAACAGACAGACAGAGGGAGAGAGAGAGAGAGAGATGAGGAGAGAGAGAGATGAGGAGAGAGAGAGAGAGAGAGGAGAGAGAGTGAAGAGACGAGAAAAACAACGAAACGAAGAGAATGAGAAACGAAAGAAAGAGAACAGAAATGAGACAGATAGATGGAGAAAGAGAGAAAAAGACACAGGCACAAGACAGACAGACAAGCTACAGAGAGAGAAGGGCATCTTCAAATGAGAGAGACAGACAGACAGACACATAGATAGAGTGAGGTGAAATATTGAAGAGACAGACCGACGGACAGAGAAAGAAACAGACAGACACAGACAGACAGATAGACCACCAGATACCGAGAGAGAGAGGGGGGGGGGGTGGGGCTAAATATTGAACAGACAGACAGACAGAGAGCGTGAGACTATAGGAGGGAGGTGAAGGAGGAGGGGAAGAAGAAGAAGGAATGGAGGGGTAGTGTCAATATGGAGTGACTGTAAGAAGCAGTGTAAATGACGGTAGGGCCCGAGAGAAAGAGAAGAGAGAGAGAGACAGATTGAGAAAGAGGAGAGAAAAACATAAACAGACAGAACAGACAGACAGATAGCTACAGAGAGAGAAGGAGATATCCAAGTGAGAGAGAGAAGAGACAGATTGAGGAGAGAGAGAGAGAGGAGAGAGAGAGAGAGAGAGAGAGAGGAGAGACATACACAGACAGACAGACAGATAGCTACAAAAACAATGAACAATGAACAAATTTTATTTATAGAGGGTTATAGAATAAAGCATGACAATAGCTTTTTTTACAGAGAGAGAAGGAAGATATCCAAGTGAGAGAGAGAAAGAGACAGATTGAGAGAGGAGAAACATACACAGACAGACAGACAGATAGCTACAGAGAGAGAAGGAGATATCCAAGTGAGAGAGAGAGAGAAAGAGACAGACAAATAGACAGACAGATTGACACAGAGAGAGAGAAACGGGGGATATCGAAGAGAGACAGACAGACAGACAGACAGACAGACAGACAGATGACAAAGAGAGAGAGAGATAGGGGGATATCGAAGAGAGAGAGAGAGACCAGACAGAAAGACGACAGATGGACAGAGAGAGAGAGAGAAACAGGGGGATATCGAAGAGAGACAGACAGACAGACAGACAGATGGACAAAGAGAGAGAGAGAGAGACACAGGGGGATATCGAAGAGAGAGAGAGAGAGACAGACAGACAGACAGATGGACAGAGAGAGAGACACAGGGTGATATTGAAGAGGAGAGACAGACAGGACAGAAAAGAACAGACAATGTACACAGAGAGAGAGAGAGAGACAGTGATATCGAAGAGACAGACAGACAGAAACAGACAGACAAAGACAGATACAGAGAGACAAAGACAGACACAGACAGAACTTACAGACACAGTGAGAAAGGTGGGAAGGGGGAGAGTATAGGAGGGAGGGAAAGGGAGGAGGGGGTGGATGAAAAAGAAGGAATGGAGAGGGAGTGTCAATATGGAGTGACTGTAAGAAGCGGTGTCAGTGAGGGGCAGGGCCCTGACATCACCCACTTAGTGTCAGTGGCCTCAGCAACCCCTGTCTGTAAGAAGTGCACACTAAACCTCAACCACCTTGTCTGCAGAGTGTGTGTGTGAGAGAAAGAGAGAGACAGACAAACAGACAGACAGACACAGAGAGAAGAAAACAGAGAAAGACAAAGATGCACACCTCACCTCACCTCAACCTACTTTGTCTAAAGTGTGTGTGTAAGAGACAGACAGACAGACAGAGATAGAGACAGAGACATACATAGAGAGAAGAAAACAGAGAAAGACAAAGATGCACACCTCACCACAACCTACTTTGTCTAAAGTGTGTGTGTAAGAGACAGACAGACACACAGAGATAGAGACAGAGACAGACACAGAGAGAAGAAATCAGAGAAAGACAAAGATGCACACCTCACCTCACCTCAACCTACTTTGTCTAAAGTGTGTGTTTAAGAGACAGAGAGACAGACAGAGATAGAGACAGAGACAGACAGACAGACAGAGATAGAGACAGAGGGCAGACAGAGATAGAGACAGAGACAGACACAGAGAGAAGAAAACAGAGAAAGACAAAGATGCACACGTCACCTCACCTTAACCTACTTTGTCTAAAGTGTGTGTGTAAGAGACAGACAGACAGACAGACAGACAGAGATAGAGACAGACACAGACACAGAGAGAAAGATAACAAAGACAAAGATGCACACCTCACCTCACCTCAACCTACTTTGTCTAAAGTGTGTGTGTAAGAGACAAACAGACAGACAGAGATAGAGACAGAGACAGTTACAAAGAGAAGAAATCAGAGAAAGACAAAGATGCACACCTCACCTCACCTCAACCTACTTTGTCTAAAGTGTGCATGTGTAAGAAACAGACAGAGATAGAGACAGAGACAGACACAGAGAGAAGAAAACAGAAAAAGAGAAATATGGACACCTCACCTCACCTTCAACCTACTTTGTCTAAAGTGTGTGTGTAAGAGAAAGAGACAGACAGACAGAGATATAGACAGAGACAGACACAGAGAGAATAAAACAAAGACAAAGACGTACACCTCACCTCACCTCAACCTACTTTGTCTGCAGTGTGTGTATGTGTGTGAGAGACAGACAGACATAGATAGAGACAGATACAGACACAGAGAGAAGAAATCAGAGAAAGACAAAGATGCACACCTCACCTCACCTCAACCTACTTTATCTAAAGTGTGTGTGTAAAGAGACAGACAGACAGACAGAGATAGAGACAGAGACAGACACAGAGAGAAGAAAACAGCGAAAGACAAAGATGCACACCTCAACTCACCTCAACCTACTTTGTCTAAAGTGTTTGTGTAAGAGACAGACAGACAGACAGACAGAGATAAAGACAGAGACAGACACAGAGATTTTAAAAAAACAGAGAAAGACAAAGATGCACACATCACCTCACCTCAACCTACCTTTTTCTAAAGTGTGTGTGTAAGAGACAGACAGACAGACAGAGATAGAGACAGAGACAGTTACAGAGAGAAGAAAACAGAGAAAGACAAAGATGCACACCTCACTCCCCCTCAACCTACTTTGTCTGCAGTGTGTTTTGTAGAGACAGACAGACAGACAGAGATAGAGACAGAGACCCGACACAGAGAGAAGAAAACAGAGAAAGACAAAGATGCACACCTCACCTCACCTCAACCTACTTTGTCTAAAGTGTTTGTGTAAGAGACAGACAGACAGACAGACAATGACAATGACAATGACAAAGGTTTATTGTGATAAGCAAGATACAGACAGACAGAGATAGAGACAGAGACAGACACAGAGATTTTAAAAAAACAGAGAAAGGCAAAGATGCACACATCACCTCACCTCAACCTACCTTGTCTAAAGTGTGTGTGTAAGAGACAGACAGACAGACAGAGATAGAGACAGAGACAGACACAGAGAGAAGAAAACAGAGAAAGACAAAGATGCACACCTCACCTCACCTTCAACCTACTTTGTCTAAAGTGTGTGTGTAAGAGACAGACAGACAGACATAGATAGAGACAGAGACAGTTACAAAGAGAAGAAATCCGAGAAAGACAAAGGTGCACACCTCACCTCACCTTCAACCTACCTTGTCTGCAGTGTCTGTGAGAGAGAGAGGCAGACAAACAGACAGAGATAGAGACAGAGACAGACACACAGAGAGAAAAAACAGAGAAAACAAAGAGCAACCTCACCTCACCCAAACCACTTTGTCTAAAGTATGGTGTGAGAGACAGACAGACACACAGAGATAGAGACAGAGACAGACACAGAGAGAAAGAAATCAGAGAAAGACAAAGATGCACACCTCACCTCACCTCAACCTACTTTGTCTGCAGTGTGTGTGCATGTGTAAGAGACAGACAGACAGACAGAGATAGAGACAGAGAGAAAAAGACAGAGAAAGACAAAGATGCACATCTCACCTCACCTCAACCTACCTTGTCTGCAGTGTGTGTGCATGTGTGTGAGAGACAAACAGACAGACAGAGATAGAGACAAGATAGACACAGAGAAAGAAAAACAGAGAAAGACAAGCTGGGTTTTTTGTTTTATTTTAATTCCACATATCCATATGTTATTGGGTTTTTTGTTTGATTTGTATAGTTTACCATAGATTAGGGGGTTTTTTTATTCTATGTCTGCATATACATTATCTTTTTTTTTTCTCGCTTTTTTTTCTTTCTTTAGATAGATGGCTTGATGAAAAAAAGCAAATGCACTGCTTATTCAATGTACCATCTGAAAATAAAAGTTTGACTTTGACTTTGACTTAGACCTCAACCTACTTTTTCTAAAGTGTGCGTGTGTAAGAGACAGACAGACAGACAGAGATAAAGACAGAGACAGACACAGAGAGAAGAAAACAGAGAAAGACAAAGATGCACACCTCACCTCACCTCAACCTACCTTGTCTGCAGTGTGTGTATGTGTGTGAGAGAGACAGACAGACAGACAGATACAGAGAGAGGGGGGGAGGGTCATCGAAGAGAGAGAGAAGACTTACGGCTTTAACAGTTTATTGTCATTGTCTAACTTGGCCTATTGATAAGGGAGGTAACACAAGTGTCTTTTGTGAAACAGTTCAATATTTAAATAAATAAATAAAATTTTAAAAAAAATAATAATAATAATGATAATAATAATAATAATAATAATAATAATAATAATAATAATAATAATAATAATAATAATAATAATAATAATAATAATAATAATAATAAATTCCGTGATCAGTACAATTTAAGTATGGCAAAAAGCAAAGATCAATCCACTATCCAGGATCAAGCCGTTAAGAAAGAAAGTGGAGGTCTAAACTATTCGGGCTAAATACCAGTATTATGTTTGCCACTTGTCCTTCCGTTTTCCTTTATTACTCTTGCACTCATACCGCACGTACTAAGGCATCCACAGAAATAGAACACGCATTTAGAGAAAGACTTAGCTTCTGACTCAAAACTCGTGTGATTTTAGCACAAGAATTAGTAGGTATGAAATTTTTTCAGCAAATACTGCCCTTTGTCAACTTCTAGCTTCTTAAGCAATCCTCATTTATTTTATGTATTCATTTATTTATACCACTTTAACTCACGAGATTTGTCTGTGTGAAATTCGGGATGCTCTCCCCGGGGAGAGCGCGTCGCCACAAGAGCAGCGCCACCCTTTTTATGGGGTGTGGGGTGTGGTGGGTCTGTATTTGTTTCCCTATCAGAGTGGATTTTTTCTAAGAATTTTGCCAGGGACAACTCTCTTGTTGCCTGTGGGTTCTTTTACGTGTGCTGAATAATTTTGAGTAACACACGGGACCTCGGTTTATCGTCTCATCCGAAATACTAGCGCCCAGACCACCCACTCATGGTCTAATGGATGGGAGGAAAAGTTTCGGGCCCAAACGGGATTCGAACCACCGCACTCTTCCGACCCGGATTTTTTTTCGCTTTCTAGACAGGCGCGTTACCTCTAGACCACCGATCCATTTGGTGATCACCTCAACTTTTCCCTTAACTACCTGGTATTGTTCTATGTCGCTAATCCCCAAACTATGTACACAGTACATGTGTTCGTACTTTTTTTTTTTAATATTCAAAATCGGCAGGGTTTTTCAGACTAGCACTTTATAGAAGATACTACATGACCTGGAAGCTAAAGGTGGAGTGCAGCCTAAAGCTACAGAGAACAGATAGGGGGAAAATCAAGGCAGCACTGTCCCCTGTGTTGCAGCCTTACACAGGCTGTAATCAAGGCAAGCTGTCCTAGTCAGCTGCCGGGTTATATCATAGTACACGGTTGAACGACAGTCCCAGATTTCCATGCCGAGCTGCCGTACAATGCCCTTCTCCTGTGGGACACATTGCTATCACAGCCTGTTCGTACTGATCCTCTCTCTGTCTGGCCGTCTGTATGTCTGTCTGTCTGTCTCTCTGTCTCTCTCTCTCTCTCTCTCTCTCTCTCTCTCTCTCTCTCTCTCTCTCTCTCTCTCGAAACGAAAGACAAAGAACGCAAAAACTGTGTACATAAATTAAGTGACATAATCACAGTTGATATATATCAAGCAGATATCATCAGATATGT
>CM054141.1:8074755-8092255 GCA_028751875.1 Rapana venosa
TTGCAAAAACTACCCTACCCCAAGTGAAGCTTGCAAAAACTACCCTACCCCAAGTGAAACTTGCAAAAGCTACTCTACCCCAAGTGAAGTTTGCAAAAGCTACCCTGCCCCAAGTGAAAATTGCAAAAGCTACCCTGCCCCAAGTGAAAATTGCAAAAGTTACCCTAACCTAAATGAAAATTGCAAAAGCTACCCTAACGGCCCCAAGTGAAAATTGCAAAAGCTACCCTGCCCCAAGTAAAGCTTGCAAAAGCTACCCTACCCCAAGTGAAAATTGCAAAAGCTACCCTGTCCCAAGTTAAGCTTGCGAAAGCTACCCTACCCAAGTGAAAATTGCGAAAGCTACCCTACCCCAAGTGAAAATTGCAAAAGCTACCCTGCCCCAAGTGAAGCTTGCGAAAGCTACCCTACCCCAAGTGAAAATTGCGAAAGCTACCCTACCCCAGCTGAAAATTGCAAAAGCTACCCTACCCCAAGTGAAAATTGCAAAAGCTACCCTACCGGCCCCAAGTTAAGCTTGCAAAAGCTACCCTAACCCAGTGAAAATTGCAAAAGCTACCCTACCCCAAGTGAAAATTGCAAAAGCTACCCTACCCCAAGCGAAAATTGCAAAAGTTACCCTACCCCAAGTGAAGCTTGCAAAAACTACCTTACCCCAAGTGAAAATTGCAAAAGCTACCCTCCCCCAAGTGAAAATTGCGAAAGCTACCCTACCCCAAGTGAAAATTGCAAAAGCTACCCTACCCCAAGTGAAAATTGCAAAAGCTACCCTACCCCAAGTGAAAATTGCAAAAGCTACCCTACCCCAAGTGAAAATTGCAAAAGCTACCCTACCCCCGCTCCTGTTCTGTCTTTCTGCCTGTCTCTCTGCTTCTCTTTGTCTGTCTCTCTCTCTGTTTCAAGAACATGCTAAGCGAAGATGACTGTATAAATGGGCCGATGTTGCATTAGTCATAGCATGATTATAGAAAACATTCAGTGTCATGGGTCTCTTGTCGCAGACAGCAGCTTGTGGTTGTAGTTGATTTGAAATTGTAGTTTTGTGAAGATCGCATTCCCCAGCTTCCTTTCACACTCGGAAAAAAATGTAATAAAGCTCGCTCTCTCTCTCTCTCTTCTCTCTCCTCTCTCTCTCTCTCTCTCTCTCTCTCCTCTCTCTCTCTCTCTCTCTCTCCTCTCTCTCTCTCTCTCTCTCTCTCTCTCTTTTCTCTCTCTCTCTCTCTTTCTCTCTCTCTCTTTCCACTGCAGAGCACAACACAGCTGCACAGGATATGCCCTGTAATGGTGAGAAGTGAGCTAAGAGAAACAACCTATTTAAAATAATCAGATCAGCCTGAGACATAATTTGTGTGACTGTGACTGTACTGTAAAGTAAAGGTGTCCCATAAGCTATAAGGTCGTAGGGGAGCGAGGCGTCAGAGACCTCACTTCTCTAGGGGCCAGCATATTGAGGGTGGTGGCGCCCATCTCCTCTCCTTTGCTGCTTTACCTTCCCTGACCCTAAGAGGCAGGTACCCATTTACAGCTGGGTGAAATGGGGGACTGTAGTGAAGCCAAGGCGCACGAACGATCACCCATCCATCTGGTAACCACGCTCGATGCTGCTTAACATTTGGCTGGGGGAAAGCGAGTGCTCCAACCACTGAGCTATCCCGTCCCCTGACTGTACTGTAGATCCTAAAAAATACTGATTAAGATATTGAGCTTGCTACAGATCAATAGCTGGGTTCCATGTAGCCACTATGAAAACTTACGTAGCCTGTTGATTGGTCAATCCATGCAGAGACATTTTACATTCAAGAACAAAACCAATGATTTCAGAAAAGTTGCGTGCCATCATGCTGGTGATGCTGACATGTTATTGTGTGAGTCAGATGACACTGGACTGGAGTATTTACACTTGATTGCAGGTGATGCTTGTGTTCTATTTTTGTTTATAGAAAAGGATGATGAGAAAAACATCAGAAATGAACAACGTGCTGAGCTGGCCAAAAGCCTACTTGTGACACTTTGAAATCCAGCCTCTGTTTCATCTCAGAACTGTCCCACTTTCACCAGCCGATATCCCATCACAATGCCAAAGTGTATAACCTCTGTGTGTGTGTGTGTGTGTGTGTGTGTGTGTGTGTGTGTGTGTGTGTGTGTGTGTGTGTGTGTGTGTGTGTGTGTGTGTGTGTGGTGTGTGTGTGTGTGTGTGTGTGTGTGTGTGTGTGTGTGTGTGTGTGTGTGTGTGTGTGTGTGTGTGTGTGTGTGTGTGTGTGTGTGTGTTTTATTTTTATTTATTTATTTTATTCTTTTATATCGAGGATAATGGAATAAGCACTTATGTGCTTTTTTACATCCAGTCCCCGTGTGTATGCAGATTTGTGAATTCTGTCATCTGTTCCCACCGGCACACAATGGCCTACTCTTCCGAAAAAGCGGAACAGGATTTAACGTGTGCGCAAGATGTTCTGCGTGCGTTTCGCACACGGGACCTCGGTTTATAGTCTCATCCGAAGGATGTGTGTGTGTGTGTGCGTGCGTGTGCGTGTGTGTGTGTGTGTGTACATTTGAATTTCTTTAAACTATTGTTATTGGTTGCATGAATGTGTAAAAATAGGTTGAATGCAAGCGCTTTGATTTGTCTTTGCAAGATATAGTGCTATATAAATTCCATTTAGTAGCAGCAGCAGCAGCAGCAATGGTGGTAGTAGTAGTAGTAGTAGTAGTAGTAGTAGTAGTAGTAGTAGTAGTAGTAGTAGTAGTAGTAGTAGTAGTAGAAGTAGTAGTAGTAGTAGTAGTTGTAGTAGTTGTAGTAGTTGTAGTTGATGGAGATTCTCTAAAAAGCAGTCTTGCGTCATCCACCATATGCGGTCTTCTATTGTTACCCAGTGACTAACAAACGACAAATGCTTTTTGCTGTCCGCTGAATTGCCCAGTGATCTTAATGAATAATTGTGCTTACCTGGTTTCCATGCTGAGTTTTGCATCATAATCGATTTTGTACAGGGCATGATTTTTTTAAACAGACATTGGGATATCAATGGTGGTGTGACATGTAAAGCTTTAACAGCAATGAATTTAGTTCCTTGTCCATTGTTCTCACTATAGGATTTTTTCTTCTGAAGTTGACGGACTTCAATTCCATTTCCGTGCAAGCTTTTAGACTTCAAGATTTTGTTTTAAACTGGGGGTATATGAAACTTAACAATTCTACAATCTGCAGATGTGGGTGTTTGAAATACTCACAACATAACGCACTCATTACACAAAGCAGCCATTTACTATATTCATATAATGGAGTAGGGAGGGGATAGCTCAGTGGTTGGAGCACTCGCTTTCCCACAGCCAATGTTCAGCAGCATCGAGCGTGGTTACCATTTGGATGGGTGACCGTTTCCGCGCCTTGGCTTCAGTACAGTCCCCCAGTTCACCCAGCTGTAAATGGGTACCTGTCTCTTTAGGGTCAGTGAATGTAAAGCAGCGAGAGAGAGAGAGAGAGAGAGAGAGAGAGAGAGAGAGAGAGAGAGAGAGAGAGAGAGAGAGAGAGAGAGAGAGAAGAGAGAGAGAGAGAGAGAGAGAGAGAGAAGATGGGCGCCACCCTCAATATGCTGGCTCCGAGAGAAGTGAGGTCTCTGACGCCTCGCTTCCCTATGACCTTATAGGTTATGGGACACCTTTACCTTTACCTTATAATGTAGTGTAATGCAAGTGGAAACCCATATCTCTGAAGAAGTCCAAAGCGCTAAGATACATCAACACACTTAGGGCCTAATAAAACAAGGATAGTGTGTCATAAGAAAGCAGGACAAGTTATGGATAGGATTAGACATATGCCGTGATCCTGTGTGCAAAACACGTGTGACATCTTTTTTTATTCTTTTATTTTGAGGATAACTGAAAAAGCACTCGTGCGTTTTTCATCCTGTCCCCGTGCGTATGCAGTTTTGTCAATTTTGTCATCCATTCCCACCGGCGCACAGTGGTCTACTCTTCCAAAAAGAGGAACAGGTTTTAACATGTGCGCAAGATGTTCTGCGTGCGTTCGCACACAGGACCTCGGTTTATAGTCTCATCCGAAGGACTTTTGGGGAGAGCGGAGTCAGCACTGATTTTAACTCCAGAGGTAAAATCCTCTTGCGACCGCGTACCCCCACCCCATCCCTCAACTTCTGTAAAAGAATTGGCCAGTTGTGTTGATTTTATTTCCCCCTTTCTCTTGGTCGTTTGCAGCTCTGTAGCATACATTCACAACGACAGAAAGACCAAAAAAAGACGGAAACAGAGATACAACTGTTGATCCGTTACACTGACCAGTTCGTCAGAACGGATGAGAAAAATGTACAAAACCGCATTCGCACAGGGACTATATTTTTTTAAAAAAAAGAAAAAAGTACAAGAGTGTTTATTTCATTGTCCTGGAAATTAAAAAAAAAGAATAAGAACTGCAGCCTTTTGCGGTAAGATATGACAGAATACGATAAAATCGCGAGAGTAAAACTATTCTAACCCCCCCTCTCTCTCTTCCCACCCCCTCCCGCCCCCCGTGTGGCGATGGCAGAGGCCTGTCAGTATAAAGAGTATCCCCACCTTCTGGAAATTCTGTGCCGGGAATTCCCTCTTTTCTATCCCTCTCTTCATTTCTGCTTTGTTCCTTTCCTTTCTGTCACTTCCTCCTTTATTTTCTGCCTTCTTGTTCCCATTCTCCAGCCTCTTATTCCAGAAAGACTTTCAAAATTAACAACTTCTCTCCCACGCCGAAGTTGGATGTGCTGGTACATAACGGCAGCGCAACGCATTTTTAGCTCTTTTCTGGGTTTTTTGGGGGGGGCTCCTACATATGACCCCCTTTCTTGATAGTTTGAAATTTTTGTAGCCTACATTCACATTGACAGAAAGACCAAAAAAAAGACAGGGACAGAGATACAACTTTCAATACGTTATACTGACCAGTTCGTTTCGAGACAAAGCCAGGGAGATAAAGGGGACGTGAGAGTATATTATGAGTGAGGAAGGACTTTGCCCTCACAACCCTCAACCCCTGGGTACTGGAGATCCAGTTGTCCACCTTTCTGCGCCTTCTACTTCATCATTCTCTTCCTTTAACGACTGTTTCTTGTCAACAGCTTTGATCGTCTGTAAATTGTTGGATCAAACAGATAACTTAAGGTGGTCCGTTATCTGTCTTCACTGGATATTTAGTACAAGCAAGCTCTAGGTTAGAACATTGCGCTCGCAATCTGACAACCCGGGTTCGATTCCCGTTCAAGGGGATATTTTCCCAAGGAGTTTACATCAGTGAAGACTCCACTCTCCCCAAAATATCCTTCGGATGATACTATAAACCGAGGCCCCGTGTGTGAACGCACGCAGAACATCTTTGCGAACACGTTAAATCCTGTTCTGCATTTCGTGAGAGTAGGACATTGTGTGCGGGTGGGAATAGATGGCAGAATTTACAAAACCGCATACACCCGGGGACTGGAGTGTAAAAAAGCACATAAATGCTTATTCCATTATCCTCGATGTAAAAGAATAAAAATAAAAATTTTAAAAGCTCAGTAACAAAACTGCAGATTACAGACAGATAAACAGACAAATCAATAAACTAACAGGTGGACAGAGAGTGCGAGAGAGAGAGAAAGAAAGAGAGAGAGACAGACAGACAGACAGACAGACAGACAGACAGACAGACAGACAGAGAGCACGAGATGTGAACCGATCAAATCTGACATCTTTCACCCTACTTCCCTACTTTGCTGACAAGATCAGCAGGCCTGTGGTAGGACTGGACGTGGACTGTCACACCAATCATTCCTGTCAGCTTCCCCCTGGCCACATACACTGTCTGTCACGCCAGCTGGAATTGAGGGGGGTGGGGGGGGAGGGAATATGGGAAAAGTCTCTGAAGCCTGAGACTTCCTGGCAAGTATGAGGGAGATCGCGGTGGAGGTAGGGGGTTGAGGGTTGAGTTCCTTCAGCTTTGATATCTTTTGGTAGTCAGTCACTGCTGAGAACTCCGCCCCCTCTTCCCTTTCTTTTTATTCTGTGGTCTGTTCTAGTGTAAACTGTATTTCCTTATTCCCTCCCTCCCCTCTAATTCTGTTGTCTATTCCAGTGTTTGTTTTTCAGTGTACGGCTACAGCTCCCAGGTTCACCAATGGTGAGATTTTGCATATGTGACCGGGGTTTTTTTTTCGCACCATGAAAGTATTTATTCCAGTAGAAACTTTAGTTCCTTATCTCCACCACCTTACCCTTCTGATTCTGTGGTCTATTCTAGTGTAAACTTTAGTTCCTTATCTTCACCCCCCTCCCCCACACACCCCTCTGAATCTGTGGCCTATTCCAGTATAAACTTTAGTTCCTTATTTCCACCCCCACCCCCTCCCCACCCCACACACACACACACATCTGATTCTGTGGCCTATTCCAGTATAAACTTTAGTTCCTTATTTCCACCACCACCCCCCTCCCCACCCCACACACACACACATCTGATTCTGTGGCCTATTCCAGTATAAACTTTAGTTCCTTATTTCCACCCCCACCCCCCTCCCCACCCCACACACACACACACATCTGATACTGTGGTCTTTTCCAGTACAAACTTTAGTTCCTTATCTCCACCCACCACACCCCTCTGATTCTGTGGTCTTTTCCAGTATAAACTTTAGTTCTTTATCTCCACCCCACCCACCCCTCTGATTCTGTGGTCTATTCCAGTATAAACTTCCTTATCTCCACCACCACCCCCATCCTTCTGATTCTGTGGTCTTTTCCAGTATAGACTTTAGTTCCTTATCTCCACCACCACCCCCACACACACCTCTGATTCTGTGGTCTATTCCAATATATACTTTAGTTCCTATCTCCACCCTCTCACCCCTCTGATTATGTGGTCTATTCCAGTAAAAACTGTATTTCTTTGTATCCCCTGATTCTGCGAGCTATTCCAATAAAACCTGTATTTTCTTATCCCCCACCCCCACCCCATTTTGTATTCTTTTCCAAAATAAACGTTATTATCTTTGTTTCCCTCCCATACCACCCCTCTCCATCTCTTCAAAGTTTTGATCAGCTAAACGTCCTTTTGCCGTTGTCTTTCTATCCTCTTTCTGTACTTTCCAGCACCTCTTTCTTGCTTATGTTCTTTCCTTATGGATCAGTTCCTCTGTGGCTTGTTGGAAAGCGCTTTGAATTGTTGTTATTTTTGGCAAGATATAGCGCTATATAAGTTGCATGTATTATTATTGTTATTATTTAAGTGGTCTCTCTAGACTGAACAAATGGGGATTGCTACAGATACGTTTATGATGTAAATAGCCAGTGATTAGGGGGGGTTCCCTGTGAAGTGAAAGTGTTGAAAAAAGAAGGCAGGGTATGAAAATCATGAAAAATGAAACCATTGAAAACCGACACTTTCCCCTCTGGAACCTAGTACTCAACCCTACCACCCCACCTCTTACCACACCCCTGCCCTGTCTCCCTAGTCCCCTCCCTACCCCCCACCCCTATTGTATTGTATTGTAGGCTATTGTATTGTATTGTAGGCTATTGTATTGTATTGTAGGCTATAGTGCTCTATTGTATACATTCCTCTCCATCATTCCTCCCGCTACACACACACACACACACACACACACACACACACACACACACACACACACACACACACACACACACACACACAACCTTACTGCTGACGAGATAACTAGAACTGACTTTAGACTGTCACAGTAATTATTTGTGGTTGTCTTCACTGCAGGTATACTTGCAGTCACTCCAACGGAAAGTAGAAGCTGAGAAACTCTTTTTGATGGCTGATATTTCTTGACGAGAAAGTTGGAGATGATGGGGTTATTATATTGTATTGTATTGTACTGTATTGCATTGTACTGCACTGTATTGTATTGTGCTGTATTGTATTGTATAGCACTTGAAGTCACGGCAGATTTATCTGCGTGAAATTCGGGCTGATCTCCCCACAGAAAGAACCCGTCGCCACAAGAGCAGTGCCACCCATTATTCTTTTCCTGTCTGCAATTGTATATTTTCCCCTATCAGAGTGGCTTTTTTCTACAGAATTTTGTCAGGGACAACTCTCTTGTTGCTGTGGATCCTTTTTACGTGCGCTAAATATGTGTAACACATGGGACCTTGGTGTTAAGCGTCTTAAAAAGCACAAAAGTCAAACTGATCAAATCTGATCTATTTCTCTTCCTGTCACCTTCTCCCCTGGATCCTATCATCCTACCCTCTACCACACACACCCCGTACCTTACCTCCCGCCCACCCCCATCCGAAAGACTAGCACCCAGACTACCACTCATGGTCTAATTGGTAAAAGTTTCGGGCTCAAACGGGGATCGAACAGCCGCACACTTCGAACCCAGTGTTTTTGCTTTCGCTGCCTAGGCGCGTTACCTCTAGACCACCACATCACCCGGTATTGGTGCGGGATTGGAGGAAGAGGAATTAATCCAGTCTCTTTCCTTGTAGTGGTCAGTCACAACTGAGTCACTACCATCAACTTTTTATGTTTTGTCTACAAAGTTTCTCTTCAGGTTTGATCAATAATTGTTTCTACTTATATTATTTATAGTGGACGGGATAGCTCAGTGGTCGGAGCACTCGCTTTCCCCCCAGCCAAGGTTAGCATCGAGCGTGGTTACAACTTGGATGGGTGACCGTTTGCGCGCCTCGGCTTCAGTACAGTTCCCCCAGTTCACCCAGCTGTAAATGAGTACCTGCCTCTTTAAGGCCAGGGAAGGTAAAGCAGCGAGGAAGAGGAGATGGGCGCCGCCCTCACTATGCTGGCCCCTAAAGAAGTGGGGTCTCTGACTTTATAGGTTTATGGGACACCTTTACCATCACCTTTATATCATTTATGAGGTGCAGTGCCTGTTGATTTGTTTTCCTGCAAACAACTTCATTTCTTGGAATGAATCGTCTTAAAAAGCACAAAAATCAACCTGATCAAATCTGATCTATTTCTCTTCCTGTCACCTTCTCCCCTAGATCCTATCATCCTACCCTCTACCACACACACCCCGTACCCTCCCACCCGCCCACAGCCACCCACCTACCCCCACCACACCATCCTGCTGACGAAATCTTGAGGACCAAATTTGGACTGTCACAGCAATCATTGATGACAGTCTTCACGGCTGCTACACTTGCAGTCACGCCAACTTGAGAGCAGCAACTGGGAACCCTCTGTAATGCCTGATATTTCTTGGCAAAAAAAGTTGCACATGATGGGGAGAGGTGAGGATGGGATAGAGTGAAGGGGGGTGGGTGGGTGAGGGGGGTAGCTCTTGCATCTTTGATGTTTTGTGATGCTCAGTCACTACTGTGTGCCCCATTGCCTCCCATTCCCCACCTCCTCCACACATACGCTCCCACCCACCACCCCCCACCCCCACCACCCCACATGCACACATGCACACACACATACACACTTTTCCGTTATTGTTTGCATTCTCTTGTTTAGATTACTTTTTCCCATCTAAAATCACTACATGTGAATAGACGTTAAACTGAAGATATCACACACACACATACACACACACACACACACACACTTTTCAAGTGATACTGAGGTCTCTTCCATTAAACACTTCATTCACTTCTTTCGTACGTACCTCTTTCTCTCCTGGGCGTGTAATACCAGTGAAGTTTTTTTTATTTTTGTGAGCTTGTGTTATTCTTTGTTCTCTTCCCATCCGCCAACATTTTTGCTAACAACTTCATCGTGTTTCATGTCAAAAGTTCTCTCTTCAAATTCGATAATAAACTGTTTTACCATAACGTTTATGATATGAATATCCCTGTCTTCTTCTTCTTCTTCCTTTTTTGTCATGTTTCTCCCAGGGGAGGTTTGACATTGATGAGCCTTCTCCATCTCTCTCTGTTTTGAGCTTCCTCCTTAATTATGCCCCTTTCTCTAAGATCATCTGCAATACAGGCAGCCCAGGTCTTGCTAGGTCTTCCCTTTGGTCTCTTTCCATCCACTACGAAGCTTATTGCTCTTTTTATGATGTGGTGGTCTGCTTTCCGTTGAACGTGCCCAAACCAGCGCAGTCTGAATATCACTGTCTTAACATCACAAATCAAACTGACCAAATCTGACATCTCCCCATCCCCCAACCTTATCACCCCCCCTACCTTCTACCTCCTCCCTCCTGCCTCGTCTCCCCCCCTCCCCCTCCTCCACCCCCCCTCCCACCCCCCACCCCACCCCTGCTGACGAGACCAGTAAGACCAAGTTTAGACAGTGACAGCAATCATTCATGGAGGTCGTCATGGCGGCTATGCTTCGTGTCACGCCAGCTGGAAAGGAATTAAGGGAAAGGTGGGAAAACTCTTTTATGCCTGATACTTCTTGACAGGAAAGGTGGGGAGGGGGGGGGGGGGGTCGGGGGGGGCAGTAAGACTGTGGATGGTGGGGGTGGGGTGGAGGGTGGAGCGGAGGGTTTAGGTTCCTGTATTGTTGATGTTTTGTGATGGTTTTGGTACTGCAATGTTTTGCTTGTGGATTTCAGGAGGGATGGGGTGGGGGTGGTAGTGTAAACAGTATTTCCCTACTCTCACAAACTGATGTTAGAAATATTCTCTCTGGTTGTTGTTGTTTTTTTGGGGGGCGGAGTATTTTTTTTTTTTTTTTTTTTTATTCTTTTATTTTCGAGGGTAATGGAATAAGCAGTCATGCGCTTTTCTTTTTTTTTAAATCAAGCCCCCGTGTGTATGCAGTTTTGTCAATTTTGTCATCTGTTCCCACCGGCACACAATGGCCTGTTCTTCCGAAAAGCGGAACTCGCTTGAACGTGTGCGCAAGATGTCCTGCGTGTGTTCGCACACGAACTATTCTTTTTAATTTTTTGCTCCTTAGCTGGAGGGTAACCAGTGAGGAGAAATTGCATATTCAACCGTTTGCCACCAGTCAGGTAGTCACATTCCAACTTTGGGAATGATTTTCAAGTATGATACCAGTGTGCATTCATTCAAAGATCGGTGGTCTAGAGGTAACGCGCCTGTCTAGAAAGCGAAAAGTCCGGGTCGGAAGTGTGCGTGGTTCGTATCCCGTCTCGGCCCGAAACTTTTCCCCCATCCATTAGACCATGAGTGGTGGTCTGGGCGCTAGTCTTTCGGATGAGACGATAAACCGAGGTCCCGTGTGTTTACAGAAAATTATGCAGCGCACGTAAAAGAACCCACGGCAACAAGAGAGTTGTCCTTGGCAAAATTCTTAGAAAAAAGCCCCTCTGATAGGGAAAGAAATACAGTTGCAGACCAAAAAAAAAAAAAAGGTGGCGCTGCTCATGTGGCGACGTGCTCTCCCCGGGGAGAGCAGCCTAAATTTCACGCAGAGAAATCTCGTGACTTAAAGTGGTATAAACAAATGAATAAATTCTGCTTTGTTGTTGGTGGTGGTGGTGTTGTTTTGGTTTTTGTTGAACAATAATAAAAAATGGAAAAAAACAAGAGACGTCTCCTAATGATTGTGTTTGTTTTGTTTGTTTTGTTTATGTCTATTCACTTCATGTGATTAAACACACCCGCATTCATTACCAAAGTACCTATTAGTACACACCGCCTCTCTACTCTCTCTCTCTCGTCTCTCCATCTCTCTCACTCTCTCTCTCTCTCTCTCTCTTTCTCTCCCCTACACGCACCCACATCCACACACACAATAGTATAATAAATATAACATATATAAATATATACTATATCAATATGAAAGTACTATATAATATAAAATATATATAAAATAATAATATAAATTCATAATATATATATATATATATATATATATGAAATTACGATAAAGGTTTTACAAGGTGAAGAATATTACTTCACTACTGACACTATAATGCTGATAGGCCATATAAAACTTCTTGCAGTGGCATATTCTGTATAATATCTAAACCTCATCCTTTATACATGTCAAGAAGAATTTGAAATCAAACAACAAATGTGACTGAAATAATAAGAACAACCAACAATTTACATTTTTGAATCTGTAGTATTCATGCATTTAATACTCATTATTATTAAATTTCTAATTTCCGTGTCAAGTAAACTGCTGATAAGTTTTTCCTATAATCTTTGAATGTAATGCATTACATTAACTTAGAATGACTAATCATAAACGAACAATGCAAATAAATCAAACACTTCAGTACTGTATTCAGTAGGCACCTTGGTTTGCCAAAGAATCACCATCTCATTCGAATTAAATTCCACAATGAGAGGATCCAGCAAACATTTATGCTGATGCCTCTGCTTGCAAGGAATAATATCAGGAAGTTTATCTCAAATACAATATCAATATCCTAAGCTTGATAACCATCCATAGCGTTTGAGATGGGGCCATGAACACGCTTGCGATCAACGCAAACAGAAATTTGGCAAACATCAATACATATCAGACAAAAAATTTCAAAGTCCATAAGAATTGCAAATATTCCCAAATAAAAATAGAAAAAATTTTGTCCCTAAATAATAATTTATGACTTTAAATCGGAATCACCATAATCACACCACTTTTTGCTGTTTCAAATACAATCCGCAGTATACCTTTTAAGTGATAAAAATTATTTCTAAGTACTTTTTTACATAACGGTGAGAAGATTTGATCTTCATTTTTCTTATTTCCGTGTAAACAATTGTCAAATTTAGCTGAAATATGTTCCCAAGGAGGTAATTGTGAACAATCTGTAAATTGGAATGTTTAATAATCGAATTCATTTTCTTTCATAAAAGTGTCTGTATAATTTTTATTGGCTGCAAAAATGAAATATTGCGGCAACCGTTTAGAAAATCAGTGTCTTGATAATAAATATTTCCTCTTTTAACTGAATTTGAAATAGAATACTGGCGAACCACATATGATACTGCCAGTTTCGCTGATCAGAAAAAGAGATATATATGACTTCTTTATAAGTTTAGCTGTATTTGCATGACCGAACACCAAGATCTTATCTTGTACTGCTTTACTGTCTAACTTTGTAATTTTTAAGTAGATAATCTGCAGCAGAAAAATAAACTTCTTGTCCCGATATTAAATTTGAAACTACCAATACGAGCCAGATGTTTCAAGTCTATGTACTTGACATCCATGCCTGAAACTATTACTTTAGAAAATTAAGTCTTTTCCTCAGCTTCAGTTATCATTTGGTTATGTGCATCTTCCAATCAATCTTTCTATTAAAAATACAACCTAAGAATTTGACATCTTGTTTTATTGAGCACCTTTCCTTCTAATTTCATATTGGAAATTTTAAAATTGCGTTTCACCGTTATTAAAAGTCAACAAGACACTTTTTTCTGCTGATAAATTTCTAATCTTTTTTCTTTCATATAACTACAGATTTATCTAATTCTTCCGAAATATTGTTTCAAATTAATTGGATCACATCCTCTTTTTTCGTGTTTTTCCAAACTGACGTATTATCAAATACCAATATCATCTGCATAACTGAACATCTTATATTATGTGACAAAGACTAGGAATCATTACAAAGAATAGAAAACTAGATAGTCCAGTACTGATCCCAGTGGAATAACACAGTCGATACGTAAAAGATGAGTACACTGAACCTAATTTAGTGCAAATTGATCTATCCGACAAGAAATTTTGCAGATATTAATTAATAATAATGCATTGAATACCAATGTAATTAATTTAATTTAGCATATGATCATGACAACCACTATCAATAGGCTTTCTTTACATCAAAAAAATGTGCTAAGCCACACTTTTTCGTTTGAAAATTGCTTTTTAATTTGATGTGTCAGTTAACTAAGTTCAATACAATCTTCCCTTTCGAAACCAGCCTATTTGTTGAATCACATATTCTTTTCACAAAAAATGAAATAAACGCTGTTGTATAATTTTTTTCCATAAGCTTTACCCAACATGAGACGTAATAGCAATGGCCTGTAGCTACTATCGATGACCGCATATATACCTTTCTTCAGATTGTACAACAATCGACTGCATCCAGATTTTAGAAAGCGCCATTATCCAACAATCTGAAAAAAGAAAAGAGTAGCTTTTCCATTTTAAAGGCATATGAGCCAGCATTTATAAGATATACCATCGCACAACAGCCGTCTTGTTAATGTAAATAATCTAAAGTTTCACAAAATTCATCATATTGAATGGGGGCATTTAAATAATCACATTATAACTGACAATTTGTTTAATTATTTGTCTTTTCCTAATCATATTTGATTGTATTCTTACTGATGAACTATTACTAAAACAATTTTTTTGCAAACCAAAAAGCCCCTTCTGCTTTCAATTATGCTTGGAAATCTAATATTTTCAAATTTTGATTGGATTGTTGGAAGCTGAAAACCGATTATCAATTCAACTAACTTTCTTCCAAACTTTATGTAAATCCGGTCTGATACTTCATTTATACAGAATTCTGTCCAATACTTTTTTTGCCTGAGCAATTATTCTTTTACATTGAGTAGTTTAGCATACTTCATCACAAATAAATTTTCTTCTGATTGATCTTTAACCAAAGTTTGAACTATCTTTTAATGTTTTACTGCATCCTCAACGATGTTTTAGTCCACCATCTATTGCCCTATGCTTTCCATTCTTGGTTCTTTTGTTTTGGGAAAGAAAACTCAGCTGCATTATACTTTGCCACAAAATTGGAATAAAACAGATCTACATCTTCCTCTTCGATCGTTCAATATCAGTAGCCTGAAAGAATATTGAAAAGAACTCCATTCACCCAATTTAAATCGAAATTTAGGAATTTTATCCCATATGTGCTTAGGTATCCTGATATGCAAAGGTCCTCAAATGACAAAGAATAGGGCATTGATCACTTCCAAAACAATCCTCTTCAACATTCCAATAGCAATTGATAGCAAACCTGAGATAATATGTTAAATCATTTAGCATCTGGTTATGACTAAAACAACAGGAATTCTGGTTACTCTACCACATTCAATAAGTAAAGCTTATTGAAATCCACAATATTTACTACCAAACGTTGCTGGTGATAGTAAGCACACCAAATCCCAAAAGGCAGAAATGAAATCGCCCAGAATAATCCATTATGTTATTGTGAATACTGTGTTTTTAACCAGTCAATTTTGTCATTTTGTGACCTTGAGTAAAATATAACTAACTATATTTAATATGTTCCTCTTTTGTTAAATTTGACTGTCACCCCTACAGATATATATCCTGTAGTTGCATAATAGAGAAAACACAAGTTTTTTCATACTCTAAGCCCAGCCTGACATAGTATGGCAGTATTTACTTTTAGAATTTGTATCACAGTCCACATGTGGTGGGTAATAATAATTTTTAATTAAATGCATTTTGCTTTATTCCACATCAGGATTGAAGTGCTAATATTGAGTAATTATCAGAAGTTAAAAACTGCTTAAAACCCAACAAGTTGGGGCTATGCTGCGAGCATTCCACTGCAGATTTTACAACCTCTAGAACGTGTAATGACAGACCAATTTTTTTTGTGGTTTTTTTCTCTCCATGGTATAAAACTTGTAATACACAATATGGCTTGTCAATTGATTTGGTAATAATATCGCATACAATATAGAACAATTAAACATGACTGAAAGAATCAGTACTTAATATATAAAAACAAACGATAAAGTCCAGTATTGCAACAATAAAAATCGGAAGTCAACGTATAATAAGCAGTGTATGCTTGTTTTAACAAGGAAAAATAAATAAAATAACCCCCGCAAACCAAAACCAAACCCTGGCTTGAAAAAAGTCATGGACTTCCATGAAGTGCTGAGTGATCAATGCGTGCGGTACAGTGTACAGATGATGAAGCATTAATGTTATCAATGGAAGAAGCCCAAGAGGTGGTGAGGATACAGCTCATGTGCAGCAGGTGATAGTCTGTCGAGCCAAAGATGCCGTTAAAAGAACGCCAGTGTTGCTGGCACCAAAACCCGTCCGCGTCTCTGTCTTCTTCGGCGTTCCCAAAACAGCTGACTCAGGTGACGTACCCAAGTCTGGCAAAACATTGCCACACCATAAAACTTATAAATTAATTTCATCTTGCAGGTGTATTAAGACAATATTCTCATGAGCCAAGTGAAGAAACGTTCCTTTGATGTTTTCCTTTCAACGATTTCCGAGAATGCTTGGGCGTGTATAGCAACCGTCTTGGCCTTCCAGGAGTTGTTGCTTGACTGGGATCGCCCCAGCTTGCATACAACAGTAACTTCGGAAAACTTCCTGAACAAAACCTTTACAGCCGTTCCAATAGCTTTGCCAACATGCTCAGGATCCTTTCCCTATGATGTCGTTGATGCCCGTATGCAGCACGACAAATCTGGGGCCAGGTTCTATAGCTCCTAGCTAGCTTCTACCGCACACTTTCTTGATGTTGTGATAGTATAGCATTTTTTCGATCTACTTGAGGCCGATATGAACAGAGCTAATCGTTGGGTTTATAATGTTCATTGTGGGAATCTGCAAGATGAGGACACGAGGGAAGTCTGAGTCCGTTCCTTTGATCTGGCAGGGGCCTGATAGGGAAGGCGATTTCCTCTTTTCCTCCTCATTTTGCTCATTGATCGTTTGTAGTTTGTCCGTCTGTCCCATGATACCTAACAAAACAGCAGAGGAGCAGCTGCTGTTTCGGAATTGGGCAGAATTTGATTATAGTGGGAGATGCCTTGCCCACAGTACACCCCCACTCTCCCCAATGGGCATAAGGGCAGTCAGCGTTGAGATTTCCCCCAAAGGCCCAAACCCCCCCCCAGGGGTGCACACATAGGGCTGTCGAGTCAAGCCTCCTAGTCAGAAGTCATATCGATCACTAAAAACTAACTTAAAGGGAATTTCCCTGATGGGAAAGAAACCACTGGTCATAAAACCCCACTTGCTGTTTCCCCCAACCAATTCTTTCTTTAGTTCCTTTTATCCACAAAGATGTGAAGTAAACCCTTACAGCAAAGCATTTACTTAAGTGATTTTTTCAAAAATCGTTTTTTAGCTTCTTTTATCTTGTACACTTTTTTACTGTCACACTTTCCACAGGCAATGCATCAGTGTTTTCCCTGTCTTCTTGGGAAGGAAAGGGAGGGAAGGGATCCTTTCTGTCTTCCCACAGTTTTCAAAAGTTTTGCTGACTGAAGAAAATGTTTTTTCAAAAACGATGAACCTCCCTCTTTCCAAAAAAGAAAGAAGGAAAGAAGAAAGAGAGAAGGAGAGAAGAGAGAAGAGAGAAGAGAGAGAGAGAGAGAGAGAGAGAGAGAGAGAGAAAAGAAAGAAAGAAAAGAAAAGAAAAGAGAAAGAAAGAAAGAAAGAAAGAAAGAAAGAAAGAAAGAAAGAAAGAAAAGAAATAAAGAAAAGAAAAGAGAAAGAAAGAAAAAAAGAAAGAAAGAAAAGAAAGAAAGAAAGAAAAGAAATAAAAAAAAAAAGAAAAAAAGAAAGAAAGAAAGAAAGAAAGGGGAAAAAGAAAGAAAGAAAAGAAGAGAAAAGAAAGAAAGAAAGAAA
>CM054141.1:8097255-8102255 GCA_028751875.1 Rapana venosa
CCGTCCTACACCATATTGAACAACAACGAACCAAGTGGTTCGGGCACCTCACACGGATGCCGCCAAACCAGCCAGCCTTGCGTGCTTACAACTTGAGGTACTCTGGCACGAGGGCCAGAGGTAGACCCAGGCGACGCTGGAGTGATTCCGTGGCAGAAACACTGAAAGTCCATGGATTGTCCCTCCTCCAAACTACCCGCCTTGCAGCAGACAGACAGTTATATCTCCCCGCGACGCCACAGAGTACAAGCGGAAGGGAAAAGTAAAGTAAGTAAAGTACTGTCAGAGACCAGTCCTGCTTGGCTTTCAGTCTATCCACACCAGTCTACAACTGCAGATATTTACATTCTTAATTACCAGCTTTGATCATTGAATCGGTAGTCTAGAGGTAACGCACCTGCCTAGAAAGCGAAAAGTCCGGGTTCGAAGTGTGTTGAGGTTTGATCCCCGTTTGGGCCACAAAACTCCCCCCCCCCCCCCAACTCCCCTCATCCACTAGACCGTGACTGGTGGTCTAGGCGCTAGTCTTTCGGATGAGACGATAAACAGAGGTCCCGTGTGATACACATAATTATTTAGCGCACGTTAAAGAACCCACGGCAACAAATGAGTTGTGCCTGGCAAAATTCTGTAGAAAAAGCTACTCTGATAGAAAAAGAAATACAGTTGCAGACAGGAAAAGAACGAAGTGGGTGGCTCTGTTCTTGTGGTGACTCGCTCTCCCCGGGGAGAGCAGCCCGAATTTCACGCAGAGAAATCTTCCGTGACTTAAAGTGGTATACAAAACAATACAATGCAATATAACACAATACGATACGATACAATACAATACCCTTCCTCCCCTCATCCCATCATCTGCATCAGACACACTGTTTTGAGTGAAATACTGTTTGACCTTGTAGTAATCGATACCGTCCTATCTTTTCTTTCTTTACCTTCTGGAAATTCTGTGCTAGGAATTCCCTCTTTTCTATCCCTCTCTTTGTCTCTGTCCTGGTCTTTTCTTCTGGTTACCTCTTCCTTGTCTGTTTTCTGCCTTCTTGGTCCATTCTCCTGCCTTTGTATTTTCCAGAAAGACTTTTAAAGGAAAAAAAACAATTCTCTCCCATGCCGAAGTTGGATGTGCTGGGCCTGACTTGTTAGGCGCCTTACGGCTGTGCAACCCATTTTCCCTCATACGAAGTTAAACAATTATCGCTGTCTGGGCGCCCGAAGAAGAAGGAGAACTATTATACTCTCTCTCACATACACATACACACACATACACCAACACACACACATACACATACACACACACACGCACGCACGCACGCACGCACGCACGCAGAACATCTTGCGCACACGTTAAATCCTGTTCCGCTTTTCGTAAGAGTAGGCCATTGTGTGTCGGTGGGAACGGATGACAAAATTTACAAAACCGCATACACACGGGGATTGGATGTTATAAAAAAAAAAAAAAGCACATAAGTGCTTATTCCATTATCCTCGATATAAAAGAATAAATAAATATTTAAAAAGTAAATAAATAAACACTCACACACTCACACAGTGCTCTTATTCGACATTATTTTTTTTAATGTTCATTATTGCAACGTATCGATTGTTGTTATATGAGTTTCCTTATTGATTTGATTTTGTTGATGCCAGATTTAGATTCAAATATATCGGTTTTCTTCACATACGATTATCTCCCTCTCTTTAAATATTTCGGTTTTCTTCATCTCTCTCCCTCTTTCTCCTCACTCCCTCCCTCTCTCTCTCTCTCTCTCTCTCTCTCTCACTCTCTCTCACTCTCTCTCTCTCCTCTCATCATCTCACTCTCCTCTCTCTCTCTCTCTCTCTCTCTCTCTCTCTCTCTCACTCTCTCTCTCTCTCTCTCTCCCTCTTCCAATGTGTCCTTCTCCCCCCATCAATGTTTCAGCAGACGACACCTGCTCAGCAAAGCCCTGCTTAAGCTACTGCAGCAATACTTACTTACCCTCTCTCTCTCTCTCTCTCTCTCTCTCTCTCTCTCTTTCTCTCTCCTCTCTCTCTCTCGTATAAAAATAATCTTCTTTTTTAGCAATCATTAGTTGTTTATCCTAATTATTGTCCCTTCTCAGGGCAAGGGCCAGTGGAAAAAAAAAGATAACCAAAACTTGCCTGTAACCCTTGGCAAAAAAATTATCAATTAATCACTCTCCTCTCTCCTTCTCTCTCTCTCTCTCTCTCTCTCTCTTCTCTCTCTCTCTCTCTCTCCTCTCTCTCTCTCTCTCTCTCTCTCTGTGTCTCTCTCACTCTCTCTCTCTCTCTCGCTCTCTCTCTCTCACTCTCTCTCTCTCTCTCTCCCTCTCTCTCTCTCTTCCCGCCTCTCTCTCTCCTCTCACTCTCACTCTCTCTCTCTCTCATCTCTCTCTCCTCTCTCTCTCTCCTCTCTCTCTCTCTCCTCGCTCTCTCTCTTGCTCTCCTCTCTCTCTCGCTCTCTCTCGCTCTCTCTCTCTCTCTCCCTCCCTCCCCCCCCCCCTCTCTCTCTCTCTCCCCCTCCCTCCCCCCCTCTCTCTCTCTCTCTCGTTCTCTCCCCCCCCTCTCTCTCTCTCGCTCTCTCTCTCTCTCTCTCCCTCTCTCTCTCCTCCCGCTCTCTCTCTCCTCTCTCCTCCTCTCTCTCTCTCTCATCTCTCTCCTCTCTGCTCTCTCTCTCATCTCTCCTCTCCTCTCTCATCTCTCCTCTCTCTCTCTCCCTCTGCCAATGATGTGTCCTTCTCCCCCCCCCCCATCAATGTTTCAGCAGACGACACCTGCTCAGCAAAGCCCTGGCTTAAGCTACTGCAGCAATACTTACTTACCCTGTCTCTCTCTCTGACCGCTTTCCTCTCTGAAGTCCTTGTCTGCCATGTTCCACTTCGCATCAAATCAAAGACTTACCTTTGTTTTGTTCCTGCATAAAATTGCGTATTGAAATTTCCAAAGATTAAAAAGCTTAGAGTGTCTTTATTCTCAACCTACAGTATTAAAACAACAGTTCTGCTCAGACGATAAAAAAACGAGTTTTCTAGGTCTGCAAGTAACATGTATCAGTGGGTTTTTTTCTTTTATATCGAGGATAATGGAATTAGCACTTGTGTGCTTTTTTTACATCCAGACCCCGTGTGTATGCGGTTGCGTAAATTCTGTCATCTGTTCCCACCAACACACAACGGCCTACTCTTACGAAAAGTGGAACAGGATTTAACGTGTGCGCAAGATGTTCTGCGTGTGTTCACACACGGGAGCCTCGGTTTATAATCTCATCCGAAGGATTTTTGAGGAGAGTTGAGTCTGCACTGATGGTAACTCCAGAGGAAAATATCCTCTTGAACGGGAATCGAACCCGGGTCGTCAGATTGCGAGCGCAATGTTCTAACCACTAGGCTATCCCATCTCCTTATAGACCTACTTGTCATCAAGTAAAGGATCATGATGATGTCTCGCTTTTAATTATACGTAGATCTGCTCAAAAGGGTAAGTGACTCTTTGTATACTTGAAGTTAACGTTCTTTTCCATGTTCTTTCTGCGGTTTACAGACGACATGTGTCAAATTCTGTTGTGCTCTTCCTTATCTTGGTGGCCTAGGATACAGGAAGGCCCTTGATGTGTAAGGCCCCGTGTGCGAACGCACGCAGAACATCTTGCGCACATGTTAAATCCGTTTCCGCTTTTCGAAAGAGTAGGCCATTGTGTGCCGGGTGGGAACAGATGACAGAATTCACAAAACCGCATACACACGGGGACTGGATGTTTAAAAAAAGCACATAAGTGCTTATTCCATTATCCGTGATATAAAGGAATATTTTTAAAAAATAACATAGGAGATATTACGCTCTCAACCTTTGATATAAAAGCGTTATGAAGTGAAGTGAAGTGTAGTGTAGTGTAGTGTAGTGTAGTGTAGTGTAGTGTAGTGTAGTGGAGTGGAGTGGAGGGGAGTGGAGTGGAGTGGAGTGGAGTGGAGTAGAGTGGAGTGGAGTGGAGTGGAGTGGAGTGAAGTTTAGTATAGTGGAGTGGAGTGGAGGGGAGGGGAGGGGAGTGCAGTGGAGAGGAGTGTAGCGTAGCGGAGTGCAGTGCAGTGTGGTGTAGTGCAGTGCAGTGTAGTGTAGTGTAGTGTAGTGTAGTGTAGTGTAGTGTAGTGTAGTGTAGTGCAGTGTAGTGTAGTGTAGTGTAGTGTAGTGTAGTGTAGTGTAGTGTAGTGTAGTGTAGTGTAGTCGTATCGTTTTGGTATCGTATTGAAATCGTCTGGCTTCGCATCACAGTGTATTGTGCTGTTTTATATCGTGTATTATGTTGTATTGCTCCGCATTGTGTTACATTGTATTGTACTGATTTGTATTCCATTGACTTGTATTGTGTCATTTCGCAGTTGTGGTTATGACATACTTCCTAGCGTTGATTTTATTGTTGCTTTCCTCAGGGAGAAACGACACCACAAGGCCAGCGCCACCCTTTTTTAATATCTTTCTTTCTGTATGTGTTTCACTGTGAGAGTGGCTATTTTCTACAGAAATTTGCCAGGGTCGACCATTTTGTTGCTGTGGTTATCTGTGTGCTAAATTTGTGTAGCACGTGCACACCCGGCTGATTTTCTCATCCAAAAGACTAGCACCCAGACCACCACTTAAGTTTTCTTGGATTGGGAGAAAAAGTTGGGGTTCAAACGGGGATTGAACCTACAACTTCTCATTTTCTAGACCGGTGTTTTACCTCAAGACCACCGAGCCACCCGCTTTTTCTCTGTGTGCTACTGTGTCCTCCATCACGTGCGCTAAATGCGTATTGCACGCGAAACCTCAGTGTGACGCGCGATAAATATGCTTTGCACACCTTAGTGGGATGCACGCTAAATGCGTATTGCACACAGAACCTCAGTGTGCCGTATAGTAATGCGTATTGCACACAGAACCTCAGTGTGCCGTATACTAAATGCGTATTGCACACAGAACCTCAGTGTGCCGTATACTAATGCGTATTGCACACAGAACCTCAGTGT
>CM054141.1:8107255-8109755 GCA_028751875.1 Rapana venosa
GGGCCGACACTATCATTAAAGAAAAGAGCGACAGGCTGCTCACGCTATGATCAAAAATGAATGACGCGTTGCTTACATTATGATCAAAAATAAATGACACGTTGCTTACATTGTGATCAAAATAGGTGACACGTTACTTACACTATGATAACAAATGAATGACATGTTGCTTACACTATGATCAAAAATTGAGTAACACGTCGTTTATACACTTTCATCAACATTTTAATGAGTAACACGTTGCTTATACACTTTGATCAAAATTACGTTGTTTCTACACTTTGATCAAAAATGAGTAACACATTGCTTATACACTATAATCAAAAATGAGTAACACGTTGCTTATACACTATAATCAAAAATAAGTAACATATTGCTTATACACTATAATCAAAAATGAGTAACACATTGCTTATACACTATAATCAAAAATGAGTAACACGTTACTTATACACTATAATCAAAAATGAGTAACACGTTGCTTATACACTATGATCAAAAATGAGTAACACGTTGCTTATACACTATGATCAAAAATGAGTAACACATTGCTTATACACTATAATCAAAAATGAGTAACACGTTGCTTATACACTATAATCAAAAATGAGTAAACACATTCTATACTCTATAAATCAAAAATGATAACACATTGCATATACACAATAATGAATCGAAAAAAAGAACACAAAAAAAAATGGAGAGAGTAACACGGTTGCTTATGACCCTATTATCAAAATTGAGTAACACGTTGCTTATACACATAATCAAAAATGAGTAACACGTTGTTTCTACACTAGATCAAAAATGAGTAACACGTTGCGTATATACCACTTTGATCTAAAAATGAGAAACACATTGCTTATACACAATAAACAAAAATGAGTAAACACATTGCTTATTACACTATATGAAATCACAAATAGTAACTCGTGCTTATACACTATTATCAAAAATTGAGTAACACTTGCCATATACAACTATAATCAAAAATGAGTAACACGTTGTTTCTACACTTTGATCCAAAATGAGTAACACGTTGCTTATACACTTGATCAAAAATGATTAACACATTGCTTATTAACACTATAAAATCATAAAGAAGTAACACATGGCTTATACACTATAATCAAAAATGATAACCACAACGTTTTGCTTATACACTTGATCAAAAATGAGTAACACGTTGCTTATACACTGTGATGCAAAATAGGTGACAAAACCAAAAACGCGAATACAATGATCAAAAATGAACGACACGTCGCTTACACTATGATAAAGTATGAGTGACACGCTGATTACTTTATGATCAAAACTGGGTGACACGTCGCTAATACACTATGATCAAAAATCAGTGACGTTGCTTACATTATAAACAAAAATGAGCAACATGTTGCTTACACTATGATAAAAAAAATGAATGACTTTGCTTACACTTTGATCAAAAATCAGTGACACGTTGATTACACTTGAGTTAAAAATAAATGACACTTCGCTTACACTATGATCCAAACTGAGTGACTCGTTGCTTACATTATGATCAAAATTGAATGACACGTTGTTTACACTATGATGAAAATTGAATGACACGCGCTTACACTGAATCAAATTGAAGGACTCCTTGCTTACATTTATGATCAAAATTGAATGACAACGTTGCTTACCACTATGATGAAACGTAAATGACACATTGCTTATACACTATGAACAAAACATGTGATGGCACGGCTGCTTACACTATGATTATTAAAAAACGAATTGACACGTTGCTTTTACCACTAGGTCAAAAACGAATAACACGTTGCTTAAACATCATCAAAAATGAGTGACACCAACTTATTACACTTCGATCATGAAATGAATAGCAAATTCCTTAAACTATGATGAAAAATGAATCACACGCTTATTACACTATGATCAACAATGAGTGATGGGTTGCTTACACTATAATACAAAATGAATGACACGTCCCTTACATTATGATCGAAAATGAATGACACGTTGCTTATACTATGATCAAAAATGAATGACATGTTGCTTATATTAAGGTAAAAAATGAATGACACATTTGCTTACACTATGGTCAAAAATGATTGACACGTTGCTTACATTGTGGTAAAAATGGGTGAAACGTTGCTTAAATTGTTATCGTTGCTTACATTATGATAAAAAATGAATGACACGTTGCGTACACTATGGTAAAAATGGTGAAACGTTGCTTAAATTATTATCGGGTGCTTATATTATGATTTTTACAAATAATGACACGTTGCTTACACTAGAAGATTAGCCAAAATGAATTTTTTGGGGGATAGTTTGGCATCCTTAAGGTCTCAGATGACTAATGGATTGCGCTATAGAGTGCTATGGCCAAAGTCAAAGTCAAAGTCAAACCTTTTATTTCATATGTACACATTGAAATAAAGCATTCATTTAGCTTTTTTCATCAGGCCATCTATCCTAAAAGAAAAAAAAAGCGAGAAAAAAGATAATGGAATTG
>CM054141.1:8112255-8124755 GCA_028751875.1 Rapana venosa
TCCTGCCTCTTCTTCTTCCTCCTTGGAACAGTGCCTTGTAGAATTGTCTTTGCAAGTCCCTTTGGATCTTGTGACATGCCCATACCATTTAAGTTTAAACGCTTTTTCACGATCGTTAGATTGGGGGAGGTTCTCATAGGGTCCGAAAATGGTTTGCTGGATTCTGTTATGCACGGCTTTCGTTGCTTATGTGGTCTTTGTGGAGATGCCAAGAAGTCTCCGAAAGCATCTCATCTCCACCGCCTGTACTCTTTTTTCTCTCCAATCTGCAGTCAGGGTCCATGATTCACAGCATACAGAAATATGGATATGACAAGAGCGCATTCGTCGATCCTTGGAGATAAGTGAGTATATTTTTAATATCTCTCCAATGGTGGTTTAGTTTTGACAGTGCTGTTATTGTCTTGCAGTCCTGCATACACTACTAAGCTTTGGATCCGCTGGTCTATACAATGGCTCCCAGGTACTTGAAAGCTTTGAAGAACTGTTTCCAGCTTCTGGTCATTAACCCTGATATCAGTGCTAATGCCGTTGGTGTTATTAGTCATCAGTTTGGTCTTCTCTGCACTGATTTTCATGCCGTATGTTTTGGAGGCCTTATTTAAACATTACTCATAGCAAACATTACTCATAGCAAAGAAAACTAAACCCTCCAACATACCCCTAGTTCACTTACACTTTCACTTCAATCCTGAGAATATTTCTTTGTGCTTTTTTTCCTTAATCTTTCGGGTGTGGGGGGGTGGGGGGGGAGAGAGGCGGGGAGGGGGAGAGGGGGGGGTGTGTGTTGGTGGTGTCGTCGGTTGGTGTGTCGCGTGTCCGTGGTGGTGTGTGAGGTGTGTGTGTGCGTCTGTGTGTGTTGTGTGTGTGTGTGTGTGTGTTGTGTGTGTGTGTGTGGTGTGTGTGTGGGTGTGTTATGGTGTGTGTGTCCGGTGGTCAGTGTTCGCGTGTCGGTATGTTTGTGTGTGTCTGTGGTGTGATGTGAGGTGTTTATTTTATTTTATTTAGTTATTTATTTTATTCTTGTATATCGACGATAATGGAATAAGCACTTATGTGCTTTTTTACATCCAGTCTCCGTGTGTATGCGGTTTTGTGAATTCTGTCATCTGTTCCCACCGGCACACAATGGCCTACTCTTACGAAAAACTGAACAGGATTTAAAGTGTGCGCAAGATGTTCTGTGTGTGTTAGTACACGTTCCTGCGCACTCACAAGTGTGTTTATGTGTCTGTCTGTCTGTCTGCTTGACAGACTTTCTATCTCACTGGCTGGCTAGTTGTTTTGTCTGGCTGCTGTTTGTCTGTCTCTCTGTTTTCCCATGTTCTGTGTCTGTGTCCCTGTTAGCGGCCCACTCCTTGCTAACCTTATTCGGTTGGTTGAGCTAGTTACACGGCCATTGGCCAAGATGATGACATAGCTTGTGGGCTTAGCCAGTGGCTACCTTATTTCTTGCTTTACTTCAATATGAAGACGAGCATGCGGGTAATAAGAATGCCGGTGCTACTGTTGTTGTTGATTTTTCTTGTCAGGTTTTCATTCCCTGCATACAGAAAACAGCTGGTGCCTCGTTGGACAGAAAAGTTACTAAATAAAAGCTTAACATCTACAAGTCCTTAGACAGTGTCATTTTGCTAGGGAGAAAATGGATTAAAGACGGTCTAAGCCAGTAAGCGGTTTTTTGAATGTCAGATTTGCGCATAAATGTGCGATAAGAGCTCAACTACACGGCCAATGTACAACCAAAAGAACTCTGTGTGTGGGTGTCTTAACCCGAGATCCTGACATTTGACCATGTACCAGTGTAAAAAATAAAAGAGAGAGAAAGCAACATGTGTGGCCTTATCAGTTTTCACCGCCTATTTGTCTCAAATATCCTAACAGGTTTTTAAAATCTTGTCCTTTGACATTTCTCTCTATAGCACATTAGCCGGGTGGGTTTTTTTTAATCAGAGTTCAGAGAGTAAAAATGGATTGTTTACTATGCAAGTGCTTTTCTGGGAACAAATGGCCGAAGCCACTGTTCCCGGTTGTGTCTGCCTGGCGTGCAAGTGTTTTGGGAAAGGCAGCGGCCTGGTTTCTCGGTGGTTAGTGGGTGTGGAAGACTATGTCCGTGATGGACTGTAAGTTTTGTTTCCCGTGTTAATTCACGTTTTAAATGTTTGCTAGTTTGGCTGAAACACGGATATTTGATAGCAGGACACTGCTTGGTAGTACCGACAAAACCCGGCCTCTGCGATAGGATGGTGATGACGATGATACACGACCTACTGTACAGTACAGATCACGGCCTCTCTGCCTACAATGGTAGAAGGAATCTGCCATCCCCGACACGCCTCATTTCATAATCTGGATTACACACTTTAAATAAACTGTAGATTGTTCTGATGTCTTTAGCTCGCTACATCTGAAGAAAACAAACAGCAACACCAACCCTAGACTACACCTTACATACGCTTCTACTCGCTTCTGAGTCAGGGAAAATCTCCCTTCTCACTCTTCTCGACTTATCTGCAGCCTTCGACACCACAGATCACTCCATTCTTCTTTCCCATCTTCAAAAAACGTGTGGTATCAATGGTACAGCCCTCACCTGGTTTAGTTTATACCTTTCAGACCTATTCCAGATTGTAGCTGTGAACAAGATCCAATCAATGCCTGCCTACCAAACCAGAATGTGGAGTCCTACAGGGATCAGGTCTGGGCCCTGTGCTCTTCACTCTCTACACTGCTCCACTGTCATATTATAATAAACAGTCATCAGATCAACTATCATTTTATGCTGATGACTCTCAGACTCCCAAGGTATTTGATAGTCCAGAAAATCTTCCCACTCTCTTGACAAACATGTCCTACTGTCTTCAAGATTTTCAAAACTGGATGATACAGAGCAAGTTACAGTTAAAAGCAGATAAAACCGAAGCCACGCTTGTATGAACCAAAGACAGACTCTCTTCCATTACAACAACTTCAATAGAATTTGGCAATATAACTGTTCCTTTGTCCACTGCTGTGAAGTGTCTATGGGTTTTTATTGACGACACACTCTCTATGCAAAATTCATCACCCAGAGCTGCCAGTCGTGCTACTATCAATTTTTTCACATCTGGCCTATTGTAATTCCCATTTGACTGGTCTGCCAGCATCATCCATCCACCCCTTCAACGTTTACAAAACTTTGCAGCTCGAGTAGTCCTAAGAAAGAACAAATCAGAACACGTCACTCTTCTCTTGCAATAGCTTCTCTGGCTACCTGTCTCACAAACAGTAAAATATAGGAGTTTTGTTTTCCTCTGTTACAATGTCTCCACAAAACTGCACCATATTTCCTGTAACTGTCTTGACCTGTACACTCCTTCTGGCTCCCTCCGTTCTGCCCCTTTGTTGTAAAAAGAAAAAAAAAATACCTCCTTTTGTTGTAATTGCCCCTTATTTTCAAACACCCAGATTCAAACAATCCACTGTTAGCCGGCGTCTATCTGTATTTTTCTGTTCCATCCGTCTGGAAGACTTTCCGTCTCTCACTTTCCAAAAATAGCCAATATGAATACTTTAAATCCAGACTCATGTCATACTTATTCGCGACCTTTAACCCGCCATAAGTCACGACTCTTATCTGTTCCTACTTTCAATAGACATCTCCACTCCATCACCCTGCCTAAGCAACAGTGTGTGTGTCCTGTCTGTCTGTCATGTGTGGCGTGTGTGTGTGTGTGTGTGTGTGTGTGTGTGTGTGTGTGTGTGGTGTTGTGTGTGTGGTGTGTGTGTGGTGTGTGTGTGTGTGTGTGTGTGTGTGTGTGTGTGTGACAATGACAATGACAAATTCTTTTATTTCGAGGATAATGAATAAGCACCCATGTGCTTTTTATTTACAATCAGTCCCCGCCCTTAGGGGTATATATATATAAGAGAGAGAGAGTGTTGGGGTGGAATTGAACCTAAGACTGTTCGACTTTTTTGTCCACCTGCTAGACTGTGTGTGTGTGTGTGTGTGCGTGTGCGTGTGCGTGTGCGTGCGTGCGTGTGTGTGAATTCAAAATTCGTTAATCTTTTGTGATAGGTTGCACACGTGAATGTTTTAAATGCAGCGTTTTGATGTCTGTACTTTACAACTGTCTAGTGGGAAAACGAAAAAAGAAGGAAGCCAAGAACACCAGGCGACGTGACCTGAGGCAGAAACCAAGAAGATGGGATAATACCTGGAGACAGCTTGGAGAAATAGCCCAGGACGAGGACCTGGCGGACTGTTGTCGGCTGCCATATGCTCCAGGGGGAGTGATGTGCCTATTAGTAAGTAATAAGTATATGATTCCCTGGTTCATTTTTTTAGGGCTGGGTGTGAAACACAGCATAGTATGCTTAATCATCACCCTCTAAAAATAATAGAATTCGGTGAAAATTCTTCTCTGCGTCCATCTAACTAGGATACATCTGTTATCAATGCTACGGCCAACGTATACAAATTCACCTTCCCTTTTATCCAGGTTGGCCTTTTTTTTTTAAACCTGATCACAACGACGCAGAACTGCATGTCTAAGCTATACTTGCATTCCTTTTCTTTTTCTACATTTTGATAGAGGGATTATGACCAACATGTTCGTACATGATCAACATGCGCTCACATGACAATCTCATTTTTTATGAAGAGATATATTGAAAGGAAGAGCATACACACACACATACACACACAAGCGTGCGCGCGCATGTTAAAACCTGTTCTGCATTTCGGAAGAGTAGGCCATTGTGTGCTGGTGGCATCGGTTAACGAAATTTACCCTACCGCATACATACGGGGACTGGATGTCAAAAAAAAGTACATGAGTGCTTATTCCATATATCCTCGAAATAGTAAAAAAAATGAAAATAAAATCCGCAACAACCTTACAACACACTTACACACATAAACACACACCTTACACCACACCACACTTACACACCTTACTTACACACTAAACAAAACACAAACATAACCCCATCCCCCTCCCCTCCCTCCCTCTCAAACACACAGCCCCCTTCTCCTCCTCCCCCCAACTCACACACACGCACAACACACCGGAGTCCACACCCCACAACACACACACACCACACACACACAGCCCCCCTCTCCCCCCCCCCCCCCCCTCCACACACACCACGACAAAACACACAGCCCACCCCCACGCACACAAGTGACACACACACACACAACGTGAACACACACACACACACACACACACACACGCACACACATAACCCACACATCAAGGTACACACACGCAATCAAATGTTGGCAAGACTGACCACATTGGCACGTCTCTAGACAGCTTTTGACAAGCGCGGAAACATAGCGACTTTGTGTGTGAGGATCTAGATTATAGATAGAGGCGGAAATCAGCAGGCTGCCTTAACAAACAGCACTGCCCAACATCCCCTTCGAGAACGACCTCTTATTACTGGGGTGCCATGTGTATTAAAAACTTGCATTACGATCAAAAGAAATGTGATGACCCCTGTAGTTTAGAGATCCTGTCTCGTAGTCCTTGATGCCTTTTGTCTGTCTGTTTGCTCTGTCTTGGCTGTCTGTCTGTCAGTCGTCTGTCTATCTGTCTGTCTTGTCTGTCTGTCTGTCTCTCTCTCTCTCTCTCTCTCTCTCTCTCTCCATTCTCTCGAGGGGGGGGTGGGGGGGGGGGGGGGTGGGGGGGGGGGGGGGGGGGGGGGGGGGGGGGGGGGGGGGGGGGGGAAGAAGGGGGGGGGGGTTACACCACTGCGAATCACACCACCCCAGCTCACTACGCTCTCCTCTCCATCTCTCTCTCTCTCTCTCTCTCTTTCTCTCTTCTCTGTGTGTGTGTGTGTGTCTCTCTCTCATCTCTTCTCTCTCTCCTCCAATCTGTCTCTCTCTCTCTCCTCTCTCTCAATTCTCCACTCCTCATCTTCTCTCCTCTTCTCTCTCATATCTCATCTCTCTCTCTCTCTCTCTATCTTCTCGCTTTCTCTTCTCTCTTTCTCCTCTCTCTGTGTGTGTGTGTCTCTCTCTCCTCTCTCTCTCTCTCCCACCCCCCTTTCCCCCCCCCCCCCCCCCCCCTCTCCCCCCCCCCCCCCCTCCCATCCCCCCCCCCCCCCCCCCCCCCCCCCACCCCCCCCCTTCCCCCTTTTCCCTTTCTCACTCATCTCTCTCTTCAAAAAAAATCCTTTCACTCTCTCCTCTCTCTCTGCTCTCTCTGATGTTGAAGATGATAGTAGAAGTGATGACGGCGATGATGATAGTGGTGATGTTTATTGTGATTATTATGATATCACATTTGCTTTTTCCCTTTTGTCTGTTTACTTTCTTTCTTTCTTTTCCAGCTGGATTTAAAGAAAAAGTCTTGTACTTAGTCCTATTTACCCTCAGAAAAATAAAATTTCGTTATCGTTATCGTATCTCTCTTCGCCACTCCTCAAATAATCGGCTTATTATTATTATTTTTTATTTTTTTAGATTATCGTATTTCTTTCAGGTACTTAATCAACCAACACACACACACACACACACACACACACACACATCACACACACACACAATCGCGCGCAGCGTTTTTGAGCTACTCAGTTAGCACAAATGCAGTCAACGTACAACATGGAAAAAAACAATAATATTTGTACGCCTCTGTCATTTCTGTCAATCTATGCCATTGCACTTGTTTCATCCATGAGAAAAAAGCACAATGGTTTGGGGAGAGGGGGGGGGGGGGGGTCCGCATTGGCCCCCTTATTATCGGCTTATTATTGACTGTTGGTGACCATATAGAATGGTTCACACTTCCCTGTACCTTTTTTTTTTTAATTTAACAACAAAAAACAGAAAACAACGAGACAGTGATGGTGTGTACATAGTTGAATACTTGAAAAAATTGACTTCTTGTTTTCCTAGGAAATAGACAATTCTGAATTAAAATGGTACTTGATGAGACTTTAGACAAAGGTGTCCATAAATGCAGAATCCATTCACAATGAGATTTTGGGGATTCATTATTGAAATTATTTTTTAAAATCCAAGCTCATCAGCAAAACATTTGGCTGAGGTTGCTTTTGAGCAGATTATTGTTATGATTGTGATAATTGAGATGCTGATCATTAAATGGTGTGTGTGAGCAAATAATCAACTTAATGTTTTATAATTGTATTATTAAAGAGATAATCATTCAATGGTGTTGAAGTGGGGGGGGGCGGTAGGTGTATGTGGTGTTTGTGCGGTGTGTAATCTATGTGTGTGTGTTATAATGTGTGTGTGCACGCGCATCGCGTGCGTGCTTGCTGCGTGGGGGCGTGTAACATCAAAAGCCCCCCCCAATAGCATACTCATAGTCCTACCTGTAAGTACACCCACACATATTCATGCATATTTTGCAAAGGATATGCTTTCACAAACTCACATCCATGCAAAAAGTCGCATCCCCTGTATGACATAAGTATAAGGATGTGTGTTGTAAATTTTTGCTCGTTTGCCATGTTAGTTAATGGGATTAACATGTGCATTTCTTCTCTGTGAGGGTAACCACAGCAGTCGGAAGGAATTCAACTCACATCCTAGGTGTCTTGCTGTGAAAGTTGCCAGGGGGCCATTAAGCCCTGGTGAGATGTGTGACATGCACGGGGCTTTGGGCGTTCAGTCCAAAGATGGGAAGGAAAAAGTGAAAGAGGAAATTTCATCCTCATTTAGGACAGGGAGAAAGGGACACAAATGGGAGAGATATATCGGTGGTGTGTGTGTGTGTGTGTGTGTGGGTGTGGTGTGTGTGTGGTGTGTGGTGTGTGGGTAGTTGTGTGTGTGTGTGTGTGTGGTGTGTGTGTGTAGGTGTGTATGGTGTGTATGTGTGTGTATGGTGTGTGTGTGTTTCTCTGTGTGTGTGTGTTGGGGGGGTCACTTGTGTAGGTGGGGGGTGGTGGTGGTGGAGGTGTGTTTTGTGTCAGTGTGTGTGTGAGTGTGAGCATGTTTGGGTGGTGGGGGTGGAGGTGGTGGGTGATTGTTGGGTGGGTGGGGGTGGAGGTGTGTGTGGTGCGTTGTGTGTGTGTGTGTGTGTGTGTGTGTGTGTGTGTGTGTGTGTGTGTATGTGTGTGTGAGCATGAGTATCTTATGTATGTGGAGGGTGGCCAAGGAGGGGGTATGTGTTTGTGTCTCGTGTGTTGTGTGTGTCTGTGTTGTGTGTGTATCTGTGGGGGGGGGGGGGTGTATGTATGTGGTGTCTGTGTGTGTTGTGTTGTGTCCTGTTGTTGTATGTGTGTGTGAAATTGTGTGTTCATAATTATATGTACATATCTCTCTCACTCACTCACTCACTCACTTTGGACATGCGTCTGTGTATGTTTGTGCACATACCCATGTACACCCATGTCATTTTACACACCCACACCCACGCCAAAGCGTGCCTATGTGGATATCAATATTATATGCATTTGTACACATTCTTCATGGAGGTGTGTGGCGCAATCATGCATGTATAAGCCAGGGCAGGCTGGACTGGAAGGGCCAAAGTCCTGCGAATGTGTTCTGAAAGCTGGCAGGGGGAGAGAGGAGGGAGCCCTTAAGCCATGTGAGAGATGTGTCAGCATGCACCGGCTTTGAGTGGTGATTGCAAAGACAAGAAGACATCAGAAAGAGAGGAGAATTTCTTCTTCATTAGGAACAGTCAGAGAGGGAAGGGATAGAATAATAATATAATAAATACATAAAAATAATAATAATAATATAATAATGATAATGATAATACTGATGATGATGATGATAATAATAATAATAATAATAATAATAATAATAATAATAATAATAATAATAATAAATGGAATTTATATAACGCTGTATCTTTCACAGACAAATCAAAGCGTTTATAGGGGGAGATACAGTGTGTGTGCCTGTGTCTGTGTGTCCTCAAGAAAGTATGCATACTCCATAGTCCTACCTGTGAGTACACCCACACATATTCATGCATGTTTTGAAAATATATGCTTTCACATTCACATCCATGCAAAAAGTCACAAGCCTGTATGACATATGAAAACAAACGAAGTTTTATAAATGTGTGCTTGTTTGCATGTTTGGCAAATGGGGCGCACGTGCAATTTTCTCATTGAGGTAACCACAGCAGTCTGAAGGAACGCCACTTTCCTCCTGTTCTTGCTGTTGAAAGCTGCCAGTGGTCCCCGCCATTAAGCCCTGGGGGAGATGTGTGGACATGCACGGCTTTGGCGTTAGTCCAAAGATGGAAGGAAAAAGCGAAAGAGGAGAATTTCATCCCTCATTAGGACAGGGAGGAAAGGGCACACGATGGGAGAGATATAGCGTGTGTGTGTGTGTGTGTGTGTGTGTGTGTGTGTGTGTGTGTGTGTGTGTGTGTTGTGTGTGTGTGTGTGTGTTTCTGTGTGTGTGTTTCTGGTGTGTGGTGTGTGGGGTTCTGTGTGTGGTGTGTTTTCTGTGTGTGGGTTGGGGGGGGGCGGGTGCTTGTGTAGGGTAGGTGGGGGGTGGTGGGTTGTGGAGGGTGGTTTTGTTCAGTGTGCGTGAGTGTGTGCTATGTTTGGGTGGGTGGGGGTGGAGGTGATGTGTGCATGTTTAGGTGGGTGGTGTGTGGGTGTGTGTTGTGTGTGTGTGAGCATGTGTATCTGTATGTGTATGTGTGGGCAGGGGAGGGGGGTATGTGTCTGTGTCTTCTGTGTGTGGTTGTGGTTGTGTCCTGTGTGTGAGGTGTGTGTGGGGGGGGGAGGAGGTTCGTAGATGTACGTGTGTGATGTTTTGTGTGTCTGTGTGTGTTGTATGTGTGAGTGAAATTGGTGTTCATATTATATGTACATCTCTCTCTCACTCACTCACATCACTTTGGACGTGCAAATGTGTATGTTTTGTGTCACATACCCATGTACAGACCATGTCATTTTACACACACACAACACACACACACACACACACACACACACACACACACACACACACAACATAAAAGCATGCCTATGTGGAATCAAATATTATATGCATTTGTACACACATTCTTCATGGAGGCGTGTGGCGCAACCATGCCTGTATAAGCCAGGGCAGGATGGACTGGAAGGGCCAAAGTCCTGCGAATGTGTTCTGAAAGCTGGCAGGGGGAGAGAGGAGGCAGACCTTAAGCCATGTGAGAGATGTGTCAGCATGCACGGGCTTTTGAGTGGTGATTGCCAAGACAAGAAGAAATCAGTGAAGAGGAGAACGTCATCCTCATTAGGACAGTCAGAGAGGAAAGGAATGGGGGAAATACTGTGTGTGGTGTATGTGTGTGTGTGTGTGTGTGTGTGTGTGGTGTGTGTGTGTTTGTGTGTGTGTGTGTTTGTGTGTGTGTGTTGTACTCAGAAAGAATGCATACTCCATACCCCACCTGTGATACACCCACACATTGTTAGCTTTACAAATTCAGTCTATATAAAATCCATACATTATTATTATTATTATTATTATTATTATTATATTCATGCATATTTTGCAAATATGCTTTCACACTCACATCCATGCAAAAAGTCGCATGCCTGTATGACATATGTAAATATGAATGTTTATAAATGTGTGCTTGCTTTGCATGTTAGCAAAAGGGCGCACGTGCATTTTCTCTGTGAGGGTAACCACAGCAGCTGAAGGAATCGAGCCAACTCCTCCTGTCTTGCTGTGAAAGCTGGCCAGTGGCCCATTAAGCCCTGGGGAGATGTGTGACATGCATGGGCTTTGGGCGTTCAGAAGACAGAAGAAGAAGAAGAAGAAGAAGAAAAGAAGAAGAAGAGCCAAGAAGATCAATGCATTAGACAAACTAAACTCCTAGCTCGAAACTGTTGGACATCACATCGAGGCAGTTTGTTTAGGTCACCGCAAACTTATCGAATTGGCTGCCAGACTGATGCACGTTAGAGCCTTTGCAGCTGTACCTTCAATGTTTCCTTCTCAACCTGCCTGTCTAGCGCTCTCAGAGCATTTGTTTTTCGAGTTTTTTGTCATTGTATGATCAAAAATGAATCGCCATGTTGCTTAGGGCCGACACTATCCATTAAAGAAAAGAGCGCACGGCTGCTCACGCGAAGATCAAAAATGAATGACATTGTTTTAACAGTATGAATAAAAGTTGAAATGACATGTTTGTTTACAATATGATCAAGAAAATGATGACACGTACTTACATTATGATCCCCAAAATTAAATGACACGTTGCTTACATATGTCAAAAATTGAATGACATGTTGCTACATATATCAAAATTGATTGACAGGTTGCTTACATTATGATAAAAAATTGAATGACAGTTGCTTACATTATGGCAAAAATAAATGCCATGTTTGCTTAGGGGCCCGACACTTATCATTTTAAAAGAAAAGAGCGACAGGCTGCTCACGGCTAGTGATCAAAAATGAATGACGCGTTGCTTACATTATGATCAAAAATTAATGACCGTTGCTTTACATGTGATCAAAAATAGGTGTCCCGTTACTATACACACTATGAATAACAAATAATTGACAGGTTGCATTTACACTATGATCAAAAATTGAGTAACACGTCGTTTATACACTTTCATCAACATTTAATGAGTAACACGTTGCTTATACACGTTATCAAAATTACTTGTTCACACTTTGATCAAAAATGAGTAACACATTGCTATACACTATAATACAAAAATGAGGAACACCCCCGTTTTTTTTTTGGGGGCTTAACACTATAAAATCAAAAATAAGTAACATATTTCTTATACAATATAATCAAAAATGAGTAACACAATCTTATTACAACCTGATAATCAAAAATGTTAACACGTTACTTAGACACTAAAATCAAAAATGAGTAACACGATTTGCTTATACACTATGATCAAAAATGAGTAACACGTGCTTATACACTATGATCAAAAATGAGTAACACATTGGCTTATACGCTATAATCAAACATGAGTAACACGTTGCTTATACACTATAATCAAAAATGAGTAAACACATTCTATACTCTATAAATCAAAAATGATAACACATTGCATATACACAATAATGAATCGAAAAAAAGAACACAAAAAAAAATGGAGAGAGTAACACGGTTGCTTATGACCCTATTATCAAAATTGAGTAACACGTTGCTTATACACATAATCAAAAATGAGTAACACGTTGTTTCTACACTAGATCAAAAATGAGTAACACGTTGCGTATATACCACTTTGATCTAAAAATGAGAAACACATTGCTTATACACAATAAACAAAAATGAGTAAACACATTGCTTATTACACTATATGAAATCACAAATAGTAACTCGTGCTTATACACTATTATCAAAAATTGAGTAACACTTGCCATATACAACTATAATCAAAAATGAGTAACACGTTGTTTCTACACTTTGATCCAAAATGAGTAACACGTTGCTTATACACTTGATCAAAAATGATTAACACATTGCTTATTAACACTATAAAATCATAAAGAAGTAACACATGGCTTATACACTATAATCAAAAATGATAACCACAACGTTTTGC
>CM054141.1:8129755-8139435 GCA_028751875.1 Rapana venosa
ACTTGAACAGGATTTAAAGTGTGCGCAAGATGTTCTGGTGTGTGTTAGATACACGTTCCAGCGCACTCACAAGTGTGTTTGATGTGTCTGTTCTGTCTGTCTGCTGACAGACTTCTATCTCACTGCTGGGCTAGGTTGTTTTGTCTGGCTGCTGTTTGTCTGTCTCTCTGGTTTCCCATGTTCTGTGTCTGTGTCCCTGTTAGCGGCCCACTCCTTGCTAACCTTATTCGGTTGGTTGAGCTAGTTACACGGCCATTGGCCAAGATGATGACATAGCTTGTGGGCTTAGCCAGTGGCTACCTTATTTCTTGCTTTACTTCAATATGAAGACGAGCATGCGGGTAATAAGAATGCCGGTGCTACTGTTGTTGTTGATTTTTCTTGTCAGGTTTTCATTCCCTGCATACAGAAAACAGCTGGTGCCTCGTTGGACAGAAAAGTTACTAAATAAAAGCTTAACACTACAAGTCCTTAGACAGTGTCATTTTGCTAGGGAGAAAATGGATTAAAGACGGTCTAAGCCAGTAAGCGGTTTTTTGAATGTCAGATTGCGCATAAATGTGCGATGAGAGCTCAACTACACGTCAATGTACACCAAAAGATCTCTGTGTGTGGGTGTCTTAACCCGAGATCCTGACATTTGACCATGTACCAGTGTAAAAAATAAAAGAGAGAGAAAGCAACATGTGTGGCCTTATCAGTTTTCACCGCCTATTTGTCTCAAATATCCTAACAGGTTTTTAAAATCTTGTCCTTTGACATTTCTCTCTATAGCACATTAGCCGGGTGGGTTTTTTTTAATCAGATTCGAGAGTAAAAAATGATTGTTTACTAAGCAAGTGCTTTTCTGGGAACAAATGGCCGAAGCCACTGTTCCCGGTTGTGTCTGCCTGGCGTGCAAGTGTTTTGGGAAAGGCAGCGGCCTGGTTTCTCGGTGGTTAGTGGGTGTGGAAGACTATGTCCGTGATGGACTGTAAGTTTTGTTTCCCGTGTTAATTCACGTTTTAAATGTTTGCTAGTTTGGCTGAAACACGGATATTTGATAGCAGGACACTGCTTGGTAGTACCGACAAAACCCGGCCTCTGCGATAGGATGGTGATGCCGATGATAAACGACCTACTGTACAGTACAGATCACGGCCTCTCTGCCTACAATGGTAGAGAGGAATCTGCCATCCCCGACACGCCTCATTTCATAATCTGGATTACACACTTTAAATAAACTGTAGATTGTTCTGATGTCTTTAGCTCGCTACATCTGAAGAAAACAAACAGCAACACCAACCCTAGACTACACCTTACATACGCTTCTACTCGCTTCTGAGTCAGGGAAAATCTCCCTTCTCACTCTTCTCGACTTATCTGCAGCCTTCGACACCACAGATCACTCCATTCTTCTTTCCCATCTTCAAAAAACGTGTGGTATCAATGGTACAGCCCTCACCTGGTTTAGTTTATACCTTTCAGACCTATTCCAGATTGTAGCTGTGAACAAGATCCAATCAATGCCTGCCTACCAAACCAGAATGTGGAGTCCTACAGGGATCAGGTCTGGGCCCTGTGCTCTTCACTCTCTACACTGCTCCACTGTCATATTATAATAAACAGTCATCAGATCAACTATCATTTTAATCTGAGACTCTCAGACTCCCAAGGTATTTGATAGTCCAGAAATCTTCCCACTCTCTTGACAAACATGTCCTACTGTCTTCAAGATTTTCAAAACTGGATGATACAGAGCAAGTTACAGTTAAAAGCAGATAAAACCGAAGCCACGCTTGTATGAACCAAAGACAGACTCTCTTCCATTACAACAACTTCAATAGAATTTGGCAATATAACTGTTCCTTTGTCCAGCTGCTGTGAAGTGTCTATGGGTTTTTATTGACGACACACTCTCTATGCAAAATTCATCACCCAGAGCTGCCAGTCGTGCTACTATCAATTTTTTCACATCTGGCCTATTGTAATTCCCATTTGACTGGTCTGCCAGCATCATCCATCCACCCCTTCAACGTTTACAAAACTTTGCAGCTCGAGTAGTCCTAAGAAAGAACAAATCAGAACACGTCACTCTTCTCTTGCAATAGCTTCTCTGGCTACCTGTCTCACAAACAGTAAAATATAGGATTTGTTTCCTCTGTTACAATGTCTCCACAAAACTGCACCATATTTCCTGTAACTGTCTTGACCTGTACACTCCTTCTGGCTCCCTCCGTTCTGCCCCTTTGTTGTAAAAAGAAAAAAAAAATACCTCCTTTTGTTGTAATTGCCCCTTATTTTCAAACACCCAGATTCAAACAATCCACTGTTAGCCGGCGTCTATCTGTATTTTTCTGTTCCATCCGTCTGGAAGACTTTCCGTCTCTCACTTTCCAAAAATAGCCAATATGAATACTTTAAATCCAGACTCATGTCATACTTATTCGCGACCTTTAACCCGCCATAAGTCACGACTCTTATCTGTTCCTACTTTCAATAGACATCTCCACTCCATCACCCTGCCTAAGCAACAGTGTGTGTGTCCTGTCTGTCTGTCATGTGTGGCGTGTGTGTGTGTGTGTGTGTGTGTGTGTGTGTGTGTGTGTGTGGTGTTGTGTGTGTGGTGTGTGTGTGGTGTGTGTGTGTGTGTGTGTGTGTGTGTGTGTGTGTGACAATGACAATGACAAATTCTTTTATTTCGAGGATAATGAATAAGCACCCATGTGCTTTTTATTTACAATCAGTCCCCGCCCTTAGGGGTATATATATATAAGAGAGAGAGAGTGTTGGGGTGGAATTGAACTAAGACTGTTCCGTTTGTGTCCACAACTGCTAGACTTGTGTGTGTGTGTGTGTGTGCGTGTGCGTGTGCGTGTGCGTGCGTGCGTGTGTGTGAATTCAAAATTCGTTAATCTTTTGTGATAGGTTGCACACGTGTGAATGTTTTAAATGCAAGCGTTTTGATGTCTGTACTTTACAACTGTCCTATGGGAAAACGAAAAAGAGGAAGGCCAAGAAACACCTGGCGACGTGACCTGAGGCAGAAACCAAGAAGATGGGATAATACCTGGAGACAGCTTGGAGAAATAGCCCAGGACGAGGACCTGGCGGACTGTTGTCGGCTGCCATATGCTCCAGGGGGAGTGATGTGCCTATTAGTAAGTAATAAGTATATGATTTCCCTGGTTCATTTTTTTTAGGGCTGGGTGTGAAACACAGCATATTATGCTTAATCTATCACCCTCTGAAAAATAATAGAATTCGTTGAAAATTCATTCTCTGCGTCCATCTAACTATGATACATCTGTTATCAATGCTACGGCCAACGTATACAAATTCACCTTCCCTTTTATCCAGGTTGGCCTTTTTTTTTTAAACCTGATCACAACGACGCAGAACTGCATGTCTAAGCTATACTTGCATTCCTTTTCTTTTTCTACATTTTGATAGAGGGATTATGACCAACATGTTCGTACATGATCAACATGCGCTCACATGACAATCTCATTTTTTATGAAGAGATATATTGAAAGGAAGAGCATACACACACACATACACACACAAGCGTGCGCGCGCATGTTAAAACCTGTTCTGCATTTCGGAAGAGTAGGCCATTGTGTGCTGGTGGCATCGGTTAACGAAATTTACCCTACCGCATACATACGGGGACTGGATGTCAAAAAAAAGTACATGAGTGCTTATTCCATTATCCTCGAAATATTTAAAAAAATGAAAATAAAATCCGCAACAACCTTACAACACACTTACACACATAAACACACACCTTACACCACACCACACTTACACACCTTACTTACACACTAAACAAAACACAAACATAACCCCATCCCCCTCCCCTCCCTCCCTCTCAAACACACAGCCCCCTTCTCCTCCTCCCCCCAACTCACACACACGCACAACACACCGGAGTCCACACCCCACAACACACACACACCACACACACACAGCCCCCCTCTCCCCCCCCCCCCCCCCTCCACACACACCACGACAAAACACACAGCCCACCCCCACGCACACAAGTGACACACACACACACAACGTGAACACACACACACACACACACACACACACGCACACACATAACCCACACATCAAGGTACACACACGCAATCAAATGTTGGCAAGACTGACCACATTGGCACGTCTCTAGACAGCTTTTGACAAGCGCGGAAACATAGCGACTTTGTGTGTGAGGATCTAGATTATAGATAGAGGCGGAAATCAGCAGGCTGCCTTAACAAACAGCACTGCCCAACATCCCCTTCGAGAACGACCTCTTATTACTGGGGTGCCATGTGTATTAAAAACTTGCATTACGATCAAAAGAAATGTGATGACCCCTGTAGTTTAGAGATCCTGTCTCGTAGTCCTTGATGCCTTTTGTCTGTCTGTTTGCTCTGTCTTGGCTGTCTGTCTGTCAGTCGTCTGTCTATCTGTCTGTCTTGTCTGTCTGTCTGTCTCTCTCTCTCTCTCTCTCTCTCTCTCTCTCCATTCTCTCGAGGGGGGGGTGGGGGGGGGGGGGGGTGGGGGGGGGGGGGGGGGGGGGGGGGGGGGGGGGGGGGGGGGGGGGAAGAAGGGGGGGGGGGTTACACCACTGCGAATCACACCACCCCAGCTCACTACGCTCTCCTCTCCATCTCTCTCTCTCTCTCTCTCTCTTTCTCTCTTCTCTGTGTGTGTGTGTGTGTCTCTCTCTCATCTCTTCTCTCTCTCCTCCAATCTGTCTCTCTCTCTCTCCTCTCTCTCAATTCTCCACTCCTCATCTTCTCTCCTCTTCTCTCTCATATCTCATCTCTCTCTCTCTCTCTCTATCTTCTCGCTTTCTCTTCTCTCTTTCTCCTCTCTCTGTGTGTGTGTGTCTCTCTCTCCTCTCTCTCTCTCTCCCACCCCCCTTTCCCCCCCCCCCCCCCCCCCCTCTCCCCCCCCCCCCCCCTCCCATCCCCCCCCCCCCCCCCCCCCCCCCCCACCCCCCCCCTTCCCCCTTTTCCCTTTCTCACTCATCTCTCTCTTCAAAAAAAATCCTTTCACTCTCTCCTCTCTCTCTGCTCTCTCTGATGTTGAAGATGATAGTAGAAGTGATGACGGCGATGATGATAGTGGTGATGTTTATTGTGATTATTATGATATCACATTTGCTTTTTCCCTTTTGTCTGTTTACTTTCTTTCTTTCTTTTCCAGCTGGATTTAAAGAAAAAGTCTTGTACTTAGTCCTATTTACCCTCAGAAAAATAAAATTTCGTTATCGTTATCGTATCTCTCTTCGCCACTCCTCAAATAATCGGCTTATTATTATTATTTTTTATTTTTTTAGATTATCGTATTTCTTTCAGGTACTTAATCAACCAACACACACACACACACACACACACACACACACATCACACACACACACAATCGCGCGCAGCGTTTTTGAGCTACTCAGTTAGCACAAATGCAGTCAACGTACAACATGGAAAAAAACAATAATATTTGTACGCCTCTGTCATTTCTGTCAATCTATGCCATTGACTTGTTTCATCCATAGAAAAAACACAATGGTTGGGGAGAGGGGGGGGGGGGGGGGTCCGCATTGGCCCCCTTATTATCGGCTTATTATTGACTGTTGGTGACCATATAGAATGGTTCACACTTCCCTGTACCTTTTTTTTTTTAATTTAACAACAAAAAACAGAAAACAACGAGACAGTGATGGTGTGTACATAGTTGAATACTTGAAAAAATTGACTTCTTGTTTTCCTAGGAAATAGACAATTCTGAATTAAAATGGTACTTGATGAGACTTTAGACAAAGGTGTCCATAAATGCAGAATCCATTCACAATGAGATTTTGGGGATTCATTATTGAAATTATTTTTTAAAATCCAAGCTCATCAGCAAAACATTTGGCTGAGGTTGCTGTTGACAGATTATTTGTATGATTGTGATTATTGAGATGCTGATCATTAAATGGTGTGTGTGAGCAAATAATCAACTTAATGTTTTATAATTGTATTATTAAAGAGATAATCATTCAATGGTGTTGAAGTGGGGGGGGGCGGTAGGTGTATGTGGTGTTTGTGCGGTGTGTAATCTATGTGTGTGTGTTATAATGTGTGTGTGCACGCGCATCGCGTGCGTGCTTGCTGCGTGGGGGCGTGTAACATCAAAAGCCCCCCCCAATAGCATACTCATAGTCCTACCTGTAAGTACACCCACACATATTCATGCATATTTTGCAAAGGATATGCTTTCACAAACTCACATCCATGCAAAAAGTCGCATCCCCTGTATGACATAAGTATAAGGATGTGTGTTGTAAATTTTTGCTCGTTTGCCATGTTAGTTAATGGGATTAACATGTGCATTTCTTCTCTGTGAGGGTAACCACAGCAGTCGGAAGGAATTCAACTCACATCCTAGGTGTCTTGCTGTGAAAGTTGCCAGGGGGCCATTAAGCCCTGGTGAGATGTGTGACATGCACGGGGCTTTGGGCGTTCAGTCCAAAGATGGGAAGGAAAAAGTGAAAGAGGAAATTTCATCCTCATTTAGGACAGGGAGAAAGGGACACAAATGGGAGAGATATATCGGTGGTGTGTGTGTGTGTGTGTGTGTGGGTGTGGTGTGTGTGTGGTGTGTGGTGTGTGGGTAGTTGTGTGTGTGTGTGTGTGTGGTGTGTGTGTGTAGGTGTGTATGGTGTGTATGTGTGTGTATGGTGTGTGTGTGTTTCTCTGTGTGTGTGTGTTGGGGGGGTCACTTGTGTAGGTGGGGGGTGGTGGTGGTGGAGGTGTGTTTTGTGTCAGTGTGTGTGTGAGTGTGAGCATGTTTGGGTGGTGGGGGTGGAGGTGGTGGGTGATTGTTGGGTGGGTGGGGGTGGAGGTGTGTGTGGTGCGTTGTGTGTGTGTGTGTGTGTGTGTGTGTGTGTGTGTGTGTGTGTGTGTATGTGTGTGTGAGCATGAGTATCTTATGTATGTGGAGGGTGGCCAAGGAGGGGGTATGTGTTTGTGTCTCGTGTGTTGTGTGTGTCTGTGTTGTGTGTGTATCTGTGGGGGGGGGGGGGTGTATGTATGTGGTGTCTGTGTGTGTTGTGTTGTGTCCTGTTGTTGTATGTGTGTGTGAAATTGTGTGTTCATAATTATATGTACATATCTCTCTCACTCACTCACTCACTCACTTTGGACATGCGTCTGTGTATGTTTGTGCACATACCCATGTACACCCATGTCATTTTACACACCCACACCCACGCCAAAGCGTGCCTATGTGGATATCAATATTATATGCATTTGTACACATTCTTCATGGAGGTGTGTGGCGCAATCATGCATGTATAAGCCAGGGCAGGCTGGACTGGAAGGGCCAAAGTCCTGCGAATGTGTTCTGAAAGCTGGCAGGGGGAGAGAGGAGGGAGCCCTTAAGCCATGTGAGAGATGTGTCAGCATGCACCGGCTTTGAGTGTGATTGCAAAGACCAGAAACAAATCAGAAAGAGAGGAGAATTTCTTCTTCATTAGGAACAGTCAGAGAGAGAGACACACAGAGAGAGAGAGACAGACAGAGACTGCCAGACAGACAGACAGAGACAGAGAGAAGCAGGGACAGAGAGACAGATTATGTGTACTTTCGTCTTTTTTTCTTTTACAGCCCGAAAGAAAAGTTTCTCTTTGTATCTAAAAAAAAAACAAAACCAAAACAGAACAAAACCCCAAAACATGTCCGCTTTTCTTAAAAACCTGTATACTATTTAAATCATTTTGCCAACAGCAAAAAAACAAAAAAACAAAGAAACACCACACTAAAAAAAAAATTTTTTTTAATAAAATGTCGATCTCTTGGTACACAAAAGTTGTCATAGAAAAGCAAACGTAGTCTCAGATCAATGTGTCTACCTATATACAGTATGTCTCCTGCTCTTTATTTTTTGTATGTCCATGACTGTTATTGTTGAAAGCATAAGAAATTTGAATGTATTTTCATAGTTCTCGGGATGCTGCTGCATCTGTGGTGGAAAATTTTCTTTTTTATTAAAATTTTACAATCTTGCTCGGATTGTCGACTATGTAAGTAAACATCCAATATGTTGTTTTTAGTTGTACTTTTTCTTATTTTAATTTTTTTCTTCTTCTTTTATATCGAGGATAAGGGAATAAGCACTTGTGTGCTTTTTTTACATCCAGTCCCCGTGTGTATGCGGTTTTGTAGATTTTGTCATCTGTTCCCACCGGCACACAATGGCCTACTCTTTCGAAAAGCGGAACAGGATTTAACGTGTGCGCAAGATGTTCTGCATGCGTTCGCACGCGGGGCCTCGGTTTATAGTCTCACCCGAAGGACTTTGACATTCAGTTCGATTTTTTTGTCAAACTGGGAAGAAAGGGCGAGTCTGGGAATCGAACCCAGAACCTCACGGTTTACTTGTTGGCAGGCGAACGTCTTAACCATCCTTCCACCTTCCTTCCACCTTTTTTCTATGTCCAGGACTATTATTGTTGTTAAAAGCATAAGAAATTGACATCTATTTTCATAGTTCTTGGGATGCTGCATTTGTGGTGGAAAATTTTCCTTATTTTTAAATTTTACAATCTTGCTCGGAATGTCGTCTATGTAAGTAGACATCCAACAGGGTTTTTTTAGATGTACTTTTTTAAATTTTAATTTTATTCTATTCTTTTATATCGAGGATAATGGAATAAGCACTTATGTGCTTTTTTGCATCCAGTCCTCGTGTGTATGCAGTTTTGTAAATTTTGTCATCCGTTCCCACCGGCACACAATGGTCTACTCTTCCGAAAAGCGGAACGGGTTTTAACGTGTGCGTATGTGACTGTCTGTATGCAAAGTATGTGACTAGTGCGCCTCACATTAGCATATACATGAGCGGGTATATATGACACGCACACTAACTCGCACGCGCGCATGATTACGCTTACACATGTACATACACACGCGGGCGCGCGCGAGCGTGCATGCACACGCCCATATACACACACTCACGCACGCGCGCAGTCACACACACACTCGCACATACGAACGTAGAACCGCACGCACGCACACACATTCACACACACACTAGCGTGCGCGCACACACAACACTTATTTTGTCTGATATCACTTCATGTGTAAAGATGTGAAATCAAAGAAAGAACACACACACACACACACACACACACACACACACACGCACGCACGCACACACACACACACACACACGCACGCACGCACGCACTCGCACGTGCATACACACACAAGCACACATGCTCTCTCTCTCTCTCTCTCTCTCTCTCTCTCTCTCTCTCTCTCTCTCTCTCTCTTCTCTCTCTCTCTCTCTCTCTCGCTCTCTCTCCAAAGAGACGCTATTCCAGAGCAAACCTTTGCAGTAAATGATTCTTCATTGATCCCTCGTTTTGCCCACTAAAGCAAAAGTAGTTCTTCCTCATTTTGTTTACCCCTGTTTCAATGCAGCATCTCTGGACAGGACTTTATATCAACTACACCTTTCAAGTCTCATTAAGTTTCCCGCGAAGGGAAGTGATTATTTGATTTGTTTGATGTGGGTCTGATCAATGGACGGTTATAGGGGAAAGCTTGGAAAGCTTTCTACCTCAAATTTGCTCCGAGTTCAATGCTTGCTATAATTGATGCGGAGCTATTAGTTCTTTTGAACCTGTCATTTTCCATTTAGGGATGAAAGCTCAGTATGAA
>CM054141.1:8139935-8161941 GCA_028751875.1 Rapana venosa
ACCTTCACAAACACTACCTTTTTCTGCAGTTTACCTTCACTAAACACTACCTTTCTCTGCAGTTTCCCTTCACACCTTTCTCTGCAGTTAACCTTCAAACTAATCACTACCTTTCTCTGCAGTTTCCCTTCACTAACAGCTGTACCTCTCTCTGCAGTTTCCCTGTACTAATCACCAACAATCGTACCTTACTCTGCAGTCTCCCTTTTCACAAACCACTAACAGCCGTACCTTTTCTGCAGTTTCCCTTCACAAATCACTACCTTTCTCTGCAGTCTCCTTTCCACCAATCACTAACATCCATAGCTTTCTCTGCAGTTTCCTTTCCACTAATCACTAACATCCATAGCTTTCTCTTCAGTCTCCTTTCCACTAATCACTAACATCCATAGCTTTCTCTGCAGTCTCCTTTCCACCAATCACTAACATCCATAGCTTTCTCTGCAGTCTCCTTTCCACTAATCACTAACATCCATAGTTTTCTCCTTTCCACTAATCACTAACATCCATAGCTTTCTCTGCAGTCTCCTTTCCACCAATCACTAACATCCATAGCTTTCTCTGCAGTCTCCTTTCACAAATCACTAACATCTATAGCTTCCCTGCAGTTTCCCTTCACAAACTACTTACAACTGTACCTTTTTCAACAGTTTCCCCTCACCAGCCATCAACAGCCGTATCACTCTTTTTTTTCAAGACTCAAAAATACTTAAATGTCTCAACTAGAGAAATTATGAATGGCATTTTAAAATTATAATTACACAGCATGCATTATTAAAAAATACAGATTAAGAAATAACACAGTATTTTAAAAGCTGACAACAATCTACGTCACACACACCCGCACCCACCCATCCACATACACACAACCCGCACCCACCAACCCACACACACACACACACACACACACACGCATGCGCGTGCGCCACGCACACACCAGTAAAGATTAAGAGTAGCAAAGCAAAACCACGACACAACAATAATTTAAACACATCTCCTGAAACACATCATCAGCACAATCAATACAAATATCAAAAGTAACTTTACATTAAAAAGAAAAACATGACAAACACATTTTGAATTTTTAAAAAAGTTTTAATACTATTTCCTCTTCACCCATCACAGCTCACACTTGTTCTTTGCCTGGTACTTTATATAAAACTATGCATGCACTCACACACACACACACACACACATACACACTCTCTCTCTCAATGGATTGTATGTTTAGTGTATCTCCATCCTCCCCCACCCCTATCCCTTTCCAATGGGCGTAAGCTTTAGCAATCAAATTCTGTGTTGTTGTTGTTGTATGCAGGGTACGATTGATTGTGTTATTAATTATATGTGTATTTTGTGCCCAGTCCCCACCCCGCTGTCCCCTTGTGAATGGGCATATTTGCTTAACACAATAAACCTTTGTCATTGTCATTGTCATTGTCTCTCTCTCTCCCTCCCTCTCAGAGGCATATTCATGCACACGCTGTTATTTGATGATTTAATATGAAAACCCCTTTAAAAAATTTGTCTTTTCAAGTTTAACAGTGGTTTAGAAGCTGAATGGACTTTGTTAATAAATAACACTTATTAACACTCGTACCTTTCTCTGCAGCTTTTCGAAACGTCGTCGCACTAGCCAGCCCCGGACGTGTCTCTGTATGACAACGGCTGCTGTGTTCAGTTCCTTCTTGGTAGGGCCTGTCTTTTGAGGGTGGTAAATCCTGACACAGAGCACAGCACAGTCCCTATGTCACAGGTAGGCGTACCGATTTGTTTGGCGGTGTGTAGAGGTTACATTTGGCTGCGAATGCTGGCTGTAATGTGTGTGTGTAGAGGGGGGTTGTGCGTGTGTGTGTGTGTGGTGTGTTGTGTGTGTGTGTGTGTGTGTGTGTGTGAGTGAGTGAGTGAGTGAGTGAATAGTGAGTGAGTGAGTGAGTGAGTGTGTGTGTGTGTGTGTGTCAAAGTCAAAGTCAAAGTCAAATGATTTATTTGTTAGGCCACGGACCCATACAAATGGAGTTCACATCCGCATAAATGCACAAACAGTTCCACAGTTCCACAAATTTAAGTGCATCTTTCTGATTTGATATGCTTTGTAGAAGTAATTGCAGAGTTTCAAATAATTCTTTGTTTCCACAAGAAAGCTGTGTGTGTGTGTGTGTGTGGTGTGTGTGGGTGTGTGTTGTGTGTGTGTGTGTGTGTGTTGTGTGTGTGTGTGTGTGTGTGTGTGTGTGTGTGTGATTACACAATATATACAAACATGTAAAGAGAAATGGTTCTGATAACCAACAATACAACAAATGCAACTTCTGAATGCTTTCATTCTAAAAATTATTTAATCTGAATTACTACTATATACATGTATTCTATGAAGGCTGACTAGAGCGAGACCTATCACTGACTACACTATACATGGGTACTAGAAAGAAATCGGTCCACTTACTCATAAATGTTGACGTGGGGTCCAATCACAGACAGTTTGGAGTAGGCTGAGGAGAAATTATACGCAAACCTGAAACAATACAACAATACATTCATACATGTACCATTGACCCATCCAATCCAGTTTAATCCAGTCCAGTGCTTTTGTTCTTGGTATCTCATACAGAGATCACATCATTAATAAGGAAATGAAAACCAGAGTTTAAAAGGCCATCGGACCATTTGAAGAGCTCCTGACTTCAGTGAAAATATGCAAACTAAAGTGGTACAGGCACGTCAAACGAACATCTGGACTGGCCAAGACTGTCCTACAGAGAGCAGTACAAGGAGGGAGACGAAGAGGCAGACAGAGAAAACGATGGGAAGACAACATCAGAGAGTGAACTGGTAGCCTTGAGTGGAACGATTTGTTATGAAAAGCAGAGGACAGCAGGGAGTGGAGGAAGCTGGTTGCAAAATCTTCAGTGGTGCCCCCATGGTCCAGGGGACTACGGGATAGGTTAAGGTAAAGGTGAAGGTGTCTATAGCCCCCACTGACCACAGAGGCCATACCAGGGATGTGACATCGTTAAAATTTAAAATTCCATCTCAGATTGAAACTGTGGAACTATACACAGATTAAAGCAAGGTTAAACCCAACTTTGTTCCTCGTATGACCGCCCTATACCATTGATCACTGACATAGAGAAGGTTGTAGTGATCACAGGGATGAATGAATTCAGTTGTGCCATGCGCATCTTGTTGACACGTTGTGCCACTTCTGCATACCCACATACCCACAATGTCCAGTCCCTACACTCCAAAACCGACGATCTTCAAGCTAACATCAACTACCTACATCAGTATAACAAAGCCGGAATTCTTGCCTTTACCGAAACCTGGCTGAGTCCCGCCGTACCGAACTGCGACCTCTCAATAGACGGCTTTGGTCAACCCATTCGGCTTGACAGAGACCCACACGCAACGGGGGAAGGCACAAGGCGGAGGTTTTGTGCTTTCTACATCAATGACGTTGGTTTTGTTGGTGATGTTAAAATTAGAACTACGCTATCGTGTGAGGACATTTGAACTGCTCTCTATTTCGCTCCGGTCTTTTTACTTACCACAGGAATTCCGCAACTATTTTGTACTTTAGTTTTACATCCACCCCAATAGCAAGAGTGTGCTTAGAGCAACTGAACATATATTAGAATCACCTCCATGTGCTGATTCTATATCCCCTGATGCCTAAGGTTTATCTGGGTTGATTTCAATAACTGTTCCCTTACTAACTACTGAAGAACTTGAACGTATGTGACTGCCCTACACGAAGAAACAAGACCTAGACTTGTGCTACGGACTGTAGCAGGCGCCTATAGATCGTGCCTTTGCCTCCCCTGGGATCGTCTGAACACAAAACTGCGTTATCTTCTTGCACCCATTGTACCAGATCAGTGTTTCAGCGCCTTCTACCCATAGTCAGGACCACAAAAAAATGGACTGTGATAGTATAGCTAGTCTGCAAGGTGCTTTGATTGCACTACTGGATATGTTTTATGATGTGTGTTCGATTCTGAATGAAGCTCTCTGAAGGTTATTTGTTCTTATATTTCATTTTGTGTTGTGTTGTGTCATTCCAAAAAGGAGATACCTTTTACCACAATACAAGCTTGGGTTACAAAGGATTCTGAAAGTGTTCTTAAACAATAAGAAAGTAGTATTTTACACAGGCACAGAACAAACAAAAGAAGGAAGTAAATAAAGAAGTCAAAGCTGCTGTTGCACGGCCAGACGTTTATATGAAAATAAGATAGAGACAAGTTTGCGTGGGAAACAATTTCGTGCTGCATGGCAGGGTACTCAAAATATGTCTGCTAGTAAATATGGTAGGTGTCAACATAGTCAAAGAATCAGTTTGCAGGGAGTATGTGATAACAACTTACCAGGACATCTAAACGAATTTTTACTCGCTTGAAAAGCATGATTTCTCAGATGAATTAAATGTTCTGAAGAAATCCCTAGTTTCTGAGGATAGCGTCATTGTTGATGAAGAAATTTTCTGTAAGCACTTAAGGCAATAACTAATTACAAATCTCCCGGACCAGATGATATATGTGGAAAACCTGAAATTCGCGCTACTGAGCTTGCCAGTGTTCCTTCAAACCACCTGTTCCAGGCTATCACTGGAATGTCAGTTCAGTGATTTGGAAAACTTCCAATGTATTACCCTCTTCAAAGAAAACCAATCCTTCTCGGCCTAACGATTTTAGGACCTGTAGCTCTCACATCTGTTGTGGATGAAAACGCTAAGAAAAGAATTCGTAAAATCTCTTCATTCTTTCTGCTACAGAGAAAGACCTTGACCACTGCAATTTGCTTACCGGTCTCGGAAGGGGGAGTCGAGATGCCAAACTATTCATTTGAACAAGTTGTTAGCCACTTGAAACACCTGACTCTCATGCCAGATATTGTTCGGCCGACTCTAGTTCAGCTTTCAATACAATGCAGCATCACGTTCTGTTAACAAAAATAATTTCAAACATTTGACGTAGAAAATCAAACTTGTTCGTTGGTTGATTGATTTAACCAACCGAACCACAGCGTGTTTTAGGCCACAAAATATCTTCTTCGGTGAGATTTACCTGCACTGGTTCTCCGCAGGGTTGCGTTCCTCTCACAACTTCTGTTACATTCTATACCCGATGATTGCAGAGAAAGCAACTAATGAAATTCTTTCTGGTAAGTTCGCAGACACGATAGTGCTTGTTATCCCTCTTATCCGGATCAGTTCTTAGGACCTACGGTCCAGCCTCACCGAGTTCGTACACTGGATGTGACGAGGCCTATCTGGAGCTAAAATGTTTCTAAAACTAAAGACTGGCCTATCGACTTCAGAAGATCAGGGCATTACTCCTAAGAATATTATTATCCATAATCAGAAGTGAAAAACGTTTTGAAACTATAAGTATCTGGGACTGTTTTTGACACAAGTTAAACTGGACGTTAACACTGGACGCTATTGTCAAAAAGGGACAAACAACGTCTTTATGTTCTGAGGGAAACTGACTCATTTTTTGTAGACAAAAAGATTCTTTCCTTGTTTTACAAGTCTTACATAGGAGAGTGTTCTAAGTTTTGTCTTTCATTTGTTGGTACAATAACCTTTTGGTGTTTAAAAACAAGAATGGCCTGCAGAGAATTGTAAGAATTGCTCAAAAATATTGGAAAAAGAACAAAGAGATCTCATGTCGTTTTCTTTCTGCATCAGCAGCTTGTACGCAAAGCCACAGCCATTTGGCTGATCCTTCCCATGCTTTGTTTCAGAAGAATTTCAAATGTTGCTTCGGAACGCCCGTTTTCAGTGTTACCATCAGCAAAACTAACAGAAAAAAAAGGAACCTTTTTTGTGCCTAGTAAGCATTCGAAATCCGAATTCACATGATGTTGACTACTAGTTTTAAATTTCTCTGAATTATCAGCCTGATTGTCATTTGTTACGGTGTAGTCCAATACATAATTATTGTGACGTGTGTGTCGTGGGGTGGGGGTTGCAGTGGGTGTGTGAAAATAAGTCTGTCTTCTAGTCAACGGTCTTAAAACATTGAATTAATATAATTTGGTGTATGGTGTGGGTGTGCGTTTGGGGCGTGTTCGCACACACACGTACGTGCGTGTGTACGTGCTGCGTATATGCGTGCGTAAAAATAAGTTTTTATGTCTTCTAGTCAAGGGGTTTTTTTTAAATTTGTGTTCACAATTGATTGGGGTGTGCGTGCATGGGGGTGTTTGCGTGTGTGTGCGCATGCGCGCTTTGTGTGGTTGGTGTGGTGTGTGTGTGTGTTCGTGACATTTTATTTGAAAACCAATATGAAATATAGTTTTTGTGTCTTTGATATATTACTTGATGTGTATCAATGTGCCTGTCAGTATTGTAATTGCCCTTCATGGGATGATTAAAGTGTTTTTGACTTGACTTGACTTGACTTGACTATCGTTTCAGCAAAACTACCAAAGCAGAACTGTATTTAGAAGGCATAAAAAACCCTATTGATCACACCATAAACTAGAAGCGTGTTGTTGCTATGATTCCAAAATGCTGTTTGTTTTCAATGTTTAATCTCAATTCTGAATAAAAACTATCTAAACCACACACAAAAAACATGTGAATTATTTCCATTTATTCAGCCATGGCAAAACAGTGTGAAGTGCATGACATAATTGTCGCGTATAAGGTACACCACTTTTAGTCACGACAGATTGCTCGACGTAAAATTCGGGCAGATTTCTTCACAGAGAGAGAGGGGAAAGAGAGAGAGAGAGAGGAGAGAGAGAAGTGGGGAGAGAGAGCCAGACAGACAGACAGACAGACAGACAGAGACAAGGACAAAGACAGAGACAGAGACAGACAGACAGAGCGTCGCCACAGGCGCAGCATCCACTTTGTCTTTTTTTTATGAGAGTGGCTGCTCTCTTCAGCATTTTGCCAGGGACAATTCTTTTATTGCCGTGGGTTCTTTAAACATAATTATGTCAACTGTGTGCTATTCCGGACTTCGGTTATCGTCTCATTTTTAAAGACTTGCACCCGGCCACCACTTAAGGTCTAGCGGGTGAGGGAGGTGAAGATTGGGTTCGAAGGGTAACCCGCAACTTCTAGCTCTTAGACAAGCTACTTTCTTAGACCCGATCCACCTGGCTAAGCCACCAGCCACGGATGTCTTTTCCCGATCTGGCATCCCCCAGTTACCTCTCCGCTGTGAACAGCCTAGCTCTCCGTCTGGGCAGCATACCTCAGGAACACGGTCATCACAATGTCCACCTTCCGCGATGGGACCTAATAAACCCGCGAGGTCTCGTGTGCGAACGCACGCAGGGAATTTTGCCGCACTCTAATCTCTTCCGCTTATTGCGTAAGAGTAGGTGCCTTGAGTTGCCTGGTGGGAACAGATGACAGACCTTTATACAAAAAACGCATATCACCACCGGGATTTTTTTGGATGTTAATAATAGTAAAGCACATGAAGTACGTTTTTCCAATATCCTTCGTTATATAAAGGTTGGGTTTTGTGTTCTAATGCTAACCAGCATGTCCGCTCTCAAGTTATTCAAAGCTGGTCCAGCAGCCGAGTTCACATACACAAACAACTCCTCCACCACTGAATCATCATTGCTCCTGCTCTACGCCCATCCGCGAACCCGTGCGGCTGGCGCACAACAGACTAATGACACACACACACACACTCAACCACACACACACCATCCCCACACCACACTACCTGAACGAATAATGTGAATATTGACATGCCTATCAAAGGTGTCATTGGATAGATCATTGCTACAACAAATATGGATAGACTTTTAGCTAATATTGGTAGTACTCAATCATTATATGTATTAAAATGGTCCAATCGAACTATTAGGATTATTTACAGGGTAGATGATACGATGCTTTCAACCTCAATCCTCAGGTTGTAGTGTTGTGGCATTATTTCATTTGTTCTAAAATCATCATTTATGAAATGAGGTGATGATCATGAAATTAGAGATTTAATGCGAATATCTGTAACTGATCAGTGGTCCACTGATTTTAGATTTAGATATACTACGATAATAGACTAAAAAACACGTTTTGCAGAGGTCTTCTATCAAACTAGTAAGATGACTCTTACAGGCAGACGTTTTATTACTAAGATTCGACCACAACAAACACGTTTGTATGGGATACCAAATTACCAAAGGACAATTTGAAAAGGCTACTTCCTATTCCAGGAATACAAATCCACACATAACACAAATAAAAAAAACTGAAACAAATTACAGTTTAAAGCAATAAAAACAAAGTACTAAAGCAGCCTGATTTCCTCAAACGCTCGTAAATGGAATATGCCAGAGCAGCTGTCTGATATCTTATCTAAAGTAGGAACAATTAAGCTTGTCAAGACCAGAACCGTCAAAAACGGTAGAGAAGAATTAAAACCCACAATAAAAAATGGTTTGATCCGGCATGTAACAGTGACAAGAAATGAAAGTAAAGTATCTACTAATGCAATAAATAGAACCCGTATAAACCTGAACTTCGAGAAAACAATTACTTTTTGAAAGAAATAGATCCAATATAATACTTTAATAAAATAGAAAAAGAAAATCTTCAAAAAATTCACTATGCTATCACAGCTAAATGATGCCATTGACGATGATCCCGGGTTATATTGTTGGAAAACTTGTACAAAAATTAAAGAATAGCGCAAGATGATGATTAAAACATATTCAACATATGTTAGTAGCAGTTAATGGATCTGTTACACTTTAAATAACTTATTGGTGAAAGAACCGACAAATAGATCCAGACCACAAAAAAGAAGATACAAATCAGCGGTTTCTAGACTTAAAAGTATCTAATAACCAATGTAGATAAGCAAAAATTTACAACAGAGGAAATTACAAAAATCAAAAAAAAGCTGCAAAAATAACAAAATCGCCTGGGGAAAAGTGGAATCACAACGAATATGATCAAATCAGTTTCATTCTAATGTGTTTAGAGATAATGCGGAATATTTTTCATTTCGTATTAGACACGGGGCCATATATCCTCGTGACTGGCAATTGTAGTGGAGTGAATGTCCCAATCTATGAAAATCGGGATCGCATAATGTGAGAACAACCCAGAAAACTACAGTAGAATTATCGTTGACAAATCAACTATGAAAAATATTTTGCTTCAACTACAGTGAACCTTGTGAATGTTAGAAGATTTAGTTAAGATAAAACAATCAGTATTAGTCAGGAGAACAAGTGGGTTTCAGAAAAGCCGTGCAGAGCCAACGGACCATATCTTCCTACTTTAACAAATTTAATAAGATAGTGTATTGATGAAGTTTCAAAATAAAAGACTTTAATTGTGCTTTGCTAGATTTTCAGAAAAGGCTTTGTTGATAATGTGTGGTCACTCGAATGGGTCTCTTTAAAAGTTAAACGAAAATAGGCATAACAGGCAAAACTTTTAATTTGTCATTAAAAACAGGTATTCCTCTATGAAGAACTTTATTATCAAAAAATTCGAGGCATAACAAACAGATTGATATCATAGTCAGAAAATGGGATGTTACATCAGGGGATAAAATACATTAAGTTCTACATTTATCTAATGGATATGTCAATGATTTTGTTCAATATACTGATGAGGATCATGATGTTTCGCCTTTAGTATTAACCGCAGTCTAAGACCAGACAAATTCCTCTGTTTGACTCTATGCCTGATGGACCGGCGTGCTATCATCAACAACCAAAAATGTAGGTCTTCAACTAACACTGAAACCAACTGCTAGAATAATGTTCTAATTGGGGTTGTAAAGATAAAACTAAAACAAAAACTAATAGGTAATAGTTTTACGAGTATACACCTCCTAATAATTCCATACATTTTTAAATGTCGGAGAGATCGTATGTGCATGTAATATTGAACCAGTAGGAAGGTGATTTATAAGAATTATTAGGTGTCGTTTTTTCTATCAGAACGGGAAAATTTCAATAGCAAAACAAGATACATTTTGTAAAACAAAGCACACAAGAATATAGCTTTGTTAAAGAGCAGTTCATTGGACAAAGTATTTCAAAGGGACTTACTTTATAATGCGTTTATTCGACTCATCTGGATAACCCTGTTTTAACCTAGGTGCAGAAGTTTGGGTCCTTCGTTTGTTTTATAATGGGGATGTGAAGCAGTTGCATATGATAAACTGTTCATTAGGCATGATTATCCAATCAGGTTTTTGTATGAGAATTTGCCATGTAAACATTTTGTAATAACAACCAGTTAGGAGTTCATAAAAATATGCATTAGTACTCATCCTCCACTTTTGGGTGTAAATTTAGGGAGATTTCCACTGACCCTTATCAATCATATGCCAGATGAATATTCCCTTTTGGATTCATTTGACAGAATTCAAAACCCTGACTCCTTTCTATTGAGAATAGTATTACGATTATTTGTATCTGAATATAAACATACGTTAAATGGATACAACACAGTGAAAAATTAATGCTGACACTCAAAATGATTCAATAAAGATCCATGTCTGTTGTGAACAAAAGCGACTCTTATGTTGACATCGGTTGAGTTATGTTCTGGTTAGATGTAAAACTTGAGGACATGTATAAAAACATTGGGATCATACCAATAAGGAACGAGTTTGCAAAACGTTCAAATTTTTATGTTTTTTGCTGTCACAAAGAGTACAGTTGGGAACGCTATTACTTGTAGTAAACTATGCAATAAAACAAATACTCATTAAGAGAAATATTGTATTAATTTCGCACAAGCTGTTACAATTTAATGATAGGAGAAAGACAAGGGGAGACACCAAACTAAATCCAGTGTGCGACAGAAAATGTATAGACTTCTTGTATATACAATATTGAAGATTCGTAAATTTCATTTACTTGATGAATGCATTTTATAGTGATATGTAACTCTAAGATAATAATTTGTTATTTAGAAAGATCAATGACGAAGACACAACGTAATACGCACTAAAAAAACTGTGTACACTAAATTAAGTGGGGGGGGGACAGAATCAATGCACAGTTGATATGATATCAAGCTGATATTATCAGATATGTGTATGAGTGTTTTGAAAATAGAGAGAAAAAAGAGAAAGTTATAGATGCATATCATGTTTTTAGTGTACATACTTGTAGCCAAAATAGATAATAATGATAGTGGATGTTTGGTTTGTGTCATATAATATGGCTACAATTGATTTATAAATGGCAATAAAACATATTCATGAATCTGAATCTGATATCTGGAAGTCACACCTCACACGCGCCCGCGGACGCAATGGCGGCGCTACACACACGCCACACACGACGCATGCACGCAGCACGCACACTACACACCGGCACGGTCACGCACGCACAACCAGAAAGACATACATCTAAATCCAACCCTTCAATTCCCATGTCTCACCTACCCACAACGAAAACTATCCACCAAACTATTTAAACCAATACTCCAAACCCATTCAATCAATCAACTTAAACTTTCAGCAAAACCAGATACCCAAGCCATTGAGGACTGACAGATAAAAAAGAAGACTTCACAGAGACAGACAAGAATGGCAAGGCAGGCAAACATTACAAACAGCCAAAACAACGGAAGACAAACAGAACAAGCAGACCAGACAGGTTCCAGGAAGGAAGAGACAGACAGAGGGACAGGACAAGCTGACAGAATCTGATATACAGAAGACAAACGGAATGAGACGAGCAGGCAGACGCCTACACAGAACGAACAAACATACAAACGACATTTGTACTTGGATTAGTTGGCTACCCCTCAGTGTTTGACAAAATATAAAAGTTTGGTCTTTGACAGTCAGGCCATGGCCTGTACAAACACTCAAACAGCCAGAAAGCAGACAGGACAGCAGACAGACCAGACTATGCATACTCGAGACAGGCAGGGACTGTCAGTGAGACAACCAAAAACATACCAACAGACAAGAAGACTAGTGTTCAGGCCAGGCAAAAAACAACAAACAGCCAGACAAGCACACAGGACTGACAGGCCGTCAGTCGGGCAGGCAAACGCTCTAAACAGCCAGGCCAGTCATGACAGACAGGACATGCTGACAGGACAGGACAAACCTTACATAACAGGCAGCAGCTGTCAGTCGGCAAACACACAAACAGCCAGACAAGCACACAGACAAGCAAACAGGACAGACAGACAAACAAACAACACAAAACAGAACAAAGGCACACAGTCAGCAGGCACACACACACACACACAACAGCAGACAACCAAACAAGCAGACATACAGGCAAACATACAAACAGCCAGACAGCAGACAGACAAGCAGACACACACACAAGACAGACAGACAGGACAGACAGCCAGACAGACAACGCACTCGTCTGATCTGTCGTCCAGCTTGCTCTGCCTCTGCCCCTGCTGGTGACCAGGTTCAGGCGATAGTTGTTGGCCCACTCAACCAGCTGGGGGTTGAAGGGTCGATTCTCGATCACCCCTTCCTCTGCACGTGACTCCGATATGCCCTGTAGACATTTATCAATTCTTTTTTTTTAAGTTACTGAAGTCGGAATGCAGCTACCTTCATCTCATCAGACCCGTGACCTTGGCGGTCGTGGGGGGAGACACGAAAGACGATGCCGTGGTAAGCCTCCTCCATCCATCTCGGTCCTCGGCTCTGCGCAGTAGTGCTGAGTCATTATCCTGGTCCATTCTCTGATGTTGTCCATCCATGACTTGTTCTGTCTTCCCCTCCTTCTGCCACCTTCGAGTGTTCCCTGCAGTACTGTTTTTGGCAGAGTGTTGTGGCGGGTGACGTGGCCGAACCATGTCAGCTTTTTCTTCTTGACGATGGTGAGAAGGGGTTCCTATGGACCTGCCAGCCGTGTTATTTGACTCTGACAAATTCATTGGTCTTTCGTTCTCTCCAGGATAGGGCCCAGTAGTTTTCTATGGCATTTTGTTTCGAATGACTGGATTCGCTTTGCTGTTTCAGCAGTCAATGTCCAGTTTTCACTTCCGTACAGCAGGATCGTCTGAAATAGGGCTTTGTAGAGCTTTAGTTTGATTGGGAAACTGATCTCTTTACTTTTCCATATGGTGGTGAGTTTTGTCATGGAAGATGTTGCCATGGCTATTCTTACTTTGATTTCTGTCGTCGATCGCCCGTCCTTTGTGAGTGTAGCGCCAAGGTATTTTAAAAGCGTCTACCTCCTCCAGTTGTTGGCCGTTCATGTATAATTTTAGCAGTGGCGTTGCTCGTGCTGTTCACAAGTACTTTACTTTTCTCCGAGCTACCTTCCTCCATATGCTCCAGCTCTGTTCTCAAGTCTGGTCGTAAGATCTTGCAGTCTGTGTTATTTCCCGCCATGAGGTCAATGTCATCGGCAAACCGTAAGTTGTTGAGGGTCTGCCGCCAATGGAGATGGTAGAGTGGAAGTCATGGGGGGTTTCTCTCTCATAATGTTTTCCAAGACAGATTAAACAGGACTGGAGAGATAACAGGATCCTTGTCGGACCCAACTGTGGTTTGAAGTAGTCTCCGAACCTGATTTGTTCAGAAGGACTGCACTGCTTGCGGTGTTGTATAGTGCTTGAATGGTTTGCACTAGTCCTTCTTCAATGCCAAACAATTCTGAGGACCTGCCACAGGCCTTCTTTGCCATACTCTGTCGAAAGCCTTCTTGAAGTCGATGAAGTTGTGGAACAGGTCTCTCTGATGTTGAAGATGTTTTTCCATCAGGATGTGGCAGTTTAAAAATCTGTTCGATTGTGCTCCTGCCTGCCCTGAACCCAGCTTGTTCCTCTGAAAGGTGTTCTTCTGCCTCCTTCTTGAGTCGATTCAAATAACTTTGAGCATGATCTTGCTGGCGTGGTGATGAGGCTGATTGTTCTTTAGTTTTGGCATTGGCGTAAATTCCCCTTCTTGGGCAGGGGTATGATGAGTGATGTGTCCATTCTGTTGGCCACTGTTTTGTCTCCCAAATTTTCTGACAGTAGCTGTAACATATGTGATGACTTTTTCGCCACCATGCTTGAGCAGCTCTGCTGGTATGTTGTCTGCTCCTGGGGACTTTCCTATGGTAAGCTGCGGATGGCTTCTTCACTCTTCCCTCAGTATAGGTAATGGCGAGGCGTGCTCTTGATGTTGCTGCTTTTCTTCATTATGCTTTGTCAGGCTGTATTGGGTAGTTGTACAGTTCTTGAACAATATTCAGACCACCTGTTCAATGCACTGAGGTTTTCTGTGAGGAGGTTTCCGGAGCAGTCTTCAAGATGATGATTTGGTTTGAAGTGGTTTTGTGAGTTTCTTCAGGGTGTCGTATGCCTTTTTACTGTTGCCCACTTTCATACTTTTTTCGATCTCATACATTGTCACTATGCACTTCTCTCTGGCCTTTAACATTGAATTCTTCACGAGATTGTTGGCCCCCGGTATTCTTTGGGTTGGAAGACCTGGTTGGTTTCAGTGCTCTTCTTGTATCGCAGAGGTCCAAGATGTCATTGGTAGTCCATGGCTGGTGTTTATTCCTCTGACGACCGAGTACCTCCTCTGCTGTTTCTCGGACTGCCTCATTAAAGTTGTTGGTGAGGTCATTGATGTCATTGTCCAGGAGGTTTAAATGCCGCAAAACGTCCACCAAGCTTAGCTTGGAAGATCTCCTCGACATCTGGATCTTTCAGTTTGTCCACGTCAAATTTGATACGTGGGTTTGCAGGCTGTTTGTTTTTCTTCAGCTTCATTTTGAATACCAGCAGCACAAGGTCGTGGTCGCTGCCTATGTCAGCTCCAGGGTATGTTCTTGTTCTGGCTCTGTTGATGCTGGATTTGAAGCGCCGTGGTATTAAGATAAAATTATTTGGTTATGGATCTTGCCGTTTGGCGCATGCCAGGTTGTCCTCCTTGACTGCTTGTGGGGATAGAGGGTATTGGCAATGGTAAGTCTGTGGGTGCAGGCAAACTCCAGCAGACGTAGTCCCCTGTCGTTGGTTTCCCCAGTTCCAAACTGACCAACTGTTCCGGCCCATTGGTTGTAAGAGTCAGGACCTACTTTGGCGTTAAAATCCCCTTGGATGTTGATGATGTCCTTCTTCGGTATTTTCATAATGGTCTCTTCAAGTTTCTTCAAAAATTCTTCTAATTCTTCATCTGCATGGTCAGATGATGGTGCATAGATTTGTTTGAGGGTTTGATGTTCTTGGGCTTGGCCGACACCCGGATGCTGATAATCCTGCTGGAAGCCGGTGTACAGCTGATAATGCACCCCACTACTTCCTTTCTGACAATAAATGCCACTCCATGTTGGTGATGTTTCTCAACCTGTCGCATGTGGGGAGGAAACCCCAATAGAAAAACCCAAAACTTTATGGAGACTTGGAGAGGAGATTGGCGCCACCAAGGAATATCCTAAGCCCACAGAAAAAAATGAAAGACAAATGCAAAGCCAAAATGATACCGGATCGGTCGAAGCCCGGGTTACCAACGACCGCGCTTTCCATTGATCAACACCAGGGTGGAAGCGACAAGTCAGCTACTGGAGTTAAAACATTACTTAAGCTCCCTAGAGAACAAATCACCATTGGTACATGGAACGTCCGTACACTCTACTCTATCAGTGCGGAAAAATCAAAGAGCTAGAGTATGAGCTTAGCCGCTATAAATGGGACATTATTGGACTAGGAGAAGTGAGATGGACAGGATTTGGTGAGACATTGACTGAAGAAGGCAACAAGATCTGGTACAGTGGCAGCTACCTTAACGGTGGGTAAAGATGGTCGGCTAAGCAAAATATCTCCCTTGGTGAACCCTCGAGGCTCTAATCGAGATATGAAAAAAAAGAACTCTACGAACGTTAGAGTCCCCCCCTACACACACACGCACACACTTCGTTCTCTCCAAACCAGCCTCCTTAATTCCATATTAATTATAATATCTTGAGCTGCAGGAGGCCAAGAGAGTATGAAGCAATGTGAAATGTCTTCTCCTTTCGGTGTGTGTGTGTGGGCGCGAGCGTACGTATATGTGTGTGCGTGCGTGCGTGTATGTGTCTGTATCTGTGTATCTGAGTGTGTCTGTCTGTGTTTGTGTGTCTGTCCATCTGTCTGTCCGTCTGTCTGTCTGCCTGCCTGCCTGTCTGCCTCTGCATGTAAGAATAATAAAAGGGGGACAATCATAATCAGGTCATCTGAATAACTCTGCAGGTCGGCGGGAATTTTAGGAAGACAAATTTTTAAAAAAATTAAGTGTCAAAAAAAGCTAACAAGAGCATCAGCAGACTGTTATTCTGATAACTAAGAAAAATAATTTCTGTGATTAATGAATTGCTACGGCTCTCACAATTTATTTCACTTTAACAGATTCTGTACAGTCTAGTACAAAATAGTGTATTGTAAACACAATCACCATAAGCATAGCAACAACACGCTTTAAGTTACTCGCTGCGCTCATGTGAAAACTTGACACCCAACAGTGTGGACAGAAAGCAGTAATGATTCAATCAATATCCCCGAAGTCGGAAAGCGGCTACCTTCATGGTGGACCAAAACGGTTGTATACGCCAGACCTCACCATTGGTGAACCTCGGAGCTCTAGCCGAGGAACGGAAAAAAAGAAAACAACAAAACAACAAAATACTCGTCGCCTTTACGTTCAGGTTCCATATAACGAATCGATATTTTGTTGTAGAAGAAAAAACTTCATGAAGGAAAGAAGCCTTAACAACAAACATACCACAGCGCAAGCAAACAATCAACAAGCAAACAGATCAAAAGCAAAGAAACTATCCAATCCATCAATCTTATTTACAGCGGAGCGGACCACAGGCTATTCCCCCCAGATAAAATAAAGCTAAGGTCTACAGGGAGAAATTAACTGTTTGCCATTTAAACGTCATATCAGAGCTATTACGTAGTAACCCAGAAAGAAACTAGAGATAACGTGGACAAGGAGAATGTACTGGCTGTTTCACATTGTGAATAACTATAGTGCTTTGATATATCCCAATAAGGGCGGGCGACTGGATGTTAAAAATCCACTTATTCATTATCCTCGAAATAAAAGAATTTGACGTGACGTGACTTGACTGGGTTGTTGCCCACCTCTGTATTTCCATGGCCGCTCTCTGCTTGTCCTCCATCTTCCTCCTCTCCTCCCTCAGCAGTTTCCGGTACACGTTCTTGGCCACGAACCCCCGGAATATTCTGCAACACCGCAGACAACAGTCACTACAACGTGTACTGCAACACAGTCTGTAGTTGTCATAGCATATAGTGCAACGTAGTCAACAGTTATCAAGATAGTCATTAGTTATCACAGCATATGCTGCAACATAATTAACAGTTACTGTAACATAATTATATTCCAAAACTGTGAATAGTTGTCACAACATATATTGCAGCGTAGTCAACTGTTATCACAGAATGTCCTACAACATAATCAACAGTTATCACAATATATCTTGCAACAGTCAATGGTTATCACAGCATATACTGCAACGCAATCAACAGTTATCACAATATATGCGACAACGTAGTCAGTAGTTATCACAATATATGCGACAACGTAGTCAGTAGTTATCACAATATATGCGACAACGTAGTCAGTAGTTATCACAATATATGCGACAACGTAGTCATTAGTTATCACAACATATGCTACAACGTAGTCGGTAGTTATCACAACATATGCCACAACGTAGTCCGTAGTTATCACAACATATGCTACAACGTAGTCAACAGTTATCACAACAATAGTACAACGTAGTCAGTAGTTATCACAACATATTCTAGAACGTAGTCAGTAGTTATCACAATATAATACTGCAACACCGTCAATACATATGCAGAACTTAATATAAAAGAATGGGTTGTTTTTTTTAAAAGTACACGAGCACATCACACCTCAAACACTACACCCCATTACACCCCACCCCACCCCACCACACCACACCCCACACAGCCCCACCTCTGAATGTCCACAGCGGCAGCAGCCTCCTTCTGTTTCTGCACAGCCTCCGCCACCTCCTCCTGGTGTCAAACACACACACACACACACACAGATCAGCACAAAGTGTGTTGGTCGGTGGTCTAACAGCTAACGCACCTGTCTACAAAGCGACAAGTCGCAGGTTCGATCCCCGTTATCCCCCGTGGGGATGCCAGCAGCCCGAATTTCAGGCAAGAAAATCTGCGTGACTGACAGTGGTCTATAGTACTATCTTCTTCTTCTTCTTCCTTTTTTGTCATGTTTCTCCCAGGGGAGGTTTGACATTGATGAGCCTTCTCCATCTCTCTCTGTTTTGAGCTTCCTCCTTATTTATGCCCCTTTCTCTAAGATCATCTGCAATACAGGTAGCCCAGGTTTTGCTAGGTCTTCCCTTTGGTCTCCTTCCATCCACTACGAAGTTCATTGCTCTTTTTTATGATGTGGTGGTCTGCTTTCTATTGAACGTGCCCAAACCAGCGCAGTCTATTGGTACTAGCTACAGACTTCAGATCATCAACTTTGCACATTCCCCATAGTTCTTTATTCGTGATCCTGTCTTCCCATTTGATCTTTGTCATGTAGCGTAGCATTCGGTTTTCACAGCTTTTCAACAAACGTTCGACGGTTTTTGTGAAAACCCACGTCAATACAATACCATACAAACTTCAAGGCAAAGAAAGATTATAGTACATTCAATCCATTGAAACAAGATATTGAGCATTTCAGTCTTCCTTTCTTCTCTCACCGATTTCACGTTATTCATAGATAAAAAGTAATGCTGGTATCTTAGTATGTCGCCTTTTCGTATCCTTACTCACCGTTTTCATTTATTCAAAACAAATATTTTATCGTATTTTATTTTTTACCACTTTAAGTCACGGCAGATTTCTCTGCGTGAAATTCGGGCTGCTCTTCCCGGGGAGAGCGTGTCGCCTCAAGAGCAGCGCCACCCTTTATTTTTTTTATTTTTCCTGTCTTCAACTGTATATTTTTCCCTATCAGAGTGGCTTTTTTCTACAGAATTTTGCCAGGGACAACTCACTTATTGCTGTAGGTTCTTTTATGTGCGCTAATTGATTATGTGTAACACACAGGACCTCGGTTATCGTCTCATCCGAAAGACTAGTACCCAAACCACTACTCACGGTCTAATGGATGGGGGAACAGTTTTTGGCCCAAACGGGGATCGAACCACCGCACACTTCCGACCTGGACTTTTCGCTGTCTAGGCAGGCGCGTTACCTCTAGACCCCCGTTCTGTAGGACAAGTTTGTCTATTTCTCTGTCTGTGGATGAAACGGTGGATCGGTGGTCTAGAGGTAACGCACCTGTCTAGAAAGCGAAAAGTCCGGGTCGGAAGTGCGCGGTGGTTCAAATCCCGTTTGGGCCCGAAACTTTTCCCCCATCGTGGTGGTCTGGGAGCTAGTCTTTCCGATGAGACGATAAACCGAGATCCCGTGTGTTGCACAAAATTATTCAGCGCACGTAAAAGAACCCACGGCAACGAGGGAGTTGTCCTTGGCAAAATTCTTAGAAAAAAGCCACTCTGATAGGGAAACAAATACAGATGCAGACCGAAACAAAAGAAAAGAAAGGGTGGCGCTGCTCTTGTGGCGACGCATTCTCCCCGGGGAGAGCAGCCCGAATTTCACGCAAAGAAATCTCGTGACTTAAAGTGGTATTATTAAATAAATAAATAAATAAATAAAATGAAACACTAAAGTTCATCCACTAATTCCTTCCACTTCAACTTTTTTCTTGCTTTATTTTCCTTTCCGTGTTTTCTCCAGCTAAACTGAAGTTTAAAAATTTTTCTAGTAAGCAGATGTTAATAAGTGCCAGATTTTTAGTTTTAAAACAGACGCAGACAATGAGAAGTATTGGCATTGTGGATTACATCATTGTGGATATATGTTAACATTTTATTTTATTTATTTTATTTTATTCTTTTATATCGAGGACAATGGAATAAGCACTTATGTGCTTTTTACATCTAGTCCCCGTGTGTATGCGGTTTCGTAAATTCTGTCATCTGTTCCCACCGGCACACAATGGCCTACTCTTACGAAAAGCGGAACAGGATTTAACGTGTGCGCAAGATGTTCAGCGTGCGTTCGCACACGGGGCCTCGGTTTATAGTCTCATCCGAAGGACTTTTGGGGAGAGTGGAGTCGGCGGCACTGATGTTAACTCCAGGGGAAAAATCCCCCTTGAACGAGAATCGAACCCGGGTCGTCAGATTGCGAGCGCAATGCTCTGACCACTAGGCTATCCCGTCCCCCATGCTCTGTGTGTGTGTGTCTGTCTGTCTGTCTGTCTGTCTGTGCACACACCCCTCTCCACCTCTCTCCTCTCTCTCTCTCTCTCTCCATGCACACACACATTTGACATGTAAATAATACACATACACACATACACAAACACCATAACACACACACACGCACGCACGCACGCTCACACACACAACACACATATACACTCACTCACACACACACACCACACACACACTACTCACACACACACTCACACACTCACTAACACACTCGCTAACACTCACTAACACTCACACACTCACACTCACACACACACATACATACATACATACATACATACATACATACATACATACATACATACATACATACATACATACATACATACATACATACATACATACATACATACATACATGTGTGTGTGTTTTTAGTGTACATCACTTTTAGCCAAAATAAATAAGAATTATAATTATAAATGATGTTTTTGTTGTGTCAAATAAGTCTACATGACTTAAATGGCAATAAAATATTCTGGATCTGAATCTGAATCTACACACACACACACACTCACACAAACACTCACACACTCACTCACACACTCACACACTCACACACCACACACCACTACTCACACACATACACACATCACTTACACACTCACACACACACACTCACACACACAACACTTACACAACTTACACACACACACTACTCACACTCACACACACTACTCACACTCACACACACTACTCACACTCACACACACACACCTACACACACACACTTAACACAACACTCTCACACACCACTACTCACATACGCTCACACCACACTCACCACACACACTCACACACACACTCACACACACTCACACACTTACACACACACTCACACTCACACACACCTACACACACACTCACACACACACTCACACACACACACACACACTCACACACACACACACACACACACAAAACCACTCACGTTTTATTATTTACAGGTTTATTGTTAAGTCCTTAGGGCACTTAATGTAGTTGTAGTTCTCTTCGAATTTCATTTTTTAAATGTTCTTGATCTGTTTATGTTAAGAATACTATTTGTGTATTTCCTTGATATTACTCTTTATTACACACACACACACACACACACACACACACACACACACACACACACACACACACACACACACACACACACTACTTATACACACCCATGCACCACCACACAGAGTAGATCTATCTATTTATCTATCTATCTATCTCTTTCATTCAGTCTCCTATTTTAGGGCCGTCTGGTATCACTTAAAGTGGAAAAGACATTAAAATTGAAGACTTACTTACTTACACACACTCACACACTCACACAAACACGCCTCACACACTCACACACACACACACACACTCACACACCACACACCACACACACACTACACACACACACACACACACACACACACACCACACACACACTACTCACAGGATCAGACACATGGGTCCACTGTGCTATAGGTCTGCCCAGACGGGCCAGGTTACGAGTGGTCGGCCTGCTGCTGCTGCTGCTGTTGCCCATCCTAGCTTCAAACCCTTGTGTGCGGACACCCTGTTGGGAGCGGGGGGCGGGCAGGGTGCTAGTGTTTCGGGGACCAGGCACAGCGGTCACGCTTCTGGAACTCTGCAGTGAGGTCACCTGCCTGGCCACTGGCGGGAGACCGTCCTGCCTCTGACTGTAATGATGATAATAATAAAAATAATAAAAGGGATATATGATGATGTGATGATGGATGAGTATGAT
>CM054141.1:8162441-8212441 GCA_028751875.1 Rapana venosa
TTGGCTAGAGGTACGAGGTTTTCTACTGGTGGGATTTTGCGTATACGACCATATATATATATATATATATATATATATATATATATATATATATATATATATAATATATATATGTACGTCTAAAGCATTGTGAAATTGTTTCCCATTGATCGGACACTTTGGTGGGACACACACACACACACACACACACAATATATATATATATATATTTATATATATATTATATATATATATATATGGTCGTATATATATATTGTGTGTGGTGTGGTGTGTGTGTGTGTGTGTCCCACCAAAGTGTCCGATCAATGGGAAACAATTTCACATTGCAGAATATGTACGCAGTTACTTCCCATTAAGGGAGGTGCTGTTGGGGTTGTTGGCAGCGTGATGTTATGATCATACCTAAAATAACTGTTCATAAGTTGTTGATAAGTTGCACACAGTCCTGTATTGTCCAGTAATAACAGAAGAATGTGTGTGCAGTGCACTGACAACTCCAGACATTACCGTTACAAAACTTGTGTTTTCCAATCTCAGCTGAAGGCCTAAGCTTCCAAGCCTGCCATCATTTAACTTTGGTACAGCATTGCAGTGAGCGTTGTTACCAAGTGGATGGGTGACCGTTTGTGCGCCTTGGCTTCAGTACAGTCCCCGACTTCACTCAGCTGTAAATGGGTACCTGCCCTCTTTAGGGTCAGGGAAGATAAAGCAGCGAGGGAGAGCAGATGGGCGCCGCCCTCGATATGCTGGTTCCCGGAGAAGCTGAGGTCTTTGACATCTCGCTCCCCAACGACCTCATAGGCTAAGTTATGGGAATACCTTTACCTTTTTACATGTACAGACCCCAACCCCCAGCAAAGGATTCAGATAATACTATAAACCAAGGTTCCACGTGCGAACGAACGCACAACATCTTGTGCAAACGTGGCCAAGTTTCTATGAAGATCAGACAAACTAGGCCCTAGTACTGTTGATATAGTCGACCGTCGACATAAGGCTATGTGTGCAAGAAGAGGTTTAATAGGAAGATCCTGACAATGAACACAAGGCACTACAACACTTTTATCCACCAAAACCATGACAGTACTTGGTCATTTTTGTCTGTCTGCGCCGACTTCACCTTCACCTATCCCGTAGTCTTGTAGACCGTTGGAGTACCACTGAATATTTTGCAACCAGCTTCCTCCACTCCTCGCCGTCCTCAGCTTTCCGTAACAAATCGTTCCACTCAAGGCCAGTCCACTCTCTGATGTTGTCTTCCCATCGTTTTCTCTGTCTGCCTCTTCGTCTCCCTCCTTGTACTGTTCCCTGTAGGGCAGTCTTGGCCAGTCCACATGTTCGAGTGACGTGCTCCTACCGCTCCAGTTTGGGGTGTTTTTTTGTTTTGTTTTTTTAAACTGGTCAGGAGCTCTTCATATGGTCCGATGGCGTTTTTGATTCTGGTTTTCACTTCCTCATTAGTAAGAATATTTTGTGACTTTCCTTCACATAAGATATTCCAAGTTTTGTTTCTGGAGCGCTCTGACAGGGTAGATAACAGAGTTATAACAATGTGTCACTTTTCCCCCTTTGACCTTCGTGGTTTTCTGCTCGTCTGTCACTGTGTTTGAGATGAAAAAAAAACAGCAACAACAACAAAACAACCAAAAACACACACACACATACATACAAAATCAGCCCTATATTTCCTAATGAAACGGAAGCTGGAGATGTGGTGTGTGTGTGTGTGTGTGTGTGTGTGTGTAAAACAAATAGCCACACATATCTATTCACTTTGTGTGCGTGCGTGCGTGCGTGCGCGCGCGCGCACGCGCGCGCGTGTGTGTGTGTTATTTTATTACTTTATTTCGAGGATAATGGAATAAGCATTCATGTGCATGTGTTTACATCCAGTATCCATGTGTATGCAGTTTTCACCGGCACACAATGGCCTACTCTTCCGAAAAGCGGAACGGGTTTTAAAGTGTGCGCAAGATGTGTGTGCGCTCGCACACGGGACCTCGGTTTATAGTCTCATCCGAAGGACTTTTGTGGTGAGTGGAGTCGTCACTGATGCTAATGCCAGAGGAAAAATCCTCTTGAATGAGAATCGAACCCGGGTTAGCAGATCACGAACGCATCACTGGCCACCAGGCTATCCCGTCACCCCATATTCCGTATCCCGTGTGTTTGTGTGTGTGTGTGTGCGCGTGCGTGTGTGTGCGTGTGTGCATGCATGCGTGCGTGCGTGCGTGCGTGTGTGCATAACAGAGAGAGAGAGAGAGAGAGAGAGAGAGAGAGAGAGAGAGAGTTAATGGAATTGTCTATTGAGAGTTAATGGATAAGTACAGAGCTTCTTTACACCATGCTCTCCAAAAAAAAAATCGTACGCAAACAATAATAATCAATTTTAAACACACCAACATAAAGATTAAAAAAGGACCAGCATGATCAAAATACCACACTAGTAATGATTAGACAGAATAATATCGTAATCAATACTACTAATGATAATTATTTACAACGAGAGAGAGGGGAGAGAGAGAGAGAGAGGGGAGAGAGAGGAGAGAGAGAGGAGAGAGAGAGAGAGAGAGAGAGAGAATGAGCGAATAATTATATATACGAATATACGAACATTTCCACTGAGCGCAAATGAACAATTAGAGGGAGAGAGAGAGAGAGAGAGAGAGAGAGAGAGAGAGAGAGAGAGAGAGAGAGAGAGAGAGAGAGAGACGAGAGAGAGAGAAAAGGGAGAGAGAGAGAGAGAGAGAGAGAAAGGGAGAGAGAGGGGGTGGGGGTGGGTGGGGGAGGGGGTTTGATAGTTCATTCAGCGTACTAGAGAGTACTAGAGAACAGGGAGCATTTCAGATATTTTTTCGCATATTCATATCGAAGATGCGTCGCCGCAAGAGTAATGCCACACCCACACCTCAATTTAAAACTAAACAACCCTGTCTGTGTTCTTCTGTGATTCCCTATGACAGCAACTTTTTTTCCAACAGAATTTTGAAAGGAACAACCCACCCTCTTGTTGCCGTGGGTTCTTCACGTGCTGCACACAGGACCTCAGTTTATTTTTCATCCGAAAGACTAGCCCCCCAGACCACCACTTGGAGTCTAGTGGGTGGGGGAACATTTTGGGTACAAATTTTTTAAAAAGTTATTTATTCTTTTATATCGAGGATAATGGAATAAGCACTAATGTGCTTTTTTACACACAGTCCCCGTGTGTATGCGGTTTTGTAAATTGTGTCACCTGTTCCCACCGGCATACAATGGCCTACTCTTTCGAAAAGCGGAACAGGACTTAACGTGTGCGCAAGATGTTCTGCATGCGTTCGCACACGGAAAGTATGTTCTTTCGAGCCAGAAGGCCCATAGAGCCGGAGCTTATCCCGGTTTCTGTAGCGTTAAGCGAACTGATGGTTTTTCACCACCCCTGTGACAGGACGCTAGTCTGTCGCCAGATACTTCCCCAGCAGAGCTGGTACCCACTTGTACACCTATATAAATTCCATACATTATTATTATTATTACACCTGGGTGGAGTGAGGAAAATAGGAGTAAAGTGTCTTTCCCAAGGACACAACACCGAGCCGAGCGGGGATCGAACCCGCGACCTCTGGATCACGAGTTGACCGCCTAAACCACTCGACCACGGTGCCTCCCGTTCGCACACGGGGCCTCGGTTTATAGTCTCATCCGAAAGACAAAACGGGGATCGAACCCACTCCTCGCTGCTTTCCAGATGGACGTGTCACCTGCAGATCACCGATCCATTAGCGCCTACTTCTACAACACTGCGCTGGGCTGGCTTTGGCTGGACTGCAACCGACATGACCTGTGACCTTTTGACCTCCACGTATTCTGACCTCCGCTGCAGTTTAAAAAACCCACCAACCACCTCTGCTGCAGTTGGCAGGATTCCCTGACACACAAAAAAACGAAAATAAAAAGTTACCGGGCGTTGTTTTGCAGCTGATGGAGTTCATAAGAATTGTGTATGGAAACATAACCCCCCAAAAATGGGAAAAATCTATTGAAAGGGTTTGTTCTAAGTCCATCCTTTTACATGGCAAAATATTCCAGAAGTCGGAATAATGCGGCTACCTAAACGGTGGAGGAATAATAATAATAATAATAATAATAATAATAATGTATGGAATTTATATAGCGCTGAATCTTGTAAAGCAACAAATCAAAGCGCTCAGATTTCATTTCATACCACTTTAAGTCACGGCAGATTTCTCCGTGAAATTCGGGCTGCTCTCCCCGGGGAGAGCGGGAGAGCGCGTCGCCACAAGCGCTGCGCCACCCTTTTTTTTTTTTTTTCCTTTTTTTTTTCATGTCTGCAACTGTATTTGTTTCCCTATCCCTAACGGAATACTGTTGCATGCGCATTAATCTCACCATTGGTGAACCTCGGAGATCTAACCGAGGAACAAACAAACAAAAAAAAAACAAAAAAAAAGAAAAAGAAAGGGCGGAAATCGGAAGTGATTGTCATACAGCCAATGTTTATTTTTTTCTCTTTTTCTTTTGTTTCTATATTTGTTTTCTAAATCCTCCAAAATAATAGTGAAGTTAAAATTTTTTTTTGTGCTAGCATTTTTTTCTACCTCTAGAATTTAGTTGGATTCTAGTTTTTAGACCAGGAAAAATAACCCCCAGGGATATGGGCAGGGGGGGGATGACAGGCCTTTATTCCTTTGGCGGGGGAAGTGGGGAAAGGAAAGGGGGGAAATTAGAATTTTCAATATTTCCATGAAAAATTCAATAACCTTATGGCAAAAAACAAAACTGGAGTTTTGTCAGCAAACCGTTTGGAGTGTGGAAGAAAAATAGACATGCCATGCAGTCACAATTACTCGGGAAAATGATATATTCCGCCGCCAGCTTAATTATATTAGGGCCTGGATTCTACGGCGTCGTACGAGGCATCTCGTATTTAAGACCTACTCTGCCCGCCAAAGTTCCTTCGGGGTGAGGCTATATATAAATTAATTAATATAAACCGCTTTTCCAGTGCAATAATTCTTGCGGCATCATACGTTAATAACCCGTTCCGCCGCTTTTTGAAGAGGTAAAGGACCACAAGTGCCGGGGTGGGAACGGGATGAACGGATGGACAATTACAAAACTTGCATACTCACGGGGATCGATGATAAAAAAAAAAAATGCACATGAGTACTTATTTCGATTATTATCTTAAAACCAAAGAATAATTAAATAAAATATAAAATAAAGATATCCTAACATTAAGAGGTTTTATATCTTCAACTCTGGATTCAAATTTTCTTGTGAAGTTAGTTGTTTGTCACAAAGCTTCCTAACTTGAAAGGTTGGACGTTTTCATATATTCTTCAGGGAGACTGTGTAGGTTCCTATGTGATATATCTGGTCTAAAAGGGGATGATTTAATTTTTCGTTCCTGGAATGTCACCTCACCTTACTTCATACATTAACGGACGAGGGTTCTTTATTTTTCCAGGAATTTCCTCTCCCCCGCCTCCGTGTTCAGTGTCAAAGTTATGATTTTTTTAGGTAAGTCGTGAATTAAAGTGGGAAAATCTCGGACAAGAACAATGTCCTTCTATCTCTGTCCATATAATTTTATCATGTTTTAGCCTGTATTTGTGGGATAATATTTTGGTTTTGCGTTCTACAATCCTCCGAGGTATGTTACACCATGAATAACCTCCCTCTCTTTCGGTGTGGGTGGGGTTGTGGGGGGAGGTGTGTCTATGGGCTAAGGGAATTCGGATATTATTGGGGTAGGGCCTGTGGGGTACATGGGTTGTTGCATTTGGATGGGGAGGGGGGGGGGCTGATTGAATGAGTGAGTTTGTTATTGGGGGCGGTAGGTGAGAGGTAGTAGTATAGCATGGTGGGGCCGGGGGGGGAGGGGGGGGGTGGGGGGCCGGGTACGATTGGGTAGGGGGGGGGGATGACAGAGCGGGTCGATGGGGAGGGGGGTAGGGAGGGGAGGGAGATGGGTTGGGGGAGGGGGGCGGGGAGGGGGGGTGGGGGGGGGGGGTGGAGTGGGGTGGTGGAGGCGGTGGCGTGGGGGGGGTGGTGAGGAGTGTAGGGAGGGTAGGGGGGAGGGTGGTGGGGGGGGGGGGTTGGGGGACGGCAATGGGGGAGTGGTGATGGGGAGGGAGGTGAAGGGGGGTGGGGGGTGCGCGCGGGGGGCACGGGGGAGGGCAGACGAGGGCCACCGGCGAGTGGAGCGGCTGTGGGGAGGTTGGGGGGGGGGGGGTGTGCGGCGGGGGGGGATGGGTGTAGAGGAGAGCGTAAGGTGGCGGGGAAACGGTGTGGGTCCCCGGGGGCAGGGGGGGAGGGCGAGGGGCGGGCTTGGTTGGGGGGGGGGGGGTGGGGGGGTGCGGGTTGAGGGGTGAGGGGAGGGGAGGGAAGGGGAGAAGGGAGGTAGTACGGGGGGGTTGTGTGGGTTTGTTGGGGGGCATGGGGGTGCTTGGAGGAGGGGAGCGGGAGCCGGCGCAGGGAGGAAGGAGGAGTTGTGGGGGCGGGACGAGGGGGGGGAAGGGCGGTGGGGGGTGGGGGGGGGGGTGTGGGGGGAGGGGGGGGAGGGGGGTGGGGGCGGGGTGTGGTCGTGGGGCGGGGTGCGGGGGCGGGGGGGGGGTGGGGCGGGGTTGACGTGCTGGGGCGCGGAGTATTCGGATCTGGTCGGACGACGTGGGGGAGGGGGTCTGGGTTGTGGTTGCAGTGTGTTTGTCGGATGTAGTTTGTGGCCGGGTGGGTCGGGGTGGGGGGGGGGGGGTGTCTTGTTTTTGTCTTTTTTCTTTTATACCTCTTATATTGTCACTTTTTTCTTTATGCTTCATTTTAACCATTAAATGAAAAAACCAGGTAAAAAATAGAAGAACGAGAAAAAAAAAAAAAAAAAATCCGATAAGGGAAATTTTTTTTTTTTTTTTTTTTTTTTTTAACATTGGGGACATTTACAAAATTACCACAATATACATATACACGCAGACACATACTTTTGCACACCCCCCTGAGCGATGGCGTGTGGCGCTCACGTACCACACACACATTTAAATTAAAAAAATGTTTTAAGAATATATTAAATAGGGGAAAATCATAAAAAACGTCCGGACAAACAAATTACAAAAATTACTTCACCTACTGTTTCATCCATTTCTTTTCTCGCGTTTTTTACTTTAGTAATTAAAAAAGGGTTTACAGGAAATTAATTATAAGAATATTATAAATAATTTTTAAATTAAAACGTTCTAGATAGGAATAGTACTATGGCATTTCGTTCATTACTGCAACTAGTTACCCTTTCAATTGATGACCTCCTCTCCTCCATTCCTCCACCCAAGCTAAAAACGTTCTGTGCTGCTTTTTATGGCGCTCATACTTTTCAAATAGCGCTTTTTATAATAAAAAAAATGGACACATATCACCCACAATAAAACTACCAAAGCAACGGATGAACAAGAGTAACAAGGAGAAGGGGTCAAATAAGATTACAAATAATGATTTTTATAATAGAGATACAATTATAACAAAACCAATCACCCCTCTCTCCAATAATTTAGGACAACAATTACTAACAAATGTTCCCCAAATCCACCATGTGACAACAACCATTAACGATGATAACAGAAAAAGCATTGGAAAGGAGATGGGGTGGGGGAGGGAGGTATCAAGGGGAATGAAGGGGAAAATACAACCTTCAATCAATAGAGAATTAAAAATTTTTTATTTAACAAAAACCCAATTATTCAAATCAAGTTTTAGGAACCCCTAATCTATAACGATACAGATTCAAAAAGCCCATAATCATCCTGGGACCTATCAACTAAATCTAATATCATACTTAAACAGTATCGCTTATTAATAGTACTAAATAATCTCATCTCTAAAGCTGCAATAAAATATAATATTTAAATAACACATCCACGTTAAAATCCTATTGGAAAATTAGGACAAGACCAAGGGGGCTTGTGGAAGGAGACTGAGGAGAGGATAAGGAGAGGTACGAGATGGAGAGCGGAGAGAGATTGAGGAAGATGAGAGTGGGAGATGAGAGAGACGGAAGAGGAGAAGAGTGGGGAGAAGATCGATCGAGGACGGCCGGAGAAGCTCGGAGGAGATGGGGAGATCGGACGAGATGAGGGGGGGTGTGGGTAGAGGAGGGTGTTTGGAGGGAACGAGGTGTATGAGAGAGTAGGGAGTGGGGACGGTTGAGAATGGTAGGAAGAGGAGGGGCTGATGACCGGGGGCGCGGGGCTGGAGGGGGTGTAGGATGATAAAGGCTCGTTGGAGGGTGAGAGCGGATGTGCCCCCGTTGGGACAGGATTGGGGACTTGGAGAGGTTGTGAGATGAGGGAGGATAATTTTTAGACACGATGGGGGAGGTGGGAATGTGTGGGGGGGATGACTCTGTAGGTGTTGAGGGATGACTTGCGGGACTGTAAGAGGGGAGACGAAGAGATTACGGTTAGGGAGAGGGGTGGGGGTGAGCTGAGAGGTGACGGATGAGGGTAGGAGACTATTGATCTGCGGATGTTGGGTGAGAGGTGGTGTTTAGGGAGATGTGGAAGAGTGGGGAGTGGGGGGTAGCCGCCTGAGTGTGGGAGTGAGAGTATGAGGGGGGAGGGGAGGGGGTGCCGTGGTGGGATGGGGAGATCAGAGGACCTGAGAGTAGTGATTTGGATAGAGGACTGAGAGAGGAGGAGAGCTTGGAGACAGGGGGATGTGTGAGGTGGTTTGGGAGTGCTTGAGGGTGGGAGACGGGATGGGGTTTGACTGGGAGTGGTGAGAGAGTCAGGGGGGGAGGGAGGGGGAGTTGGAGTGAGAGGAAGAGGTGTGAGGATTGGATGGTGTGATGAGGTCGGGGAGAGACGTGTGAGGAGAAGGAGGGTCGAAGAGGGAGGGGACGGGATGGCGTGAAGGATTGTGTGGGAGACGAGGCGTGGAGGTTGGCGAGTGATAGGGAGGAGTAGCTGGATGGAATGGACGGATGGGTGGATGATTAGAGGCAGGGGAAGGGAGGTGGGGAGTCGGGTGGGTGGAGGAGGGGGAGGGAGGATAGGAGTAAGGGAGGAGGGGCGGACGGAGAGGGGTGGGGAGGTTTGATTCGGGTTGATGAGGAGGGAAGAGTGTGATGACTGTGGAAGTGATGAGGGGATGGTGGAGCCGGGGGGACTAAGATGAGGGATGACTCGAGGGATTGAGGGAGTTTGAGAGGAGGAGAGAAAGGACAACCTCTCAAAAGCTATCAGGTCTACAAATAAAAGATTTTTAAAAATTTCTCCTGTCCACTTGGTCTTTTCAACATTGCCAGGAGTAATTTACTTTAGCTTGCATTAGATTACTCCTACTTCTTTGCATTAATTAGTGTTGTCCTCTTTCCTGCCCTCCCCTTTCCCTCCACACAGATACGCAGTGTGGTCGTGAACTGTTAGGAAAAAATTTCTAGTTCTGTAGTAAAGACATACTTGAATTTTTTTGGTATTGTTGTAGGGTATACAATTGTGCTGGTAAATGTAAAAGTATGTGTTGGAAGATATTTTGGCCGTAATTATATATATTAATCATGGTTTGATTTGCCTTTATTAGTCAATTCCATAGGCCATTCATGGCTTTTTAGTTGGCGGTTTTAGCTGGTGGGTCATTGAATCCTGGGGATTTTTGTGTTTTTGATACATTTTAAGGCGTTTTGGGAAGTGGTTCCATTAAGGTCACTACCTGAGTACAAATAAAGAAGCTTGTTTTTGTTGTAAAGATTATTTCTGGTCTCGGAATTGTTAGTAGGCATGATTATGTCCTGGGGGGTGTTTCATTGATTTTTGTAGCTATTGGGTTGGTGATCTTTGGAGGGGCCCATTTTTTTTTCCAATTGCCAACTCTTTCTGGGCAAATAGAGCCTTTATTTAGATTAAAAGGTCTGGTTTTTTTGAAGGTTAGGATAATTTTTGTTTTTTATAATCGTTGATGGTTAGGGGAGCTTGAATTTTAGTTGAACAAAGGGGGTTTCAATGCCTCTTTTATATAATTCTTATGAATCAACTTTTAAATAATTTGTTATCCTGCAGCTGTCCCACCAAAGAGATGATAGCCATAGTCAACTATAGGCAATTTATTCAAAAATTATGGCCGCAAAAAATAATAAAAAAAAAAAAAAAACAAAATAAAAAAAAAAAAAAAAAAAAAAAAAAAAAAAAAAAAAAAAAAAAAAGGAGCGTTTTTGCGAGGGAGTGGAGAAGTGGTTTATTCAGGAAAATTGTTTTTTTAAAAATATTTTGATTAACTGAAGTAGCTTTGTAAGAAAAGGACGTTTTCCTTAGCGCCATCACCATGGGTCAGTCCAAGTAAGATTTTTTCAATAATTTTACACCCAGATATTTCTGTGGAGTCAACATTCTTCAAATTACTCCTTTATCTATCAATAGGGGTTGGAATTTATTTTCTTTCATTTTTTTTTGTCTCTTTTTGTCTTTGCTATAATACATCAATACACTTAGTTTTTTTTTTTTTTGTTTTTTTTTTTTGCGGTTATTTTAGGGACATTATGGTTTAGCTCTTTTAGTCCAAAGTAACCAAATCTGTCAATATTTGTGTTGACGTTTGATTGTAAGGTCTGTGGGGGTCAGAATCACTACACTAGAGCGAGGGATGTGTCATCATCAGCAAAACATTTCAACATGCTACATCTAGAAATTGGGGTTTGGTCGGGTAAGTCATTTTATACATGATTGGAAAATTAGGGAAGTGGACCCCAATATATTGACCCCTGTAGGTACTCCATGTTTAATAGGTTACTAGTTTCTGATGTTTGATTTTTGCAGTTTACTAGCTGGCTGCCCATATTCGCAAAAAGCTTTTCTAAAGATTTTATCTTTTCTTGGGGTAGTTTATAAAGTGAAGTTTACAACAATAATAGGGGAAAAATTGATTGATTACATCAAATGGCTTTTTCCAATAAGTCAACAAAAAGAAGGCCTGTTATATTTTTTTTTTTCATTGATGTTGTGTAAGGGAGACTGCTGTATTTGTGGTAAAGAGTGTGTGGACAGGATAATAGTTTTTTACTGAAAAATCCTGACTGATCTTTCATTTAATAGATTGTTGTTTTACAAAGTTAGGAAATAATATACGATAATATTTTTGATTAGAAATTATTTTTGGATATTGGGGTTTTTCGAAATGTTTGTGTAGTGGGTTGGTGGTTGTGTGTGTGTGGTTGTTGCCTTTGTGGGTGTGTGTGGTTCTTTTGTGTTCGTTTTGTGTGTTTGTGTCGTCCAAGTGGTGGCGTGTTGGTTGGGGGAGGTAGCGGTGCGTGGTTGTGCGTTTGATGTTTGGTGTGTGTGTGTTTTTTATTAGTGATATAAAAGTTTTTAGAAATACTTGCAGATTGATTTTTCGTTTTACGATGATTTTTACAATATTCATCGTTCCTTTCCAATGTGAACATTTGTGTTTCTTTCAGTTCCTCCCTTAAGTATCTGGATTCGTTTATTATTTTTTAATGTGAACTGCTGTTGGTGTGTTTTACTCTCCTGTTTTATTAAAATTTGGTGTGTTGTTATTCCTCCTATGCCCCTAACGGGGTTTGGAGGGATGGAAAGACATTAAATCTGAAAATTCGTGGACTCTGTCAGGCCTTACAAAGCATAGCAAAAGGATCCTACTCCGCAGATGAGATTGCTTTGATTTCGTTTGAATTTTTCCACATAACTTGTGGCAAAAGATAAGGAACATGCAGGTTCAATCACTTGTTTCTTTTATAAAACCCCAAAACATAAACATACCTCCGTACCCATGACAAAAATAAGGCAAGCGTTGTTAGTTTAACTGTAGGGGGCCTATGTTTTCCTTGTTAGGTAAGGGCCCGTTGGAATTCCTGTTTTGGGGGTGGGGTGGTGATGTCTTTTGAACATGAATTACAAACGTGCTTTTTATGAAGACAATCTGTTCTCCTTTCCGGTAGGTTATACGGCGACCCTCTCTGCCCTTTTCGAAAAGCTGGAATGCGGGTCCTTACCTACGTGTAAAGTTATCCATACCGGGATGGTTTAATAACGCTCCTCACAAACTGGGGTGTTTAAGTTTTCACCCAAGAAGAGGGAGGAATGGGGAAAAAATATCGCACAAATACTTTGATCAAAAGAGACCGCCCACTTTCTATAACCTTGCAGACGCGGCGATGTTTCGAACGCGGATGATCCTTGATTCAACCATCAGAGTTTCTACCCACACCCACCACCCATCCACCCTTTTCTGGAAAATCTTCTGACAATGGATTTTTTTAGCTTACTGACTGTTTCAAAATTGGCGGTTTGTCTAGACTACTCCTAATCATGGTCACGGTTTACCACAATCGCACTAGTGACCTCTTGACCGCCTGTTCGGTCCCTCTCCTTTTTATGACCCTTTGTTGGATTTTGTGTTCTGGATATTATCTGTCGCCTCCACGCATAGCTGCCACCCCGGGTAAACACTCAGTTGTGGGGGCTGCTTCTAAATGGACTGATTTAGGTTGTGGTTAGCTTCTCCTCATCATCCTTCCTTCCCCCTTCCCTTTCACCTCCTCCTCCTCTTCCCCTTTCCTTCCCCGGTCCCTCCTTTACCAGGGAAATATTTCAGAGCAACAGCGGGGGTTACAGCGTTAATTTAACTGTATTATATCATAGTCATGTCAATACATTACTATCACACACACAGACACAGACACCTGGTCACAGGACACACACATCTATCTTTCTATCTATCTATCTATCTATCTATCTATCTATCTATCTATCTATCTATTCTATCTATCTAATCTATCTATATCTATCTATCTTATCTATCTATCTAATCTCTGTCTGTCCTGGTCTGTTTCTTCGTCCTGTTCTGTCTGTTTTTTCTGTCTGTTCTGTCTGGTTCTGTCTGTCTGTCTGTCTGTCTATCTATCTATTCTATCTATCTATTCTATCTTCTACCTGTCTAAAAATTACCTGTCTGTTCTGTCTTATCTATCTTAACCTACCTACCTACCTACCTACCTACCTACCTACCTACTACCTTAACCTACCCTACGACTACCCTACCTATCTATCTATCTATCATCTATCTATTATTCTATCTATCTATCTATCTATCTATCTTTGATAAGCTATATTGACAAGCTATCTCTTATTCCCGTCAAGATTTAAAGAAAACAAAACAAACAAATAAAACCCAAAAGGCCATTCTCTCTCTCTCTCTCTCCTCTCTCTCCCCTCTCTCTCTCTCTCTCTCTCTTCTCTTCTCTCTCTCCCCCTTCTCCCCTCTTTAAAAAGAAATTAAACAAAGATTTGAGTATTCTTTCTGTGAATCATTCTTTCGGTATTGTTATTCTCAAGGAAGGGCTAGAGCGTATATGAAATTTCATGCATCAGAAACTGCATGGTCTACAAAGATTTTGAGTACTCATTCCGTGATTTCTTCTTCTTCGTCGTCGAACGCTCAGACAGCAACTAATGTTGTCTGTCCTATGACTCATTGATTTAGTTTTGTTTTAATAATAATAATAATAATAATAATGGAACTTATACCCGTATATCTTGCAAAGACCAATAAAAGGGCGCATGCATTCAAGCTAATCTTACAGTCATCCCAACCCCAAATTTGACAAACAAAACAATATTTTAAACAAACAGATATTACAAACATGGGGACCTGCAGACCAAATCTATGAAATAAAATTTCAATAGTCAAATGTTTTTTTCAAAAGCCACACACACACACACACACACACACCCACCACACACACACACACAACACCACCACACACACACACACAGGTATTCTCCAGGAAGGGCAACCGTATATTTGAAAAATTTTATGTATCAGAAACGACATAGTCACTGTATACAGTGAAAAAAGAAAAGAACCCAAAATCATTTTGAACCCTCCTTCCCCATCCCCCCCCCCCCATCCCTTCCATAAAAACGAGCTCTTTCAAAAAACAGGAAGAGAAGGATTATTGAAACTGGAGAGGATGAACACAGAGCTTCACGTGGATCTAAAGCGCTGTTCAAGCCACGAGTTCTTTTCGTGATATTACTGCTTTTGCCTCGTTGCTTTATAAGTTATCAGATCAGTTTTGGTATCACAAGAAATAATGGTCAAGAGATAAAGTAATGACAGTAAAGGCATCCCTAAGTTCTGGCAGCCTTCTTTAAACACGCGTGCACGCGCGTGCGCGCGCAGGCACAAACATATGCACGTATGCACACACACATACACACAAACATATACACACACGTACGCATCCACCACCCCTCCCCACCTACCAACCCACTCACCCCCCCCTCCCAACACACACACGCACCCACACTACCAACCCACCCACCCACATGGCGCGCGCGCGCGCGCGCGCACACCCCGCACCCACCTACCAACCCACTCACCAACCACCCACACCTACACACACACATACACACACATACACACACACAACCGCACCCACCTACCAACCCACTCACCCAACCACCCACACCTACACACACACAACACACACACACACACACTACCACACACACACACACATCTGAAATAAAAATTTGACTTGATTTGACACACACACCCACATCCACCTACCAACCCACTCACCCACCCACACACACACACATAACCACACACACACCACAACACACCACCAACACACACACACATCCCCACCCCACCCTCCCATCCCCTCCCCCCACCCCAACATCTCCCACCCCACACACACTCAGGGACATTAGAGTGCACGGATATTATACAATCCTATCTGGAAGATGGTAGCCTTGAGATGGTTTAGCACACACACACAAAAAGTTCGCAAGCGCATTAGGTCTAGAGTGTATGTAACTTAGCTAGGGCAGTGTGTGCTTTTACAGGATCATTTCTGCCGCTGTGTGTGTGTGTGTGTGTGTGTGTGTGAGTGTGAGAGCACACCAGCACTGGTTGGTGTTGACTCAGGGACAATGGTCAGTGTGGACACACTGTGCATAGAGGTTCTGTGTCCCATGTATTAACTTCACCTTGAGGAAAAGAAAAAGAGAGAGAGAGAGGGGGGAGAGGGGGGGGGGGGGGGGGGGGGGGGGGGTAGGGAGGGAGAGAGAGAGAGAGGAGGAGGAGAGAGAGAGAGAGAGAGAGCACGTGAAAACTGAAAGTATAGCCATTAATTAACAATACAAGAGAGAGAGAGAGAGAAGAGAGAGGAAGAGAGAGAGAGAGAGAAGCACGTGAACACTGAAAAAAAAGCCATTAACAATACAACAGAGAGAGAGAGAGAGAAGGGGGGAGAGAGAGAGAGAGAAGAGAGAGAGGAGAGAGAAGAGAAACGTGAAAACTGAAAGTATAGCCATTAATTAACAATACAAGAGAAGAGAGAGAAAAGAGAGAGAAAAGAGAGAGAGAGAGAGCACTTTGAAAACTGAAAGTATAGGCCATTAATTAACAATACAAAGAGAGAGAGAGAGAGAGAGAGAGAAGAGAGAGAGAGAGAGAGAGGAGAGAGAGAGCACGTGAAAACTGAAAGTATAGCCATTAATTAACAATACAAGAGAGAGAGAGAGAGAAGAGGGGAAGAGGAGAGAAGAGAGGGGCACAGTGAAAACTGAAAGTATAGCCTTAACAATACAACAGAAGAGAGAGAGAGAGAGAGAGAGAGAGGGGAGAGAGAGAGAGAGAGAGAGAGAAGAGAGAGAGAGGAGAGAGAGAGCACGTGAAAACTGAAAGTATAGCCATTAATTAACAATAAAAAGAGAGAGAGAGAGAGAGGAGAGAGAGAGAGAGAGAGAGGAGAGAGAGAGAGAGGCACGTGAAAACTGGAATATAAAGCCATTAACAATACAACAGGGGAAGAGAGAGAGAGAGAGAGAGAGAGAGAGGGGAGAGAGGGAGAAGAGAGAGAAGAGAGGGGAGAGAGCACGTGAACACTGAAAGTATAGCCATTAACAATAAAAACAAGAGAAGAGAGAGAGAAGGAGAGAGAGAGAGAGAGAGTACATTGAAAGCTAGCTATTAACAAATCAAAGAGAGAGAAGAGAGGAGAGAGAGAGAGAGAGAGAGAGAGAGAAGAGGAGAGAGAGAGAGAGAGAGAAAGAACAATGAACACTGAAAGTATAGCCATTAACAATACAACAGAGGGGAGAAGAGAGAGGGGAAGAGAGGGGAGAGAGAGAGAGAGGAGTGAGAGGGGAGAGAAAAAGAGAGAGAACCCCTGAACTCTAAACCCTCTGAAATTGTTTAATGTAAAATCGGCCTTTGGCCACAATACACATTGGGGGGAAAAATATTGAAATGAAAAGTTGAAGATGAAAAAAATAAATAATTTTGGGAAAATTTTTTGGGTTTTTAATACCCTGGAGTGCACTCAAAACTGTATACTTTTGCATAAGCATATTCCAACACCTCCCTTTAAAAAAAAGGGCCCTGCCCTTTTCCCCAAAAAATCAAAAAAAAAAAACACAGCTAAAAAAAAAAACTCATTTACCTTAACCACTTCCCGGGGGTACCCCCCAAAAAGAAAAAAAAACCTTTTTAAAACAAATTTATTGAGGGAACTATACCTGATAGGGTTAAAACCCCTTTCTAAACCTACAAAATAAAAAACATAAACACATCAAAAATCAAACATTTGAAAAAATTAATGCCTTTTTAGGTTTTTTTGCTTTTTTCAAAATATTTAAAAAACTCACAAGTTATTGCTTTTTCAAAACATTCACCCACCCCCCCCAAAAAAATTTTTTCATCAAAATAAAACCCTTTCCCAAGCTTTTCCCACAATGGGTATGGGGGAAAAAAAAAACAAAAAAAAACCCCCAAAAAAACCAACACAAAAACGAACCTAAAAACCACTGTCCCTTTTGTTTTAAAATTTTCATGTAATTTTTCCTTCAAAAAAAGAAGATGGGGTTTTAAATTCAAAACTTTTTGGCAAGATATCACTTCAAAAAAAATTTTTTTCACTCACCCACATTTCCCTCTCAATCACAAAAAAATATGAAAATTTTTTCACCCGGGAAAAGGTTCCTATGTGGCACTTCCTCAACTGCCTTCATCCCACAAAACCACCCCCACAGACAGCGCAACCAAAACACGAAAGGGAAAGGGCATGGGCATCCACCCGCTCAAATACACTAAAACCCCCCCCTCCCCCCCCCCCAAATCACTCATACCAAACACATACCCCCACCCCCCACTTAAAAACCAAAAAACGCACGCCCCCGCACGCACAAACATACAAAACATGTTGGGGCATGAAACGAGCTGTGCACCACACAAAACAATAAAAAAAAAAAGCTCAATGGCCTTTCCTAAATTAAATTATAGCAACAAAAAACTTTTTGACCCTTTTTTTACAAAATTAAAAGTTTTTTCTTCTGTTAATTGCTTTTGAAAAACAAACCCCTTGGAAAAATTTGGGTGGTTTTGTTTTTGGTTTTTGTACCCCCGATTTAGTGCATAAAACGGAAGTTTGGCTGATTTTTTTTTAGAAATTTAGCAGTAAAACCCTTTAAAAAACCCATCACATTTAAATATAAATGTTTTTTTCATTTTCGTTTTTTTTTCTTTCCCAAACAGGGACACATTTTATTTTGTAAAAATTTCACTGAAAGGGGATGAAACATTATTGTTTAGTGGTGAAAAAATTACCCCGAAATTGTGTTATAGAAACTGGGAAAACCAGAAATGTATCCATACCCAAAATATCCCTTTTCCTTCCCCAAAAAACAGTTTTTTAAAAATGTCCTATATTTGGGTGTACCGCACGATCCCTAACAGGCCCCACCCCTTTTATTCCCTTGAAAATGTCAAAAAGGGGCCTCTTTTTTAAAAAAAATTGTAAAAAGGCTTTTATACCCCCAAAAACCCTGTTGAAACCAAACTAAAAAATTAAAACCCGGGAAAACACAGTATCTCTCTAATTTTTGAAGCCCAACACACTTACCACATTTATCAAGTTAAAGAACATTTAATAAGTTTTTACATGGAAACCTTTTTTTTCACCCCATTTGAAATTTAGTTTAAAAAACCAAAAATTTTAAAAGCATAGCTCCCCTATGTTTTTTAACATACAAGGGATATTTGCCCAATTCCCCCAAAACCCTTTGTTTTTTGGGGGGTCCTGTTTGGAACACCAAAAAACCTCTTAAAAACCAATAAACCTTCTCTAAAGCTTAATCTTTTTTTGGGTCCCCAAAAAACTTAGCAGAAAATATCAATTGGGTTGGTCTTAGCATCAAAAATCTTTAAGAATGTTTTCTGCGGGTTATTTTTTTAAACTTTTTTTGGAAAAACCTTTTTTAACTTGAACAAAAAACTCCCTTTTTCTCCCTTTGGGAAGCTAAGTAAAGGGGTTTCCTCTTTTTGCACTTATCATATTTTGAAAAATTTTTAAATTTCCCCGGTAGAATAGAATTTTCCATTTAAAAAAACCTTTTACCAAAAAACCCCAATTTTTTCACCGGTAGGGGGAGAGAGAGGGAGAGGGGAGAGGGGGAGAGATGAGAAAAAAAGAGCACGGGAACATAAAAAGTAAAACCCTTTCCCCCAATACAACTTTAGAGAAAAGAGAAGAGAGAAGAGAGAGAGAAAAGGAGGGGGAGGGGAGAGAGAGAGAGAGAGAGAGAGAGAAACGCGGGGAATTTTTTAAAAAAAAGTAAAGCCATTAACAAAAACAAGAGAGAGAGAGAAAGAGAGAGACAGAACAAAGACAAAGAGAGCACTAAACACTGAAAAAAAATACCAAATTAAACCATACGGAAAGAAGGGGAGACAGAGGAAGGTAGAAAAAGACAGAGAGAGACAGAGACGATAGACAGAGACGAGAAAAGACAGAGAGACAGAGAAGCACTGAATATTAAAAGGGAAGCCTTTTAACAATACAAGCGCTTTTAAAAGGTTGGTTTTTGAAAAGTTTTTGGGGGAAATACAAATTTCTTTTATTATTATTATTAACAAGGGAAAAGAGAGAGAGGCGAGAGAAGAGGAACAGAGAACAGAGAGAGAGGGGAACAGAGGGGACTGACAGAGACAGAGAGACAGAGACAGAGGGGAGCACTGAACACTGAAAGTTTTAGAAAAAAACCCAATACAAGAGAAAGAGATGAGAGAGAAAGAGAGAGAGAGAGAGAGAGAGAGAGAGAGAGACAAGGGAACAATAAACAATGAAAATGAAAAATTCTTTTTTTTTTCGAGGATAATGAATAAGACACAGTGTTTTTTTTACTTTCCAAAATTCCCCCGCCCGTTGGGAACATCTTAAAAATAAAAACCCAAATTTACTTTTTACAGTCTAAAACAAAAAAAAACAAGGGGAAAAAAACCCTTTTAAACAAGCTCCCCCCCCCCCCCCCCAACCCCCCCCCCCAACCCCCCCCCCCCAAAGAAAGAAATAAAAAAAAACCCAAAAAAAAAACCCCCCCCCCAACCCCCCCACCCCCCCAAAAAAACTTAACCAAAAAAAAACAAACAAACAAAAGAAAAGGGAAAAAACCCCAAACCAACAAAGAAAAAAAAAGGAAAAAACAGACAGCCCAACAACAACAAGAACAAGAACAACAACAACCCAAAAAAAATAAAAACAACCAAATTAAAAAGCCCATAAAGATAAACATCTACCATTTTTCAAAGGGTTTACCATATTGTTAAAACAAAATTTAAATTAATCAATTAATTAACAAACAAGACCCTTTAAAATTTAACAAGGGAAATATTTCATCAAACTCCCATTCAATTAGGGGAAAAATCAAAAAAATCAAAAAAACCAATGAAATTTAAAAAAAACCCAAATTTTAAACAAGAAAAAAAGCCCACAAAACATTTTCCCCCTTCCCAACCCCCCCCGCCCCCCCCCCTAAAAACAAAAAAAAAACCCCCCCAAAAAAGCCAGACTAAATGCAACTTTGCCCCGCCCCGCGCGGGGCCACACACACACACAACACCCACACAAAACCCCACCCCAAAACACAAAACACAACATACACACACACTTACGCAGGGATACCCCACGCATGCACACCACACACACACACACACACTCTCTCACACATACACACTCACACACACATAATACACACACACACACACACACACACACAAAACATCCTGGATACATATCCATTCGCAAGACATTTCCTCACATACAAGATAATAGACACATGTCATAATTATCAAAATATCATAACCGTACATTTGTACAGACAAAACCAGAGAGAGAGAGAGAGAGAGAGAGAGAAGAGAGAGAGAGAGAGAGAGAGAGAGAGAGAGAGAGAGAGAGAGAGAGAGAGAGAGAGAGAGAGAGAGAGAGAGAGCGAGAGAGAGATTCTAAAAACAAAACTGAAACCTCTTCCCCATTTTAATGAACATAGGCCTACATACATATCTTCCTCCCCCCCCTCCCCCCTCCATCCCCACCCCCCACCCCCACACTCAACCCCCTTTCCTAAAAGATGGAATAATATCATAGTACAGAAACAAAAGTTATTCATAAAAATAACACCACTACAGACATAATACAATCTTCCACCCCCCCTTCTCACCCCCCCCCCCCCACTCAACATTCAAACCAAGGACCCTACAACATAAAAGTACACCAGGAGGTGCCAAAATCCACTCCACAAACAAACACTCCAAAACCACATATACTGAAGTATACTCCACCACTCTCTCCAGTCATAAGCTAATCCCCCTCCCCCCACCCCCATACAGAAAGAAAGTATTAATTATGCATCAGAGAGAGAAAGAAAGAAAGAGAGAGAGAGAGAGAGAGAGAGAGAGAGAGAGAGAGAGAGAGAGAGAGAGAGAGAGAGAGAGAGAGAGCGAGAGCGAGACTGAGAGAGCGAGAGCGAGAGAGAGAGAGAGAGAGAGAGAGAGAGAGAGAGAGAGAGAGAGAGAGAGAAACTTTTTTCTTTTCGAATGAGAGAGAGAGGGAGAGAGACAGAGACAGAGAGAGACAGAGAGAGACAGAGAGACAGAGACAGAGAGAAAGAGAGAGAGAGCCAGAGAGAGAGAGAGAGAGAGAGACGTACGAGAGAGAGAAAGAGAGAAAGACAGAGAGATAGAGACAGAAAGACAGAGATCGACACAGAGACAGAGACACAGAGGCACAAAGAGAGAGACAGAGTGAGAGACGTATCAGAGAGAGAGAGAGATAAGGAGAAAGACAGAGAGACAGAGACAGAGAGAGTCAGAGAGAGACAGAGAGAAACAGAGAGACAAAGAAACAGAGAGAGAGAGAGAGAGAGAGAGAGAGAGAGAGACAGAGAAACAGAGAGACAGAGACAGAGAGAGAGAGAGACAGAGAAACAGAGAGACAAAGAAACAGAGAGACAGAGAGAGGGAGCGGCTCGAAGACTAAAAGATCAGATATTGCGGCAGAACGGTGTACTACAGGAATAGGTATTAGCTGACCTCTTCACTAGGTGCTAATGGCTCCTGAAAGGTGTCTGGCACCTGACAGGGCTCTCCAAGACTCCAAGCTAGGACAGGTGTTCACCGTTGGAGTACCCCCCATTGACGTCATTTGTTTGAAAGGGCTAAGGGTAGGGGTGTAGGGGTGTGGATTGGGGTGGGTGGGTGGATGGGTTGGGAGGGGGAGTTTGCTTCTTGGGATGGGAAACTTGTAGAATTGACGGAAGGGATAATGGTGGTGATCAGGATGGTGATGGTCGGAGTAGTGGTGGTAGTAGTAGTAGCAGTAGTAGTCGTAGTAGTAGAAGTAGTAGTAGCAGTAGTGGTTAAGAGCAGTAGGAAGAGGAGGAGGAGGAGGAAGAAGAGGATGAGGAGGAGCAGCAGAAGCTGCAGCAGTAGCAGCAGCAGTAATAGTAGTAGTAGTAGCAGCAGCAGCAGCAGTAGTAGTAGTAGTAGCAGCAGCAGCAGCAGTAGTAGTAGTAGTAGCAGCAGCAGCAGCAGCAGCAGCAGCAGCAGCTGCAGTAGTAGTAGTAGTAGCAGCAGCAGCAGCAGCAGCAGCAGCAGCAGCAGCAGCAGCAGCAGCAGCAGAAACAGAAACAGAAGTTGCAATGATGTTAGTAATAGCAGCAGCAGCAGTCGTCCTAGCGAGAAGGGGAGAAAGGAGGCAGAGAAAAGAGAGAAAAGAGAGGAGGAGGAAGAGGCTGACACAGAACGGTCGAAAATGTTCTTGTGGAAAAATATGGAGATAATGGACTATGGTCGTTTGTTTTGTCGTTTCTGACTAGAGCTCTGAGGTTCACCAATGGTGAGATTTTTGCGTCTGCGTCTGCCGCCCTCCCCCCCCTCCCCTCTTCCTCCAAACCATTTAGGTATCGGCATTAAGACTTCGGCGATAGTGTCTAAACACAGAACCTGTGTACAATGCGTTTTAAAAAGACATTCTCATCCTTTCCTATTTGCACAAAATGGCCTATCCTTTTGAAAGGTGAAACGGGTTTTAACGCCGGTGTATTCGCACAGAGGGGGGTGGGGGGTGGGTGTTGGTTTATAGTCTCCTCCGAAGGACTTTGACATTCAGTTATATTTTCTCTCATCAAACTGGGAAGAAAGGGCTAGGCTGGGAATGGAACCCAGAACCTCACGGTTTACTTGATAGGCAGGTGAAGGTCTAAACCGTCCGGATACCTTCCTTCTTAGAATTGTGGTCCATTTAGAAAAGGAGTTCAGCGTTATGAGGTCTGTTCACTGTATTGTATACTGTATATCGCTTTAAGTCACAGCAGATTTCTCTGCGTGAAATTCGGGCACCTCTCCCCGAGGAGAGCACGTCGCCACAAGAGCAGCGCCACCCATAATTTTTTTCGTTTCCTGTCTGCATGTGCTTTTGTTTCCCTATCAGAAGTGGCTTTTTAAAAACATAATTTTGCCAGGGAAAACTCTCATGTCGTGGGTTGTTTTACGTGCGCTAAATGCGCGTTGCACACGGGATCTCGTTTAATAATAATAATAAATGGAATTTATATAGCGCCATATCTTGCAGAGACAAATCAAAGCGCTTGCACTCAACTCATTCTTACACAGTCATACAACCAGTAACAAGTTTATTGTCTCGTCCGAAAGACAAGCACCCAGACCACCACTCACGGTTTAGTGGACTGGGGGGAAAAGTTTCGGGCACAAACGGGGATCGAAACACCACACACACACTTCGAACCCGGACTTTTTTGCTATCCAGGCGGGTGCGTTGTTGTAACCTCCAGACCAGCGATTTGTGGGTAGCGAGGTGTGAGAGGACAATGGCTTCTTAAAACATACTGAGCTGGGAACGCTGGTTCTTTGCCAGAACAGTCCACAGACTGGCGAAGGCTAATGGCCCGGTCGTGTGTGGGTTGTGTTTAGAAACAAACCTGGCCTTGAGAACTATGCAAGCAGAATTTCACTTACCTGAGCGGCGGGTAGACGTTTGTAGACCTCCAAGGTCCTGCCCGAGTAAACTGTTTTAGTGTTTTAGTATAGCCCCGCGCCAGTTTTCTCAGCGTACACTGCAATGGGGGCTTATGTACCCACCATTTACGCTGAACGAAGAATTCCAAACACTACAGATCCCCACACCCCCCCCCCCCAAAAAAAAAAAAAAAGACTCGGCTTTACACCATACTTATATCGTAACCCCCGTATTAAAAGGAAAAAAAGTCGTCCTCTTCCCATTCTCTCACGTTTGTAAAAAAAAATCCTAGGACTGCAAGAAAGTGGGTGGTTTTTTTATTTTAAAAAGACACTTTAAATTGGACTATGGACTAATAGTTTGTAAGCCTATCATAAAAATGGTGCAATGAAAAAAAAGTGTGTGTGGGGGGGTGTGTGGGGGGGGGGGGGGGGGGGTGTAGCCATAAACTCAGAAACGGTAAAAAGAAATCTACTTTTATTGTCAGATATTCAAAGTTTCAATAGGAGGTTATCAAGACTTGTCCTTCCCTTGCTATCATACTGACTTGTTCCTCTGAGCGCGTAGAAATGGCCGGTATCTATGAATAAACTGCATGTGTGACAAATATTCTTTTACAGGAAACTGGAAGCTTTTTATGATTTTTGTTTTCGTTAGTTGTCCTATATCTCTGCTGGGTGGATGAGTAGCAGGGGGTGGGGGGGGGGGGTGGGGGGGGGACGGGTTTGCCTAGTGGTTTAGAAATTGCGCTTGCATCTGACGCCCAGTTTCGATCCCGTTCAAGGGGGTATTTTCTCCGGAGCTAACATAGTGCAGACTCACTTCCCTCAAAGTCCTTCGGATGAGACTAAAGCCCAGGCCCGTGTGCGAACACACGCGGAATCTTGCGCACCGTTAAATCCGTTCGCTTTTCGTAGAGTAGGCCATGTGTGCCGGGGGGAACAGATGACGAATTCAAAACGCATAACAACGGGGACTGGAGTAAAAAAGCACATAAATGCGTGTTGGTTGGCGGTCCCGTTACACCTGGGGGGGTCCCAGAACTGCACCTGCTCATCATCCACGGGAATCTCTGTGAGATAGGAAGTACACACTGGTGAGAAGTTTGCGTGTATGAATCTTTTTTTCAAGCACCTCGCCCATATAGGCAGCCATACTCCGACTTCAGAGGACTTTTTTTTCTCCTTTAACAAAGGAGAGTGCGGGTTGTTATGTTGAGAGCTTGTCATGGCTGAAGGCAATCTCAACACAACATTTTACAACATAACAACGTTTTAATGTAGGCCTTGGCAATTAGCTGACATCAATAACTGACACAGCTTTTGGCCTGGGCCAAGGCCTCACATAAGTGCTTATTCCATTATCATCGATATAGACGAAAAAAAATCCTATAAGAAAAAAATAGGAATCTATAATTTGAAGTAGTGTGCTCTTATTATTTAAAAAAAATATTGTTTGTTGTTTTCATTTTTCACATATTTAAAAAAAACCCATTTTTCTGACGCACAAAAAGTGGTCTAGCCACAACCGGTGATATAAACGTATAGCACGAACATACCCAGCATGCATCTGCGAACGGGGATGCGCGCGCTCCACCAGGTTCAACTCACTAAAAGATAAACTTCCTGAAAGTTTTTGGTGCAGTTGTTCCAGCGACTCCTCAGGGAGTTGATGGAGAAGTCAGATCACATCCTGTATTTTTGTTGGTGCTGTCTGTCTCTGGAGAAAATAGTCTTCCAGTATATGGTCTTGCCTCAGGGGAGAGAGAACTCAAACTCGAAATGTTTACTGAGAGTATAACTGGATAAGCACAGGGCTTCTTTACACCATGCTCTCACACAAAAAAAGAAAAAGACAAGAAAAAAACCAAGAAAAGAAAGAAAAGAAGAAGAAATAGTCAAGAAAAACTACATACCCCCCCCCCCCCCCCCCCACACACACACATATACACACACGCACACTAAGAGAGAGAGAGAGAGAGAGAGAGAGGGGAGAGGGGGGGGGGGTCAAGTCAAATTATTTATTTCGAGAATAATGAATAAGCACTCATGTGCTTTATTTACATTCAGTCCCCGCCCTTATCAGTATACATTGAGAGAGAGAGAGAGAGAGAGAGAGAGAGAGAGAGAGAGAGTATACTCAAGGACACAAGCGGATGAGCAAACACGTGAAGGGGATATAACTGGATGTGACACCGACATTAGGCCAAGCTACAATATATAGTACCGAACGACATTTCTGCCTACTGCTAAGTCCCCTTGAAGGAAATGGACCCGTGTCATAGCTTGTGTTTACTTTTGGCATCTCTTATTTGATTTCCTTTGATTGTTTGTTTGTTTATTTCTGTGTGAGTTTGTTTCTTTCCTTTTTCTTCTTCCTTTTTTGTTTGTTTGTTTCATTTTTTGGGGTATTCTTTCTTGTTTTGTTCTCTTTCTTTCTTTCGTTTGTTCGTTCAATCGTTCGTTCAATGTTTCTTTCTTTCGTTTGTTTGTTCAATCGTTCTTTCTTTCTTTCTTTCTTTCTTTCTTTCGTTCTTTCTTTCTTTCCTTCTTCCACCCTTTCTTCATTTCTTTCTTGTATCCCCTTTTTACTTTTTAAAAACAAATTTTACTTTTATTTTCTATTCTATAATTTTCTGCTTCTGTTACTGTCTGTCCCATTCTTTCTTTCTTTCCTTTTTGTATCTTTTAAGAAAAAAGGTGGAAATCAACCAAAATTATTCCACGCACGTAAAAGAACCCACGGCAACAAGAGAGTTGTCCCTGGCAAAATTCTTAGAAAAAAGCCACTCTGATAAGGAAACAAATACAGTTGCAGACCACCACAAAAAAAAGGGGGGGGGGGGTGGCGCTGCTCTTGTGGCGACGCGCTCTTCCCGGGGAGAGCAGCCCGAATTTCACGCAGAGAAATCTGCCGTGACTTAAAGTGGTATAAATAAATAAATAAATAAACCAGTCGCCAAGACGTGGCGGTTAGAGCAGAGCGTTTCTGGCAGGAAGGTCGTGGGTTTAAATCCTATAAGAAGCAGAGGGGTTTTTTTGGGTTTTTTTTTTTGGTTTAGCTTTTTCGTTGTTGCTGGCGTGTGGCGGTAGTAGTGGTGGTGGTGGTGGTACTCTGGCCAGCTTTTGACCAGAGTCAACATGAAATGGACTTTATAAGACAACACAGAGGAGCATCATTGACGCAGCTTTTGAGTGTTGATGAAATTATTTGACCACCAAGAAGGGTAGGTAGCGGGATGGTTTTTTAAAATTATTTAAAAATTTTTAAAATTCTTTTATATCGAGGATAATGGAATAAGCACTTATGTGCTTTTTTTTTAACATCCAGTCCCCGTGTGTATGCGGATTTGTGAATTTTGTCATCTGTTCCCACCGGCACACAATGGCAACGCTCACCTGCCTGACAAGTAAACCGTGAGGTTCTGGGTTCCATTCCCAGCTTTGTCCTTTCTTCCCAGTTTGACGAGAAAATATAACTGAATGTCAAATCGAACTGAATGTCACACACTCACACACACACATTTTTATGCTTACAGTGCTTATTCCATTATCCTCGATATAAAAGAATAAAATAAATAAATGAAATAAATTAGCCCCCCCACACAACTGAATTGACCTAGCAGCAGTGAGAAGCCATTTTGACCAGTGGCCTTACAGTTGCCTACCAGTGACACCTTCGTGTAAATATCTGACTCTGGTTGGATGACGAGACGAATCTTTTGGTACCACTCCGCCAGCCCCCCCCCCCCCCCCCCCCCCCCCCCATCCAACAACAACATTCCAACCCCCAGACAAACACCCCCCCCCCCTACCGAATAAACCCAAAACAACGTACCCCCCCCCCTCCCACCACCACCAACAAAAGAAGACGAAAAGCCTTCAGAAAATAATACAGAAGCAAAGAAGACCAAACCAAAAAATATCCCAACCTAAGCCAACTGTTGTATAAGTGTGTGTGTGTGTGTGTGTGTGTGTGTGCACACGCGCGCACGCGCACATGCTTTTGTACATTCATTCATTTCACACTTTGTCTTAGGAGAGAAAGTTGAAATTTTTATAAACCCAGCTTTTTGTTGAGGGACAAGAATAAGCACACATGATGGCCCTTTTCACATCCAGCACTCAGTTAAGGAAAATTTACGAATAAAAAAAAAAGACAAAACAAACAAACAAACCAACGACAACAGCCAAACAACAAGTAAATCTTCAAAGATCTTTTTAAAAAAAAAATCGGTCATACAGTCATATCAATACAACACATAGCAACATAGCAATCAATCTAGCTCCCCCCTGTGTGTGTGTGTGTGTGTTGTTATTGCTGTAGTTGTTACTTTGTTCTTTGTTGGTGATTTGTTTGGGTTTTTCGCTTGTTAGTTTCTTGTTTTGGTGTATGTATGTATGTATGTATGTGTGTGTGTGTGTGTGTGTGTGTGTGTGTGTGTGTGTGTGTGTGTGTGTGTGAAGGGGGGAACGGTTTGCTTTTTTTTTGTTTTTTTTGTTGTTGTTTGTTTTGTTTTTTGTTGTTGTTGTTTTTGTTTGTTTATTTGTTTGTTTTTGAGTTGTTGTTTTTTTTTTCATTTGTTTGTTTGATGTTCTTGTTTTTTCTTGTTTTTTGTTTGTTTATTTGGAAGGGTGTTTATGTCTGCTTTTTTGTTGTTGTTGTTGTTGTTTTTTGGTTTTTTTTTTTTCTTGTTTTGTTTTTTCTTTTTTCTTTTTTCTTTTTTGTTTGTTTGTTTGCTTGCTTTTTTTTTGTTTTTTTTTGTTTTTTGTGGGGTTTTTTTTGGTTTTTTTTTTTTGGGGGGGGGGGTTCTGGGGTATGTTTTGTCTTTTGCTCGTCTGGGGTTGTTTGTTTGTTTGTTTGTTTGTTTGTTTTTTTTTCTTCTCTCTTTTTCTTTAAAAAAGTTTTTTCCCTTTGCTTCTTCTGCTTGAAAGTATGAGTACTGAGTGCATTTTTAAATGTGACCCTGGGCGGCGACTGGTATGTATAAAAGAACATGAATACCTATTCATTATCCTGGAAAAAAAGAATTTGTTTTATTACTTACAATGTGTAGATGTTCCTTTTATGACTTTATTGGCTTTTCCCCCTCTTTATTATGAGAGTGTATGGGTATTGCTCTTATTTTATTACCATGACATTCAATTGCATGAACATAATTAAAAAGTGTTTGTGTTGATCGTGTGTTTGTGATGTATTACATATTTAGTATTTCCTGAAAACCCCCCCCCCACAACCACACACACACACTCAAACACACACACACACACACACACAACACACAACACGCGCGCGCGCGCTCAAAACAACACACACACACATACTCACTCACTCACCCACCATATTCTCTCCCTAAACGACTGTATAGTTTTTAATTTCTTCTTGATTTGTTTCTTGTTTTTATTGTGTGGATGTATGGGTATTAAATTTATTTCATTATCATGACATATAATTTGAAACGAGTATAATCTAAAATGAGTGTTGATGGGATCGCATACTGTTTTGGGATTTATATATTGGATATTATCTCTGAAATACACACACACACACTCTCTGTCTCTGTCTCTCTCTCTCTCACCTTTTATCGTCCTGCTTATAGTCATAGTATATCCTGATGAAGGATTCATATTTTTATATTTTCAATACTTTATTGGACTTGCCTCTGTACTTAAGTTTTAATGAGTGCCCTATTTCAATATCTTATAATTATGTGTAACAAGTATGTGTACCATTTGACAATGTGTAGATGTTTATCTTTATGACTTATTAAGTTTGGTTGTGTTATTTTTCTTGGCTTTGTTGTTGCTCTTGTTCTTGCTGTTGTTGTTTGTCTGTTTTTCTCTTTTTTATCATCTTTTGTTGGTTTGGTTTTTCCTTCTCTTTTGTTTGTTTGTTTGTTTTGGTTAGGGTTTTTTGGGGGGTGGGGGTAGGGGTGGGGTATTCTTAGGATTTTCTTTTAATTGCTTGCTTTTGGGGGGGGGGGAGGGTTGTTGGGGGGGGAGCTGTTTTGAAAAGGGTTATTTCCCTTGTTTTTATTGCGAGACTGTATAAGTATTGGGTTATTATTATTAAGATGTATCCCTAACGGGCGGGGACTGGATGTAAAAAAGCACATGTGTGCTTATTCATTATCCTCGAAATAAAAGAATTTGTCATTGTCATTGTCCCCATTCCAAAAAACCAAAAAAACCCTAACAAAAACCACTACCACAACAACAAAACCAACAACTAAAACCCCCCCACCAACAACAACCCCCCCTCCTCCCCAAATTATTCGCCCCCCCAAAAACTTAAGGAAGAAAACCATGGAACAAGAGAGAGACAGAGAGAGAGAGAGAGAGAGAGAGAGAGAGCCAGCCAGCCAGAGACAGCCAGTCACCCAGCCAGTCACCCAGCCAGTCAAGTTAAGCAGATCAATGGTGTTCCTACCCCTTCTATGTAATTATGTTTTCATTCCAGCCAACCTCTAGAGGCATCGGCTCATTCGGCCTAAGCTAGGGCTGCCTGCTAGCCTAGGCGTTACCCAACAGCATTATACTGATGTACAGTGAGCAACAAGGCCCATGTCCACAAGCCTATAGGTACATTGTTATGGGTTCAGGTTTGTCCCATACCCCAAAAGAGGAGCGGAAGGAAAATGAGCGGGGAGGGGGAGGGGGGATTGAGGGAGCAAAAGGGGAGGGGGGAGGTGATAGAGGTTAGAAATTGGGAAAGAGGGTTGGAAGGGGGGTGGTCAGAATTATATAAGCAAATCACACCTGCATTCTTTCTCCCTTGACGTATCCATACAGATTTCAGGTATATTGTACAGTGCTTAATTGAATCGTACTGTTGTGATTTGTATTGTAACAAATACACACGTAGACAGAAAAAGTTTTTTTTTATAAAAAAAAGGGTGGCGCTACTCATGATGTGGCGATGCGCTCTCCCTGGGGAGAGTAGCCTGCACTTCAGCACAGAGCTGTACTTGACTGACAGCGGTATGCAATACAATACAATGCAATACAGTATTGCGCTGTTTGTACTGTATTGTGTCATATTGTATTTCAGTGCATACAAGACATTAGGTATATCCTTCACTCTCGGAAGACTATGGAGTTGCGCTGTAGGTGTTTATTCTGGTACAGTGTTGGTTGTGGCTGGCCAGTCCGTCATGGGAATGACAGACAGTGCCTATGGCAGAGGAAGGCCCAGATGAAGTCTGACAATGCTGGTCTGTCTGCCTGGGCTGCAGCCATTCTTCTCATTCTTTTTGCCTCGTGCTGCATACAAGACAACATTGTACTGTATTCTGTACACTCGCATTGAGATACCTCCGAGTGAAATCCTGACTCATCTTCCTCTGGGATACAAGAATGTCTCAGTATGAATCAACCAATTTTTTCATCCTCACTACGTCTGGCAGCAGATCGAGGCAATGGCTGGCAAACAAGAACCATTGCTAGATACAGTCAAACGGAGGAAACTGAAGTGGTTTGGCCACACAACAAGGCATAACAGCCTGTCAAAGACAGTCCTGCATGGAATGGTGGAAGGAGCAAGGAGGCAGGGACGACCACGCAAAAGCTGGATATCCAACATCAAGGAGTGGACCGGCCTCACTGTACCAAACCTCCTGAAAGCAGCCCAGGACAGAACCATTTGGCGGTCCACTTGCAGCGTCCGTGCGGGTACCCCAACGGTTGTCCCGACCAAGGGATGAGCGAGCGAGCGATTTACAGAAGTCTGTCAGTACAACTCTTTTCTAAAAGGCTAGAGCCCAGACCATCACACATAAGCTCGTGCGTAGGAAAAAGGTCTGTTCTTCAAGTAGGGTTGATTTCGATTTCTCATTTTAAGATAATAACCTTGATTTAAAAAAACAACCCAAACCCAAAAGTGAAATACTTCCCCCCAAAAAACAAAACAAAACAGCACACACACACACAACTTCAACCCGAAATAAACAAGACACACACACACACACACACACACACAATTTTTTGACAAAACTTTGTTAGAGACTTGCATACAGTCTAGCTCAACACAAAAACATCTCACTTACCACTCCCATCCTGTTCGCTCATAATCATGCTCCCCTCTCTTAGATCACACAGAGAGAGAGAGAGAGAGAGAGAGAGAGATGTCCCGAAACACTTTGAAGATTTAAATATAGACACACTCACTCACTCAGTCCCATGTCCCAAAGGACGTAGGGGGGGCATGAGAGAAGACGCAACAGATATCGTTTTCCATGCTTCACGATCCTGTGTGGTTAGTAGAAGGTGTTGCAGGGGTTGGGCGGTCCAGTCTTTGATGTTGTCAACCCATGATTTCTTTTGGCGGCCTCTTCTTCTCTTTACACTATCAACTATCTAAACCACGTTCATTTTTCTTGTCGGAAAATGTAGACAACATCAGCTGTTTTTGTTTTTTTTTAAATTTGATTGCTTTCATATTATTTTGGTATGAATATCTGAGAGAGAGATTTTTTAAATTTTACTTTTATCATTTATTCATACATGGAATGAATAATGTTCAGTCATCCAGTCAGCAAAATATTCGATTCTTGATTGGATCTCGCGAGATTTGCAGCAGACAACAATTTTGGGAACCCATAGGACTTTCAGAGGGCTAGAGAAAAAAATGACAGCAGTCATATTCAGTGTTTTGTAAGGACCTATGTCTCCTGCACTTGTTACAGGTTGGGAAAAAAATGTGATTTACCAGAATCTTACTGGATTTGCTACATTATTCATTTGGGATAAAACAATGAAGTGTAAGTACGCTATATTTGTTACTTTTTGTGACATGAAGCTATCGAGAGCACTTGCCCCGGCTTGTGATTGGCTGCTGCAATCACGTGTCCGGAATCTGCCATCCACCCGCCCACCCTCCCACCCTCCTATACACACACACACAATTCTGACAATTATAACAATTTTTATGGTATCCACACATCTTACTACACATGTCATCTAACTTTTTGTAATAGTTTAACGCTTCTCGATCAAAACACGAAAAAACTCACCTGAGAAGTTCATGGTGTTGAGAGAAAACACAGACAAGTTGAGAAAACTGCTTGAACTTGAGGTGCTTCGGTCTGGTATCGAACGCAATGGAGGAAAAACGCGCGGAAAGACCACGCGGTAAGCATCACTTACCTAATTAGCCAGTGCAGCATCTCTTCATTGGAGATGGGGAAAGTTATCATCTATCAAACAATACGACAGGCGTTCTGTCGTAGCAGACAAAAAACCAAGATGGCGGATTCCGGACACGTGATTGCAGCAGCCAATCACAAGCCGGGGCAAGTGCTCTCGATAGCTTCATGTCTTTTTGTGAGTTGCTAAGAATGTTCGTCACTGTGTCTTTTAAGCTGTAAATTGAAAACAAAACAAAACAACAAACGAAACCTGTGGTAGATTCTACCGAGTGTAATCTGCAGACATTTTGTTTGAAGACAAGTTAGCAAAGTCTGCTTCTACTTTATATTTGTTTGTGATTCCTTACGTTTTAAAATCATAATCGAGTGTGTGTGTGTGTGTGTGTGTGTGTTGTGTACTTGCGCGGGTGCTTGCGTGTGTGTATGTTGGAAATAATAAAACTGATACCCTTATTTGTAGAAAGTCAGGGATAATAGGGAAAACTGCCCTTTCCGTGAAGCTATTCTTTATCGACTTCATCTGTATCAGTCAATCAGTTACATTTTTCAATACTTAAGGAGTGTGGTTTTTCAGTGCATGGTATTCGTAGTTACTACAATTATTTTTCGGGTTAACTTTTGGCTGCAGGTAGAGTGTGCCACCACAACATAGCGCCTCGCACTCCTGTCTTTGCGTGTATATTTGCTGTTAATGCTGCACAATTTTGCCAGGGGGCATCTCTCTAAGCATTCCTTTATGTGCGCTTTATGCATGCTGCACAGAAGTCTTCAGTTTATCGTCTCACTCAGTATACAAGCACCAAAACCAGGACTCAGTGCGTGTGCACATAGTGTTCAGATGGATGGAAGTTAAAGTCTGATTTCTGACGAGATTCTATGTAAATGCGTCCGGGCTACCAAAAATATTAGCAGTAGAATGTCCTGTCGGCTGTTTTCTTGTTTTCTAGGCTACGTCTTAGATGAAGTTCAAACTGGCTACACCCTCCCCACACACAAACTTACGAGCTGGTAAAAGTTTATTATTCACTATATGAATTTCAATTTTATTAAAAAGATTGTTGAGGGTTTGTGCGTAAATGCAGTAATTCGAACAAGTTAAGGTACAGTAGACTTTGGGAGAGGAAACTGATTACTTAAGTCTTCAATCTTTTTTGTTGTTTGTTTTTGGCTAGGTTTTGATAATTTTGGTAATTGCCAAAAAAGTTATGCGAGCCTAGATAAAGGCATGTGCGCTTTATTCAAAATTGCAGTCGTTGATCTTTTTCCTTTTCTTGAAAATTCAGCTCTGTGTTGAAAACGGAAAAATGAAAAAAAATAAATCTCACAAATCATCAAGAGTAATTAACACCAATAGCTCACGTATTCAAAATAGTCTGACAATTATAAAAGTAAGACACTGGGCACATTGGGGATACATTTTAAGACGATTTTTATTTCTAGCATAAAATTTTTCAAATGCATAGAAGAATGAACACAGTCGAACAAAGAAAGACGTTGCCTGACAAGCATCTGACCACCAGCACATAAAGAAGTGTTCAAGGTTAAATAGCTATTTTCCCAGCCGTGCTTACTTCTTAGACAGTGACTGAAATTATGGACTGAAAATTTACCGTGGAAGATATGGCATTGTTACACAGGAGCTGTGATGTCCTATTCGTGTGTGCGAAATACAGCTGCATAAAACTTTCTTTTTCTTTCTTTTCTTTTTAAAAAAAAACCTGCTTAGAAAGAAAGAAAACCAAGTTACATACACACACGCACACACAGACGCACACACACACACACGCGCGCACACGTACACACACACACACACACAACACACACACACACACACACACATACACACACAACACAACACACACACACGCACACACACACATCGTTTCCTTCAGTGAATCGGTCTCGTAATTCATTTGCAATAACTTATATAATGGCAATCGTTCTCAAATTCGGATATGACTTGTCCAGCCTTGGACAGACAGACAGACAGACACAAAAAGAGACAGGCAGAGAGAGACCGACAGGAAGAGACAGGCAGAGAGAGAGAGAGAGAGAGAGAGAGAGAGAGAGAGAGAGAAGAGAGAGAGAGAGATAAAGAGACAGGCAAGAGAGGAGAGAGAGAGAGAGAGAGAGAGAGAGAGAGAGAGAGAGAGAGAGAGAGAGACCGACAGAGAGAGAGAGAGAGACAGACAGACAGAGACAAACAAACAGACAGACAGGCAGGCAGGCAGGTATATATGTTTACACAGTGTTTTTACTTCCGACCCCTCGAGAAGTGTACTTATGATTTGCTGTGACTTGCCGGGTCATGCGTACATGTGTGGGAGCTTCTTAGCCCTATATATATATATACATACATACACGTGTACTGCTTGTCCAGTCCAGGCTCCAGAATGGAACCCACATCAATGCTTTTTCTGTTTAGCCTTGCAGAGAAATCGGATGGGCTCTTTTTCGTTTCTTGCATGCTTGCCTTTTGTTTTCGTCAAAAGGTTTCTTTGTATCCGTGCTGTGTTTTGTTGTCCCTTGTTCATTGTTGTAGTTAGATCGAGTTAAAAAAAATAATGTTGCAGAATAAATATAAAGATAACCTTGACAGGACAACCAAAAAAAAAAAGAAATGTTTTAAGAAAAAAAAGCCCTGAAATGTTTTTAAGTTTAGACAAGCACAGATTGTGGAATACGTCTTCATAATATTTTACAATAATCTGCTGCAATTGACCCACATTTTCAGAATAAAAGAACTATGAAGAAAAAAAAACCTCCATTACCACCACGACCAAACAAAAACAAACAAATGCCTCCACCCCCTCCACCCCCCTCCCTAACAAAAAGAGTTCTAATTATGTTAGGTGTTGATTAAAATGCGGAGTGATTGAATTTTTGCCATCACAAGTCTTCTCTACAACGCTGCCAGGCTGGCAATATGGAAGAACCAGTGCTTTTGAGTGAGAGATAGAGAGAGAGAGAGAGAGAGAGAGAGAGAGAGAGAGAGAGGAGAGAGTGGGGGGGGGGGGGGGGGGGGGAGTTGGCATGATAAGCTTCATGGCTATCTGAACAACTCCCAGAGAACTTTACTTCAGCTGCGGGACATCACTCATATCCGTTTGCCTGTAGTGATCAAAACAGACAAAAGTATCTGTATTTTAATTAATTATTTTTTTGGTCGTTTAGCACTTTAAATCACGGCAGATTTCTCTGCTTGCAATTCGGGCTGGTCTCCCCTGGGAGAGCGCGTCGCCACAAGAGCAGCGCCACCCATTGTTCATTTGGATTCATTAAAAAAAACCCCAACTACTACGCATTATTTCTGTTTCAAATTCTGTCAGTCTGGAGTGTTGCATGTTTCAGCAATAGTATTAGAGGACAAGAAGCGCTTTGAATGTTATTGTTTGTTACATGATGATGATGGAGTCTCCCGTCGGATCGACGGATGAGTAGGCAGGCAGGCTTATCTGTCAGAATGTATCCTCATATGGGAGAAAAGGCCGATTCTGGATGCACAGCACTTCCCACAGGTGTTGCGAGGAAAAACGTCTCCAGAAGTTGAGCCCTGCTTCCTTCGCTCACGCTTTTCCTTAATGGCCAGCGTTCTCTTGTTTTCAAACGTCTTTATGCCACTGGAGCACAGCATCCTCCAGCGAGAACGATCAAGGGCATCAGTTTCCCAGGTAGCGATGTCTATGTCACAGGCTTTAAGGTTTGTCTTCAAGGTGTCCTTGAAGCGCTTGTAGGGTCTTCCAAGTTTTTGGAGCCTTCCTTCAGCTGGCCATACAATAGCATCCTTGGGATCCTGCTGTCTTTCATTCGACAACGTGTCCTGTCCAGCGTAGCTGGTACTTGATCAGTAGGCTTTCGATGCTGGGCAGGCTGCTCTTCTCTCTAGGACCTGGAGGTTGGAGACCCTGTCTTGCCACTTTATTCCGAGGATCTTTCGTAGGCATCTCTGTGAGACTGCTCAAGCTGTTGAATGTGACGGCAGTACGTCGTCCATGTTTCACAGCAGTACAACAAGGTGGTCAGCACGACAGCTCTGTAAGTTTTGATTTTGGTGCTGAGCCTGATGCCTTTGTTGTTCCACAGCCTGTTGTTGAGTCTGCCGAAGGCAGAACTGGCCTTGGCGATGCGCACTGTAACTTCTGCATTAAGGGTTCCATTGCTGCAGAGGGAGCTGCCCATGTAGCAAAACTTGTCGACTGACCTGATCTCTGTGTCATCGATCTTAACTGCAGGTGGGGGGAAGGCACTGGCGTTCTGTGAAATAGCTGGTTGGTACATGGACTCGGTCTTGCTGAGGCTGATGGTGAGCCCAAAGCGCCTGCAGGAGGTAGAGAACCGGTCCATAATGAACTGTATGTCCTCATGGGTGTGTGCGGCAAGCGCGTAATCATCAGCGAAGAGAAACTCTCTCAACAGTGCCTCTAGACACCCTAATCTAGCATGGAGTCGCCGCAACTTGAAAAGTTTGCCATCAGTGCGAAACTGAATGTAGATGCCCCTGTCACAGTCTTGGAAGGCGTCAATCAGCATGGCAGAGAAGAGAATAGAGAACAGTGTGGGTGCCAGGACGCAGCCCTGATTCACTCCATGTACCACAGGAAATGGATCCGACATGTCAATATTTTCCTGTACTCTCGCCTGCATGCCATCGTGGAGTGACGCAATCAGCTGTATTAGGCACTTTGGGTAACCAAACTTTAGGAGGATCTTCCACAGCCCACGGCGGTTCACCGTGTCGAAGGCCTTGGTTAGGTCTACAAAGACCATGTGGAGCTCCATGTCCTGCTCACAGCGACTTTTCTTGCAACTGGCGTACTGCAAACACCATGTCACATGTTCCCCTGCCTGAGCGGAAACCGCACTGTGCTTCAGGGATGACTGTGTTGGAGGCATGGTCAGTCAGTCTGTTCAGTATAATGCGGGCGAAGATTTTGCCGGCGATGCTAAGAAGAGAGATTCCACGGTGGTTGTCGCAGCATGTTTTGTCTCCCTTCCGTTTGTAAATGTGGACAATTAAAGCATCCTTGAAATCCTGGGGGACCTCCCCTTTCTCCCAGATAGATTGGAACAGGGCGGTCAGCTTGTCTGTCAGCACCTCGCCTCCACACTTGTAGATGTCGGCCTGGATTCCATCCGCTCCTGGTGCTTTTCCTGACGTTGTCAGCTTCAGGGCTTTCCAGGTCTCGGCCTTTGTGGGAGGGGCAGCTAGTGAGTCACTGACTGGTAGCTGTGGGAGGGCTGCAATTACCTCATCAGATACAGATGGGTCCCTGTTGAGGAGGGTGTTGAAGTGCTCTGCCCAGCGTGTAAGGATGTCTTTCTTGTCTGTCAGGAGGGTGGTCTGATCCAAGGTTCGGACAGGGGTTGATCCTGTGGCTCTTGGCCCATACACAGCTCGGAGACCATCATGGAAGGTCTTCATGTCATGAGCATCAGCAGGTGACTGAAGCTCTTCGGACTTTCTTTCCCACCAGTTGTTCTTCATCTCACGCAGCCTCTTCTGTACAAGTTGCTTGGTTTGCAAGTACTGGTTCTTCTTCCTCTGGCAGTCTTTATCAGAAATGTGATCCTGATGCCGTTTGTGCAGTGTGTTCAGGAGCTTGGAGATCTCAGAGTCATTCTCGTCAAACCAGTCTTTGTGGCTCCTCTGTACAAAGCCGAGTGTGTCAGCTGCTGCTGTGTATACAGCGTCTCTAAAGGTGCCCCATATCTCTTCTACATCAGTCGATGCAGGGGTTTCTTGGAGAGCTGCTTGGATTTGCTGCTGTAGTGCGTCCTTGGTGATAGGGAGGCGGTGGATGTTTAGCTTCCTGGGGGGTTTCTGCCTGGCTGGTTGGAGCTTGCGTGCAAGTCTGATGTTCATCTTGCTGCCTACCAGGTGATGGTCCGACCAACAGACTGCTCCTCTCATGCAGCGTGTAATGGAAACATCATCTTTAGATTAGGATATATTGAATGCCAGAAAGAGGCACAGAGAGTGATGTTTCTAAACGTTTTCCGTTGTTGTTGTTGTTAGTAGCGGAAGTCGTAGAGAAAGGGGGATGGAAGTGGATTTTTTTTTCGAATGCAGTTATTATGCAGACCACTTTAATTATACTGTTATTTCACACACACACACACACACACAACACACACACACACACACACACACACACACACACACACACACACACACACACACACACACACACACACACACCACACCCTCTCTCTCTCTCTCACTCTCACTCTCAGTCTCTCTCTGTCTCTCAATCTATCTATCTATCTATCTACTATCTATCTATCTATCTATCTATCTATCTATCTATCTATAATCTATCTATCTATCTATCTATTATCTATTATGTATGTCTGTGTCTGTTGTTGTCTGTATCTATCATATTATCTATGTATCGTATCGTCTGTTGTACTGTTATTATTATCTATCTATCTATCTATCTATTATCTATCTATCTATCTATCTATCTATCTATCTATCTATCTATTATCTATTATGTATGTAGTTATCTATTATTATGTATCTATCTATCTATCTATTATCTATTGTCTGTCTTCTGTCTATCTATCTATCTATCTATCTATCTATCTATTATCTATCTATCTATCTGTCTGTCTGTCTGTCTTCTATCTATCTATCTATCTATCTATCTATCTATCTATCTATCTATCTGTCTGTCTGTCTGTCTGTCTATCTATCTATCTATCTATCTATCTATCTATCTATCTGTCTATCTGTCTGCTTCTATCTGTCTGTCTGTCTGTCTGTCTATCTATCTATCTATCTATCTATCTATCTATCTATCTATCTATCTATATCTGTCTGTCTGTCTGTCCTAGTTAACTTCTATCTATCTATCTATCTATACATCTATCTATCTATCTATCTATCTATCTATCTATCTACTTCTATCTGTCTGTCATGTCTTCTTCTGACATGTACCTGTCTGCTATGATTCTTATGCAACTCTTTTCACGTCGTTAGTAGCGTCCTACCACTCTATCATTGCAGCTCAAAATTTTACAGGCTAAATCATCGTTTGGGAAGTTACGCATCCTGTTACACTTCAATGCCGGGCACCGTGAAGATTAATGAACGAAGGGGATGACTTAAATTACCATCATAGCTGCAGTTTTGAAGTGGTCAACTGTTGCAATGATTTTTGCAACCTTTTTTCCACGTCGATTAGTAGGTCCTATACCACTGGCTTAATTGCAGGCCTCGGAGAAAGTTCACAGCCGGCCCTTAAATCAGTCGTTTGCAAGTTGCAGCCAAAGCTCCTGTTGACACAGCAATGGCCAGTGGTCACTCATTCGTGAAGATGGCAAGAAAGGAACGAAGGGGGAAAGACAAACAGTCATAGCTGACAGTTTTGAAGTGTGTCAACTGTTGTCCCAGCTTTGGAACCGCTTTTTTCCCCTTCGAGGCGGTCAGGCTTTACGGTCGGTGGACCAAGGACCTAGCCTGAATCTGGCTGAACACTTAGCGCCGATTGTGCCCCCGTGACCACAGAGAAGTTAACCGTTTCCTAATGCCCGCCTTGTACTCTTGCGTAGAGGACGTGCTGTGGCCATTGCCTGGGGAAAGGCCACCTTGCGGGCTGATTATTGTGATTTACCTGCCAGTCTCGGTGCCTGCAGAGAGGGCAGGGGCAGGGGAGAGAGAGGACGTGTCGATGTGTGAGGCTTGTCCTCAAGGCCGACAGTGTCATGTGATCTAAACCTCGTACCCTGACGATGTGACAGCAGCCACCCACCCTGTTTTATCATTCCTGGAGGAGCTAACTATCGCCATCCTGTGTTTTGTCCTTGCAGTGTTGCTGATCGTGTGAAAGTCAACGGTACCCAGCGGGGACTTCTACGACAGGGAGTAACTGAGGAAGGAAGAAAAAACATGCGGCGGCTTCTGTGGCTGGTGTTGCTGTGCGGATGTGCTGCCCTGGTACATTCCCAGCAGAGTCCTTCGCAGAGTCTGGTGATACAGAGTCCGTTACAGGGTGACAGGCAGAGAGGGGATCCTGGGTCGTAAGTATCCTCTGGCTTTTTCCTGACAGTTACGGCAGTTTGTTCTTCAGAAAGTTAGTTGTTTATTTTGTTTTGGGCAGGTTTTTGAACAGGCACTTAAACTTAGGGACCTGAGCTTGTATCTGGACAAACATTTTCGGATGAATTTAAACAAAAAGTTACTGCATGAACAAAAAAGTTCGTTTGGTTGTATTTCTTTTAACACACTTCATCGGATTCGAATGTTTTTGTTTTGAAAACAGATAACTACAAACTACACCATAAAAGAAATGTAGTATATCATGTCGTACTAGAAAGCGTCAGAAACATTCCAAGAAAACATGTGACGTAGCTAAGCTATCGATCGTACATTGCTGTGTTATAAGTTTAATCATGAAACTCAGAGAAAAATAACCAGGGGCGCAAGAAGAAACGAGAAAAGAAAAGTCAAGCTGCTTAACTGTACTGTGCAGGTTGCTGCAAGAAAAAACGGACCAAAAAAAAAAAGGAAAGAAAAAAAATGGCAAGAAAAGTTTCGTGATGTTCTTAGATAATATTTTCAAGTAGGAATGGAACTTTTTTTTTAAAAGAAAAACTTTATCAAATAGTGCCATATTGTCTAAAATTACGCGGTTAAGGTTTTTGTTGACATTTTGGAATAACTACAGTTGCTCTGGGAGGCACCGTGGTCGAGTGGTTTAGGCGGTCAACTCGTGATCCAGAGGTCGCGGGTTCGATCCCCGCTCGGCTCGGTGTTGTGTCCTTGGGAAAGACACTTTACTCCTATTTTCCTCACTCCACCCAGGTGTACAAGTGGGTACCAGCTCTGCTGGGGAAGTATCTGGCGACAGACTAGCGTCCTGTCACAGGGGTGGTGAAAAACCATCAGTTCGCTTAACGCTACAGAAACCGGGATAAGCTCCGGCTCTATGGGCCTTCTGGCTCGAAAGAACATACTATACTTTTACTACAGTTGCTCTGACATTTTTTTCTTTGGTTTGTTTCTTTAAAGGATATCCTTATCTGCATGTCTTATAACAAAATAAACTGAGCTGTAGTTATGTCAAAAACAACAACAATAACAGTCTCAAAATGTATACTCGGTTCAGTCATTTTAAAGTGAACATGAATACTTTACCAAAATAGTACCACTTTGAACAACTAGATTAGGTTTTTCTGCTTATAACTAAAATACTATAATTTTGTATCAATAGTTCTGCTAAACCGGAGATATGTGAGTTTGGGTATTTTGTTCTTCAACTGTTGTACTTAAACTTCTGTGTACTTTGAAGCAGATTGCCAAATGGTTTGTGGGCGGTAAAAAAATTAACAGAAATATAAATGGTGATATGACATTCGAAAAAGATGTATTATCTGATTCTTTCTCGGTTAAAATATATTTTTGGAAGTTAAAATGAAAGTTTTAAAAAAATATTATCATCATTATTATTGTTATTGTTATTATTATTATTATTATTATTATTGATAAAACATGATGATGATTATCATTATCATTAATAATAGCAACATTACCATTATATATATAACAAGGTTTGCAAAGAAACCGACAAATGTATCTATTGTATAAAATAATTGTCAATGCATCCACTTGTACAAAATGAATAAATAAATCAATAAATAAAGCAACTTTGGCTGATCGATAGGAGAGCTCGTATCCACTCGCTCATCCTTAGATATACCCAAACACGTGCGATGCAGACGTGAATACTTCACACACCACACACACACACACACACACACACACACACACACACACACACACACACACACACACACACAACACCGCGCGCGCGCGCGCGCGCACGCACGCACCACCACACACACACATCGCACACACACGTACACATATATAAACACAAATGCTTATGCACGTGCACATGTACACTTAAGCAGCCAATGCTGTAACAGAAGCTTGCATGTACAGGCACGCGTACGCACACACAGACACGCACATGCACACACACAGACACGCACATGCCTACGCACGCACGCACGCGCGCGCGCACACACACACAACACTACACTCACGCACACACACACCACCCACGTACACACACGCACGTAACACACACACACACAACACACACACACACACACACACACACACACACACACACACACACACACACACACACACACACACACACACACCACAACACATATATGCGTGTGTACATGTATGATTCTACAAGCATATATCATTGAAGAATAACACACAAACTTAATATAATTACACAACTGCAATCTCTCTCTCTCACTCTCTCTCGCTCTCTCTCCTGCATACCACACAACACACACACACACACACACCCACACACACACACACAACGCACGCACGCACACAAACTCACCCGCCCTGCATGCGTACGTACGCGCACACGTGCACACACACATGCACGCGCGCGCGCGTGCGGGCACACGAATGTATACTTACATGCTTGTACAAGAATTATATCATTCGAGATATTGAACCAACTTATACAATAAACAACACACAACACACACAACACACACACACACACACACACACACACACACACACACACACACACACACACACACACACACTATCTCTGTCTGTCTGTCTAGTCTGCTCTGTCTGTCTCTGTCTCTTTCTCTCCCCCACACACACTCTCTGTGTCTTTGTCTCTCTCTGTCCGTCTGTCTCTGTCTCTCTGTCTGTGTCTCTGTTCTGTCCTCTGTCCTGTGTCTCTGTCTCTCTGTCCTCGTCTGTCTCTGTCTCTTGTCCTCGTCTGTCTCGTCCTCTGTCTGTCTCTGTCTCTCTGTCCTTGTCCCTCTGTCTCTCTGTCCTGTGTCTTGTCTCTGTCCTCTCTGTCTCTGTCTGTCTCTGTCTCTCTGTCCTCTGTCTGTCTCTGTCTCTCTGTCCCTCTGTCTGTCTCTGTCTCTCTGTCCTCTGTCCCTCTGTCTCTGTCCCTCTGTCTCTGTCTGTGTCTCTGTCCTCTGTCCTCTGTCTCTCTGTCCCTCTGTCTTTCTCTGTCTCTGTCCCTCTGTCTTTCTCTGTCTCTCTGTCTCTGTCTGTCTCTGTCCCTCTGTCTGTCTCAGTCCCTCTGTCTTTCTCTGTCTGTCTCTGTCTCTCTCTCTGTCTGTCTCTCCCATTCACTCTGTACGATCACCATGTTGCAGACTGCAGCCCAAACACAGAGAGAAACGTTTCATTGGCGGCCTGATCAAAGCCATCTCCTGTCTCATCGGTCAGATCCTGGTCAACGGTGTTTGCCAAGATCCAGGTAAGAACCCCCACACCCACCCCCACCCCCACTCCCACCCCCACCCCCATCCCCCACCCCCACCCCCATCCCCCACCCCTCATCTGTCCCAAGATGCTTGTTCCTATGTAACGGGAAATATCGGGTGGATCGGTGGTTTAGAGGTATAACGCACCCGTTTATAAAGCAATTAAGAAGCCGCTTTGTTCGACCCTTGAAAAACCCCGAGCTCTCCCATGTCCCACAGACCTTGTGTGGTGGTGTGGATGCTAGTCTTTCGGATGAGACGATAAACTGAGGTCATGTGGGCTACACATCCTAGGCAAAAGAACCCATTGCGGCAAGTGAGCTGTCCCCGGAGAAAAAACAAAACTATTCTGTAGAAAACAAAAAAAAATCTCTCGTAGGAAAGCAAACACAAATGCAAGCAGACAAGTTCAAGGGGATTTTTCCTCTGGAGTTAACATCAGTGCAGACTCCTCTCTCCCCAAAAGTCCTTCGGATGAGACTATAAACCGAGGCCCCGTGTGCGAACGCTCGCAGAACATCTTGCGCACACGTTAAATCCTGTCCCGCTTTTCGTAAGAGTAGGCCAGTGTGGGAACAGATGACAACATTTACAAAACTGCATGCATATGGAGACTGGGTGTAAAAAAACCCACATGACTGCTTATTCCATTATCCTCGATATGGAAGAATAAAATAAAAATAAATAAAAGACAGAAACAGAATGGGTGGCGTTGTTCTTGTGGCGACCAGCTGTCTTTGTGGAGAACGGCCCGAATTTTACGCGATGAAATCGGACGTGGCCGAAAGTGGTATACAATACAACACGGCACAATACAATACAATGCAAAACAAGACAATACAATACAACACAACATAATACAATACGATACAATACAATACTATACAAGACAATACGATACAAGACAATACAACACAACATAATACAATACGATGCAACACAATACAATATACGATACAACACAAGACAAGACAATACAACACAACATAATACAATACGATACAACACAATACGATACAACACGACACAACATAATACAATACGATACAACACGATACAAGACAATACAATACAACACAACATAATACAATACAACACAACGTAATACAACACAACATAATACAATACAACATAACAAATACAACACAACACGATACAAGACAAGACAACACGATAGAACACGACACAACACAATACAATATGATACAACACAATACAATACGATACAAGACAACACAATACAATACAACACAACATAATACAATACGATACAATACAACACGATACAATACAACACAACATATTACAATACGATACAACACAATACAAGACAATTCAACACGATACAACACGACACAACACAAGACAATACGAAACAACACAACACAAAGCAGTTTGTTACACAACACGATACCATACAACAATACACTGCAAGAATATCATACAGTTTCTGTCGGTCCTCGGCTAGGGCTCCGAGGCTCACCAACGGTGAGAATTTTGCTTATGCGACCGTCTCCCCCCACCTCCACCCCCTCCACCCCCCTCCCCACCCCCTCACCCCCCCCCCACCTCAACCCCCCCCCCCCCCACCCCAACCCCCCCCCCCCCACCTCACCCCCCCCCCACCCTCACCCCCCCCACCTCACCCCCCACCTCAACCCCCCCCCCCCCACCTCAACCCCCCCTCAACCCCCTTCCCCCCCACCTCAACCCCCCCCCCCCACCTCAACCCCCCCTCCACCCCCCACCTCAACCCCCCCCCCCCACCTCAACCCCCCCCCCACCCACCTCAACCCCCCCCCCCCACCTCAACCCCCCCTCCACCCCCCACCTCAACCCCCCCCCCCCACCTCAACCCCCCCCCCCCACCTCACCCCCCCCCTCCACCCCCCCACCTCAACCCCCCCCTCCACCCCCACCCCCATCTAGGTAGCCGCATTCCCATTTCGGGGGTGGTGTCTAAACATGAAAACTGTGCGCATTCATTTAAAAAAAAAATTGTCATCCGTTCCTAATTGTACGAAATGGCCTACTCTTTTGAAAGGCGGAACCGGTTTTTAAACGTGTGTGCAAGATGTTCTGCGTGCAATCGCTCACGGGGCCTCGGTGTATAGTCTCATTCGAAAGGACTTTGATGACATTTAGTTTGATTGATTTTCTCGCCAAACTGGGAAGAAAGGGCAAGGCTGGGAATCGAACCCAGAACCTCACGGTTTTTTTTATATACTTGTGAGGCAGGTGAACGTCTTAACTGTCCTGTCACCTTCCTTCTTACAATACAGTATAATAATAATAATAATAATAAAAAAATGGAACTTATACAGCGCTATATCTTGCAAAAGACAAATCAAAGCGCATGCATTCAGTCTAATCTTACACAGTCATGCAACCAATGACGAAACAAGCAATAGTTTAAACAAACAGATATGACAAACTCTTCTCCCGATCGTGTTTCCATAAATCTGTATGTTCATCATTATGATTATCGCTCAGGAGGTACTAGCTGTGTACTGTGACTGGTCTAACCCCCCCCCCCCCCTTCCCGCCCCTAATCCCATGCTCCTTACTCTCCCCCCCCCCCCCCCCCCACCCGTCTTATGGGAAAGGTATATTGTCCCAGTCCTATAGATTTCTATAGTGGGGGTCGAAACTGATTTTTTGTTGAGTAACAAAGAGTGACCCCCCCCCCCCCACCCGCCCCAAAAAAAAGTAAAAAAGGAAAAAAAAAGAAAGAAAAGTGAATGACCTTTTGAGTTCCTCTGTCAGAATGTATGACTCCTGACTGAACTCTCTCTCTCTCTCTCTCTCTCTCTCTCTCTCTCTCTCTCTTCTCTCTCTCTCTCTCTCTCTCTCTCTCTTCTCTCTCTCTCATCTCTCTCTCTCATACAGCATGCTCTGCATGTCTAGACACGAAAGAAGAGGAAGCACACTTTGTGTTTAGATGTCCCCTATACCAGGACATTAGACAGCAGTACAAACTCAACGTTGATGTTGGTGTTAACCTAGACAAAGCGCTTGTCAGTGTACTAGCTTGCAATTCACAAGCTTCTCTAGTAAATCTTGCCAAATTCCTTTTAGCTGCAATTTAAACTCAGACAGAAGTTGATTGATACTATGAGTAATTAAAAGTGAATAATCTCCAGGATTATGATTGTTTCCATCTGCACTCAGCAGTTGTTTGTTTTGTTTGTTTGTTTTTTCTTTCAGTGAACATGTTCATGTTGTACTAGTATTGTGATTCTTGATCATGTTATATATCATGTCAGAATAATTTATCGACGTTTATGTTTCCCCCCATGAAAGGGGCTGTTGGCCTGTATTCATTAAACTTCAGAGTTCAGAGCTCTCTCTCTCTCTCTCTCTCTCTCTCTCTCTCTCTCTCTCTCTCTCTCTCTCTCTCTCTCTCTCTCTCTCTCTCTCTCTCTCTTCTCTCTCTCTCTCTCTCCCTCCCTCTCCCTCCCTCCCTCCCTCCCTCTCTCTCTCTCTCTCCTCTCCCCTCCCTCCCTCCCTCCCTCAAGCCCCTTATGGCGTTTGTAGAACCTACAGCCGTACCTATGCATAATGCTCTAAAATAATATTGACAAAGTTTCTTTGGGGAAACTGGCTCGTTACGCAATACTTTAATCATTGCTTTGATGGTATTGTATTCAATAAAATTGTATTGTGTTGCATTGAATTGTATTGTAATGCAATATATACCACTTTCAGTCTCGGCAGATTTCAGAGAGCCATCTTTTTATTCTGTCAGTTCTTTTTTCCGGTTTGCACGTGCTTTTTTTTCCCCCTTATGAATGTGGCATTTTCTACATAGTTTTACCATTAACAACTCTCTTGTTGCTGTGGTTTGTTGACGTGCACTAAATGTATTGTTCTTTTTAAAATTAAAATGTTATTTTATTCTTTTATATCGAGGATAATGGAATAAGCACTAATGTGCTTTTTTACATCCAGTCCCCGTGTGTATGCGGTTTTGTGAATTCTGTCATCTGTTCCCACCGGCACACAATGGCCTACTCTTACGAAAAGCGGAACAGGATTTAACGTGTGCGCAAGATGTTCTGCGTGCCTTCGCACACGGGGCCTCGGTTTATAGTCTCATCCGAAGGACTTTTGGGGAGAGCGGAGACTGCACTGATGTTAACTCCAGGGGAAAATATCCCCTTGAACGGGAATCGAACTCGGGTTGTCAGATTGCGAGTGCAATGTTCTAACCACTAACTAGGCTATCCCATCCCCGTTTCACGTGGGACCTCGGTTTATCGTCTTATCTGAAAGACTAACACCCAGTCCACCACTCAGGGCCTAGTGGATTAGGGAAAAAAGCTCGGATTCACACGGGGATCGAACTCGTGGCACTGCTGACTGTCACACACTTCATCTACCATTACTGTCATCATTATGGCACATCTATATTATGTTTGTAATGACTACTGGTGCTCTGCAGCTACTTCAGTACAACTCAAACTTGTACAGCCACTGTATAGTTAAACCATCAGTTTCATTAAGTTGCTGCTGCTGCTGCTGCTGCTGCTGCTGCTTAAAGCACTGTCACAACAACAACAACAACAACAACAACTACTACTACTACTGCTGCTGCTGCTGCTGCTGCTGCTGCTGCTTAAAGCACTGTCACAAAAATAACAACAACAACAACAACAACAACAACAACAACAACAACAACTACTTGCTGCTGCTGCTGCTGCTGCTGCTTGTACTACTACTACTACTACTACTACTACTTCTTCTACTACTACTTCTACTACTACTACACTACTATACTACTACTACTACTACTACTACTCTACTACTACTACTACTCTACTCCTTAAAGCACTGTCACAAATAACAACAACAACAACAACTAGTACTACTACTACTACTACTACTACTACTACTACTACTACTACTACTACTACTACTACTACTACTACTACTACTACTACTACTGCTACTACTACTACTAGCTACTACTACTACTCCTTAAAGCACTGTCACAAGAGTAATAACAACAACAACAACAACAACAACACAACAACAACAACTACTACTACTACTACTACTACTACTACTCCCACACCACCACCACCACCACACCACCACCACCACCACCTCTGCTCTTTCACAACAACAGTAGCAACTGCAAGGCTAAAAAAAAATGTTTCTGTTGATGGACATAATCTCACGCAACATAACACAGACATAAAACCCAAACCAACGGACACTGACACATTAACACATCCCAACCCTCATTCATTCCCTGTCTTCTTCTTCTTCATTCTGCCCTCCCGACTGCATGCTCTCGTTCAAGAGGATTTTTCCTCTGGAGTTAACATCAGTGCCGACTCTATTCTCCCCCAAAAGTCTTTCGGATGAGACTATAAACCGAGGTCCCGTGTGCGGACGCACGCAGAACATCTTGCGCACACGTTAAAACCCATTCCGCTTTTCGGAAGAGCAGGCCGTTGTGTGCCGGTGGGAACGGATGACAAAATTGACAAAGCTGCATACACACGGAGACTGGATGAGAAAAAAGCACATGAGTGCTTATTCCATTATCCTCGATATAAAAGAATAAATAAATAAATACATAAATAAACTGCATGCACACGGAGACTGGATGAAAAAAAAGCACATGAGTGCTTATTCCTTTATCCTCGATATAAAAGAATAAATAAATAAATAAATAAATAAACTGCATACACACGGAGACTGGATGAAAAAAAGCACATGAGTGCTTATTCTATATATATATAAATTCCATATATTATTATTATTATTATTGTTCCTTTATCCTCGATATAAAAGAATAAATAAATAAATAAACTGCATACACACGGAGACTGGATGAAAAAAAGCACATGAGTGCTTATTCCATTATCTTCGATATAAAAGAATAACTAACTAACTAACTAAATAAACTGCATCCACACGGAGACTGGATGAAAAAAACCCCACATGTGTACTTATCCCATTATCTTCGAAATAAAAGAAGAACAACACTAATAATACAAGAATCAAACCCCCGCCCTGTCATTCATGCCGCAGAACCCCGGTGTGACGGGCGGACCACTGGTGACGGGGCCTGTGACGCCTACTTCGCCAACTCCCACCTCATCGACGTCAGCGGCAACAGGGTGACGTCAGTGGACGGCAGCTGTCCCTCCGACAACAGCTGCAGCTGTCCCATGGCCGGCTTCTACAGCGCCGGAGGCAGCTGCCAGCGTGAGTGCATGCACACGGGGACTGGATGGG
>CM054141.1:8217441-8232441 GCA_028751875.1 Rapana venosa
CACAGAGCTGGTGGGCTCCTGCACATGCGCCGCCAGCTTTTCCGGTCACCACTGCCGCACCAGTGAGTTTGCTGCTTCCTTCCTGTCTGGAGCCAGCCAGAGAGCTGGGGTGTCGTCGCCTGTCTGATGCTGTGATATTTGACTGGTCACCACTTTGTATTCAGTTATACCACTTCAAGTCACGGCAGATTTCTCTGCGTGAAATTCGGGCTGCTTTTCCCAGGGAGAGCGCGTCGCCACAAGAGTAGCGCCACCCATTCATTTTTTTTCTATTTTGTTTCAGTCTGCAACCGTATTTGTTTCCCTAACAGAATGACTTTTTCTACAGAATTTTGACAGGGACAACCCTTTGTTTCCGTGGGTTCTTTTATGCGCGCTAAATAATTATGTATAACGCACGGGACCTCGGTTTATCGTCTCATCCGAAAGGCTAGCACCCAGACCACCACTCATGGTCTTATGGATGGGGTAAAAGTGTTTTAAACGTTTTTTTTTTAGCCCAAACGGGGATCGAACAACAGCACACTTCCGACCAGGACTTTTCGCTTTCTAGGCAGGGCGCGTTACCTCTAGACCACCGATCCACCACTGCCCTACCAGTAAGTGTATTGTTTCTGTTCTGTCTAGAGCTAGCGAGCTGTGGTGTCCTCGTCTGTCAGGTGGTGCTGTGATGCTTAAGTTGTCATTTCTGCCAACCAGTGATTTCACCGTGCATCTTTTTCAAGACTGTCACCATCACTTTTCTGATGTTGTTATTCGTGGCATCATTCTGAAAGACTTGCAGTGTGGATGGATGCAAAGCAGGGTGCTCTTTTCTTGCGAAAAACCCCCAAACTGTAGGTTGCTTGTATGTCATGCTTCTAGTTTGTACTGGGTGGCTGGAGAGGTGTTGAATTGAATTCTCTTTACAGGAATATCTGGGTTTAAAAAAAAAAATTCGTGCCATCTGTTACCTTTGAATTCGTTAATGAAGAACTCGTGTATACAGCAAAACAGTTTCTAACGAAGGCATAGGATCTTTTAGAACTTTAAAGTTGATTCACAATCCAAAAAACAAATTGAAAGCAACAGGTGGGGGCATTGTGTGGAATGCTACCATTTTGAAGAAGCTGAAGTCTCTGACATCTCCTTCCCCAACGACTGTATAGGTTATGGGAATACCATTTACCCTTTACCCTTTGGTGGGTATTTATGTCTGTTAACTGGGAGAACCCTCTGCATGTTTATGCTTCAACTTTGAGATATATCGTGTCGGCTGGACCAATACTGTTGGAATAGTGTTATTGTTAAACACCTAATAATCTTGGATCTTGGTTTACAACTGGATTAATTTGGACGGATACTCAACGTTTGCATACCCAAAGTGTATACATGTAACCTGCATTGTAGGTGGGTTACACAGGGTCGCTGATCATTTCTAAAAACTCATCAGCCTTCAACATGTATGGGTAAAATTCTGTTTCAGCTCTGATGTTCGTAGAATTGAGAATCAAAAACGAAACCCCAAAGAGAAACCTCTTTACTTTGAATATTCATTAGGTAACCGACAGAGTGATTCGTTTCATGGCATGCTGTTCATCAGTATCGCTGTGACGTCACGCACGAGCCATCTCAGCATTAGTTCCTGTAGACGTTCCACTGTGGTGTTGCCAGGAGTAGTGAAGAGTTGATGAACATTTTAAGTCACAATCATCACTTTAATATTAAAACATTCACCATCCATTTCCCAACTTTACAGCCACACGATAGCTTATAAATTCACCATTTCTTAAGATCTACTTTTTTCACACTTTAGCTCTGTTCTAGTCTGAGACTATTTTTGACCATGTCACAAGATCTACTTATTTCTCACTCAATCTCTATATTCCAGCCTCTGAAAACATTTTCACCATGTCTCAAGGTCCATCTCATTCCACACTCTATCTCTCTATTCCAGTCTCTCTGAACACTTTCACCATGTCTCAAGATCTATATATTTCAAGCTCTATCTCTATTCAGGTCTCAGACAACATTTTCACACCATCTCTCAAGATCTCTATATTTCACACTCTATCTCTTTTCCAATCTCTCTGAACATTTTCACTATGTCTCAAGATCTCTATATTTCACACTCTATCTCTTTTCCAGTCTCTCTGAACATTTTCACCATGTCTCAAGATCTATATATTTCAAACTCTATCTCTGTTCAGGTCTCTGACAACACTTTCACCATGTCTCAAGATCTCTGTATTTCACACTCTATCTCTATTCCAATCTCTGATAAATTTCCACCATGTCTCAAGATCTCTGTATTTCACACTCTATCTCTATTCAGGTCTCTGACAACATTTTCACACCATGTCTCAAGATCTCTATTTTTCACTCCTCTATCTCTATTCCAGTCTCTCTGAACATTTTCACCATGTCTCAAGATCTATATATTTCAAACTCTGTCTCAATTCAGGTATCTGACAACACTTTCACCATGTTTCAAGATCCAACTCATTTCACACTCTATCTCTATTCCAGTCACTCTGAACATTTTCACCATGTCTCAAGATCTCTATATTTCACACTCTATCTCTATTCCAGTCTCTGAACATTTTAACCTTGCACCATGTCTCAAGATCTCTATATTTCACACTCTATCTCTATTCCAGTCTCTCTAACAACATTTTCACACCATGTTTCTGCCTCTGCCTAACACCCACAGCCTTCCTGAACTTCCATCCATATTTTCTGCCTTCTTTTCAGACAAAGTTCGAAACATACGATCCAGACTTGATCAAACTCAATTCCAGCCTGCGCCTCCTGACCCCCAGTTCACTGGCACTCCTCTCTTTTCCTTCCATCCCACAAGTGAAAAAGAAATCATGACAATTCTGAAGGAAATGACTATAAAATCATGCGACCTTGATCCCATACCTTCTCCTGTTTTCTCACAATGCCTTCCACAACTTGTGCCTATTATCACTAAAATAGTAAAGTCATCTCTTGTGTCAGGAAATTTTTCCATCAGCTCTTAAAACAGCAATAGTCACACCTCTACTGAAAAAGCACGACCTCGATCCCAACATTCTGAAGAATTATAGGCCTGTCTCAAACTTACCCTTTGTCTCTAAAGTACTAGAAAAAGTTGTTCTCAAACAGCTAAACAGTCACCTTCATTCCAATGATCTTCTTCCCACTTTTCAGTCTGCCTATCGCCCAAACCACAGCACCGAAACCACCCTAGTCCATACTTTAGATACACTTCTACTTGCTTCTGATCCAGGAAAAATCTCCCTCCTCACTCTTCTTGACTTATCTGCAGCCTTTGATACCATAGATCACTCAATTCTTCTTTCTCGCCTCCAAAATACGTTGGTATTAATGGCACAGCCCTCACCTGGTTTACTTCATACTCACAGACCGGTTCCAGAAAGTTATTGTAAACAAAATTCAATCAAAACCTGTCAAAATGGAATGTGGAGTCCCGCAGGGATCAGTCCTGGGCCCTGTTCTCTTTACTCTCTACACTGCTCCACTCTCACATATAATAAACAACCACCTATTGATCATCATTTCTATGCCGATGATACTCAGCTTCAGTGCAGCGATTACTGTTGAAAACTTGCCTTCCCTCCTGACAAATATGTCCTACTGCCTTCAAGACATTAAAAACTGGATGACTCAGAACAAGTTACAACTTAATGCCGATAAAACCGAAGCCATGCTCATAGGGACCCAACATAAACTTTCCTCTATCACAAAAACTTCAATAGAATTCGGCAATACGTCAGTTCCTTTGTCCAATCTGTGAAGTATTTAGGAGTAGTTCTTGACAACACACTCTGTATGAAAAAATTCATCACCCAGACCTGCCAGTTTGCTACTATCAATTACGGCGCATAAGCGCGATTCGCAAGTATCTGTCCACTGATGCAAACTTCCAAGCTTGTCACATCTCTCATTCTTTCACGTTTAGACTACTGTAATTCTCTTTTGGCTGGCCTACCAGCATCATCTATCCACTCTCTTCACGCATACAAAACTCTGCAGCTCGACTGGTCCTAAGAAAGAAAAAATCTGAACACATCACTCCTCTTCTGCGATCCCTTCACTGGTTGCCTGTCTCACAAAGACTGGAGTATAAAATCAATACCCTCTGTTTCAAATGTCTCCACAAATCTGCACCCTCTTATCTCTGTAACTGTCTTCACCTGTACACTCCATCCCGTTCCCTTCGTTCAGCCGCAGATACTTTGTGCTTTCGAACACCCGTCGCTCCTTCTCTGTTTCTGGTCCATTCACCTGGAATTACCTCCCTCTTTCACTTCGTCAAAAGCCTTCACTTGATTCCTTCAAATCCAGCCTCAAAACACACTTATTTCCTACCTGAGACGTTCCCCCCAACTATCTGTCCCTAATTTTCAACAGCATCTTTCACCTTCTAAGTGTTGTTCCGTGTGTGTGTGTGTGTGTGTGTGTGTGTGTGTGTGTGTGTGTGTGTGTGTGTGTGTGCGTGCGTGTGCGTGCGTAGTGCGTGCGCATGGATTTGAAATCTGTTGCTCATTATGTTTAAGGAGAGTTGCATGCCTGTAAATGATTGAGCGCAAGCGCTTCGATTTGTTTTTTTTTTTTTTACAAGATTCAGCGCTATATAAATTCCATATATTATTTTTATTATTATTATTATGTTTCAAGATCCAACTCATTTCACGCTCTATCTCTATTCAGGTCTCTGAGAACATGTTCACCACGACTTACTTCACACACACTCTCTCTCTCTCTCTCTCGCTCTCGCTCTCTCTCTCTCTCTGATGGAAAGTCCATCATCAAAGTATATATTTTTACTTTCTTTATATCATTCTTCATGCTATGTATTGCACGTTAAATACTTTCGATCCACCCCCCCCCCCCTCCCCCCCCCCCCCCCCCCCCCCCCCCCCCCGTTTGTTTTGTTCGCAGAGGGATGGATGTAAAAAAAAAAGCTATCGTTATGCTTATTCTATAACCCTCTATAAATAACATTTCCTCATTGTTCATTGTCTCTCTCTCTCTCTCTCTCTAAATCCAGTCACCGAGACTCCGGCCATTCAGTACAACGCCCTGCAGCTGGAGACGACGGGCACCAACGAGATTTTCCCACCCGACTTCAACCAGGGTCCTAGCGCCACCCAGAACGACGCCTGGACCAACGACATCAACCCGGACAGCATTCTGTACGAGTTCCACTCGCAGTACCAGAGGGCCATGCCGGCTTTTCCCGCCTACATCAAGGCAGCCACGGTTGGTGTGTCTGCCGCCAGCGCCCAGATTCGCCTCAGAAACAAAGGTCCGGTAGGAAAAGAGAGGCCAAACAAAGCTCGCGGTGTCGTAGGGGCTGTTGTTCGTTTGTTTGGTTTGGTTGGTTTGGTTTGGTTGGTTGGTTGTTTGTTTGGTTGGTGGTGGTGGTGTTGGTGTTGGTGTTGGTGGTGGTGTTGTTGTTGGTTGTTGTTGTTGTTGGTGGTGGTGGTGTTGCGTTTGTTTGTTTGGTTTGGTTGGTTTGTTTGGTTGTTTGTTGTTGTTGGTTGTTGTTGGTGGTGGTGGTTGTTGGTGTTGTTGTTGTTGTGGTTGTTGTTGGTGGTGTTGCTGTTGTTGTTGATGTTGTTGTTTGTTGTTGGTGTTGTTGTTGGTGTTGTTGTTGGTGGTGTTGCTGTTGTTGTTGTTGTGGCTGTTGTTTTGTTGTTGTTACTGCTGTTGTTGTTGTTTGGTTATCGATCAGTGTTTTTGCAAAGTACAAAATGCTGGAGTGGGCTTTAGCTTGAAACTAACTGCTGTTGATACTAGACACGTACATAGTAGGCAGCAGACACAGGCACACAGACAGAGGCCAGACAGACGCGCGCGCACACACGTACACACACACCACACACACACACACTCACACACACACACAACACACACACACACACACCACACACACAACACTATATATATATATATATATATATATATATTATATATTATAATATATATATATATATATATATATATACATTCACAACACACCACGCACGCACGCGCGGGCGCACACACACAGACACAGACCACACACACACACACACACACACGCACACACACAAGCACACACACACGCACATACACACAGCCGATGGGAACGAATGACAATTTACAAAACTGTATACGCACGGGGACTAGATGTAAAAAAGCACTTGAGTGTTTATTCTATTTTCCTCGAAGTAAAATAACTATATATATATATATATATATATATACATATATATATATATATATATATATATATATATATATAATATAAAACTGGTTACCTGCACTTGTTTTTCTCCTCAAATCTATCTATCTATCTATCTATCTATCTATCTATCTATCTATCTATCTATCTATCTATCTATCTATCTATCTATCTATCTCTCTCTCTCTCTCTCTCTCTATCTCTACTCTCTTTCTCCTAATATATATGTGTGTGTGTGTGTGTGTGCGTGTATGTGTGTTGTGTGTGTGTGTGTGTGTGTGTGTGTGTGTGTGTGTGTGTGTGTGTTTGTCATTATCTGCTGCCTGCCTGTGTTTGGTTCAGTTTCAATTTGGTGTGTGTGTATGTGGTGTGATGCGTGTGTATGTGTGGTGTGTGTGTATGTGTGTGTAGTGTGTGTGTAGTGTGTGTGTGTGTGTGTGATGCATGTGTGTGATATATGTGTGTCTCTCTGTGTGTATGCACGGTGCGTGTGTTCGCACTCGAGCTTGCGTGCAAATAGTTTCAGCGCAGTTCAAGGTTGCTTTGAAGTTTCTTCTCTGTGTGTGTGAATGGTAAACTTTGTAAACACCCAAGGCTTTGATTAGGCATCTTAAACAATGCTTACCATTGTTATTATTGTTGTCGTTAATTCAGCGGGTAAGTCAGAAAGTAGTGTTGCATTGTAAACATCCGAGGCTTCGATATTGACCAGATTAGGCATCCTAAACAATGTTTATCATCGTTATTATTGTCGTTATTTGAGTGGGTAGTCAGAAAGAATTGTTACTTTGTAAACATCCGAGGCTTTAATATTGATCAGTTTATGCATAATACACAATGTTTATCATTGTTATTGTTGTCGTTATTTCAATCGGTAGTCAGAAAGTAGTGTTACTTTGTAAACATCCGAGGCTTTAATATTGATCAGTTTATGCATAATACACAATGTTTATCATTGTTATTGTTGTCGTTATTTCAATCGGTAGTCAGAAAGTAGTGTTACTTTGTAAACATCCGAGGCTTTAATATTGATCAGTTTATGCATAATACACAATGTTTATCATTGTTATTGTTGTCGTTATTTCAATCGGTAGTCAGAAAGTAGTGTTACTTTGTAAACACCCGAGGCTTCGATATTGACCAGATTAGGCATTGACTTACTTGACTTATGCCTCTTGGTTCCTTGGGGAACATAGGGCTGTAACAACACCCCTCCAACGAACTCGGCTTTGGAAGATCATCTTCAGCTCAGCCCATGTCATTCCGGCTGCCTTCGTTTCTTGGTCAAAGATTATGCATAATACACTCTTTTTATCATTGTTATTGTTGTCGTTATTTCAGCCGGCACCCAGAAAGGCTCCACGCTGAGTCGCACGTGCCCGGGTATCAGTGCTGACAGCCCCAACACCAACATGCTTACCTGCACAGAGACCTTCCAGAGAAGCTTCTTCTCCACTTACCTGCCCACACCTTTTGTCCACGAAGACTGGTCAGTATAACCTTCTTCTTGTTCTTCTTCTTCTTCTTCTTCTTCTTCTTCTTCTTCTTCTTCTTCTTCTTCTTCTCTTCTTCTTCTTCTTCTTCTTCTTCTTCTTCTTCTTATTCTCTCCTCCTCCTCCTCCACCCTCTTCCTCCTCCTCCTGTATCTTCTTCTCTTCTTCTTCTTCTTTCTTCTTCTCTTCTTTCTTCTTCTTCTTCTTCTTCTTCTTCTTCTTCTTCTTCTTCTTCTCCTCCTCCTCCTTCTCCTCCACCTCTTCCTCCACCTCCTCCTCCTCCTCCTCCTCCTCCACCTCTTCCTCACCTCTTCCTCCTCCTCTCCTCCTCCTCTCCTCTCCCGTCTCCTCCCCTTTCGTCTTTGTCGTGTTTTATATCGTTGTCATTCTCGTTGTCTTCTTTATAGTAGTTATTATCATTGTCACCACTGACATCCATACCTTTTTTTAAAATATATTTATTTATCAAACAACCACAGAATGTCATATTCTCTTCGACAAATATCCTTTCATCATTTTCGTTTCACACATCTCAACTCTTCATTCACCTTGTGTTTTATATGACGTGGTTGTTATTGTTTTTATTGTTGTTGTTGTTGCTGTTGTTGTGAACAGGATAGAGTTCACGTTCAACGCCGTAGCAGGGGGTCACGTGATGGTGGAGAACAAAGAAAACAACAACCAACAGACCAAAGACTACTTCGTCACCAACACCAAGACCCACACCTTCCAGGTCAGTACGCACACGCGCACGCACGCACGCGCGCGCGCACACACACACACACGCACGCACGCACGCACGCACGCACACGTACGCATACACATGGAGGCCGGGATAGCTTAGTGGTTAGAACATTGCGCTCGCAATCTGACAACCCGGGTTCGATTCCCGTTCAAGGGGATATTTTCCCCTGGAGTTAACAACATTAGTGCAGACTCCACTCTCCCTCAAAGTCTTTCGGATGAGACTATAAACCGAGGCCCCGTGTGCCGAACGCTCGCAGAACATCTTGCGCTCACGTTAAATCCTGTTCCGCTTTTCGTAAGTGTAGGCCATTATGTGCCGGTGGGAACGGATGACAAAATGTACAAAACCGCATACACACGGGGACTGGATGTAAAAAAGCACACAAGTGCTTATTCCATTATCCTCGATATAAAAGAATTAAAAAAAAAATATACACACATATCCTTCAACAACAACTACAAAAGCTCGCGAAGATTTTGAGTTTCTTTTTCTTTCTTCAATTTGCTTAATGATTTGATTGATTGGTTGACTGAATGGTTGGTTATCCTTGCGTATACTGCAGTCATGACAAAAGCACACAGAGATATATGTTTAAACAAATATTTTGTTCTTTTATTTCGAGGATAATGGAATAAACACTCGTGTGCTTTTTTTTTACATCCAGTCCACGTGTGTGTGCAGTTTAGGAAATGTTGCCATGTGTTCCCACCGGGACGCAATGGCCTACTCTTCCGAAAAGCAGAACGGGTTTTAACGTGTGCGCAAGATGTTCTGCGTGCGTTCGCACACGAGACCTCGGTTTATAGTCTCATCCGAAGGACTTTTGGGGGGGAGTGGAGTTTTGGATTTGATGAACTGATTGATTGATTGATTCATTCATTGATTGATTCATTGTTTCATTGGTTGTGTTATGTGTATTTGGAAGTCAAGTCTGTGATGACGGTCTCTGTGTGCTTACAGGTACACTTTGACACCGTGGTTCCTTACCACAGTGGCTCAGCTTCCATGCTGGATGTGGAGCAGATCATAACCACGGTGAGTTTTTGGTTTTGTTTCATTCCTTACCTTGTGTTTTAGTTTTTCTGGCCTTTGTTGCTGTTGTCGTTGCTGCTGTTGTTGTTGTCGTTGTTGGGCGTTCCACACCTTAACACGCTGGGGGATCATCCAGAATATGACTCGTGTCTCATTCGTCCTATCTCGGGGGAATCACTGTGAAACCATGATTATCAGAATCAGAATCAGAAATTATTTGTTGCCTTAAAAGTCACACAGACTTACTGGACACAGCGAAATGAACCCTTCATCATTCAATACAACATTGATATTATTCACTGGTCAGCGTGACGGAAATGATAGGCATGAAAACACCATGTTGTGCTCTTATCTTATCTTATTTGCTCTCTTTTTTTAAAAACGGGTACAAACATAATTAATTATTTCGGCTTGATGATTATCTGTTACAATTGTAATGCTTATTTTGTCTATCTCTTTCATATACTCTTCTTGTTCTTGTTCTTGTTCTTCTTGTTCTTGTTCTTCTTCTTGTTCTTCCTCCTCCTCCTCCTCCTCCTCCTCCTCCTCTTCTTCTTTCTTCTTCTTCTTCTTCTTCTTCTTCTTCTTCTTCTTCTTCTTTCTTCTTCTTCTTCTTCTTCTTCTTCTTCTTCTTCTTCTTCTGAGTGTGGTGTGTGTGTGTGTGTGTGTGTGTGTGTTGTGTGTGTGTGCGTGCGTGCGTGCGTGCATGTGTGTGTATGTATTGTGTGTGTGTGTATAACTTGGCGGATGCTATAATAATGTTGCATTCAGTTTAATGGGCTTTCCCCCCAAGTCTTTCTGAATTTGTTAATTTGTTCAAGGTAGAGTTTCCACCATTTTTTGTCGGTTGTTTACGTTTTCTTTTGGTTTTTGCTTTCTTTTGTTTTTAATTACTTCAAGTTTGTTTTTCTTTTTGGGCAGAATTGTAAAAAGGCCTTTATTGTGCCTAATTCTTTACCCATTAAAGATTCAATCCAAATCAATCAATCAATCAATCAATCACTCAATCATTCTTCTTCTTCTTCTTCTTCTTCTTCTTCTTCTTCTTCTTTTTTCTCTTCTTTCTTCTTCTTCTTCTTCTTCATCAACATCGACGTCGTCGAAAGCTCAGACAACAACTACTGCTATCTATCACAAGAGCTAAAATGCGTTGCGCTGCCGTGAAGCGCCTGACAAGTCAGGCCCAGCGCCATCCGACTTAGGGCGTGGGGGAGAAATGCTATATTAGTACAAAGCTTTTGGCAGACCTGGGCCAAAGGTGGGAGTGACTAGGAAAAGACTAAAATACAACAGTCTCTAAAGGCAATTTCAAATAAAAAAACCAAGCAACAGGTTGGCTGACTGACAGAAACAAAACAGGTCTGTGAGAATATCACCCGTGTGTGCATTTCTGTGTCCTGCAGTCATCGGTGTCCATAGCGTGGAACGGGTGGGCTGATGACGTGTCGGGGCTGTGGAAGTTCGGGTACCGGGTATACGACCTGAGCCCCGTCAACAGTATTCTGCAGCACGCTTCCATCGACGTCCACGGAATTGTCAACACCAACACCGCCAGTGTGAGTTGGGAGGAGTTCAAACTGTCGTTGTTGTTGTTGTCGTTGTTGTTGGTGGTGGTGGTGGTGGTGTCGTTGATGTTTTCGTTGTCGTCATGTCATCGTTGTTGTTGTTTTTGTTGTCGTCATGTCATCGTTACTGTTGTTGTTTTTGTTGTTGTCGTGAAGGTTATTGCTTGTACAACAAGCATTGGTGTTATTACTGACACCACTTTGTATGTATTTGTGGATTATCATTATTATAAGTAGTAGTCGTAGTAATAGTAGTAGTGGTGGAAGTAGTAGTAGTAGGAGGAAGAGAAGTAGGAGGAGGAGAAGTAGAAGCGGTAGAAGAAGTAGTAGGAGTAGCAGCAGCAGCACCAGCAGCATCAGCAGCAGCAGCAGCAGCAGCAGCAGTAGTAGTAGTATTAAGGTAGTAGTAGTAGTAGTAGCTGCTCATCATCATCATCATCATCATCATCATCAGCAGCAGCAGCAGCAGGAGTAGTAGTAGTGGTAATAGTAGTAGTAGTAGTAGTGGTAGTAGTAGTAGTAGTAGCAGTAGTAGTAGCAGTAGTGGTGATGGTAGTCGTCGTCGTCGTAGTAGTAGTAGTAGTAGTAGTAGTAGTAGAAGTGGTAGTAGTAGTAGGAGCAGCAGCAGCAGCAGCAGCAGTAGCAGCAGTAGTAGCAGGAGGAGGAGGAGGAGGAGCAGCAGTAGCAGCAGCAGTAGGAGTAGTAGTAGTAGTAGTAGTAGTAGTAGTAGTAGTAGTGGTGGTGGTGGTGGTGGTGGTGGTAGTAGTAGTAGTAGTCGTAGGAGTAGTCGTAGTAGTGGTGGTGATGGTGGTAGTCGTAGTAGTCGTAGTAGTAGAAGTAGCAGTAGTAGATACTTGCAACATCAGTCCCTTTCATCACCTTCAACCTCTTTCGTCGTCTTCCGAATAGTTGTTTTCCAGAGGACCATAAGGTAAATTGAAATGGAATGAATTTATACAAATTTTATCCCACTTTCTTTCTTTTTTTCCAACCTTGATGGCAGATAGGTGCTTAGACGTTGACATTCGAGCCACGATACTGTGGGTTTTTTCCTGGGGGTGGGACTGGGGGTGGGGGTGGGACTGGGGGTGGGGGTGGGGTGACGTTTTCAAATTAAAAAACCTTTTCTGTTTGTATGTTGTTTTTAAAAAAAAAATTAACGTCTTTTCACATGAAGGGATATTAGACAATGTTTGATCAGATTGGTTTGGTCTTGGATTTTTGAATGACTAGCTCTGTAAGAAATGATTTTTTTAGTTTTGGATTTTAACTTGAAGGGCTTAGAAGGATAATGATGAGGTTTGAAAACCATATTACTAGAATACAACTTTAATCTTTTTTCTGGGGATGCCCCTCTCTCTCCCTTCTCCCTACCTCCAACAGGGCCAAACCACTTTCTCCCTCAACGGCAGCCCCGGCATATACGCCATTGTGCTGGACGCTTACGACCGCGCAGGAAACACCAAGTCAGCCCGCAAGCTGGTCCTCTATGACGACGGCTCCCAGATCACGCGTCAGCCCAGCAACCCGCTGCGAGTGACGTCAGCGGCCAGCGTGACGTCGTGGACGTGGCAGCAGACGGAGGGGCCCGTCACGGTGTCGTGGACGGAGCGTTACACCAACGTCTTCCACGACCACAACAAGGTCAACAATGCCGTGGCCCCTGAAGTGGACGTGGAGAGCAGTTACGACGACAGCGAAGGCAACATGACCACCACGCAACTGGCCAACTCTCTGGGTTAGTAGTGGCGTTTGTTGTTTGTTTGTTTTTGTATTGTATGACTACCACTTTTTTAGTCACGGCAGATTTCTCTGCGTGAAATTCGGGCTTACTCTTCCCAGGGGAGAGCGTGTCTCGCCACAAGAGCAGTGACAACCCCCCCTCCCCCCCAACCCTTTTAAAAACAAAAATCTGAAATCAAGTGTTGCTGTTTGCATGAATGTTTTGTTTTCTAGTTAGAGTGGCTTATTTCTATAGAATTTAGGGTTATTTCTACAGAATTTTGTCAGTGACAACTTTCTTATTGCCGTGGGTTCCTTTACGTGCGATGTAATTGTGTTGGACGCAGGATCTTGGTTTATCGTCTCATCAGTTGTTGTTTATTGGATTGAGAAATAATTATTTATAATCGATCGTTATAGACGATTGGATCAAGTGGTGGAGTGCGTGTGTATGTGTAATTATTGCTGTGGCATGCTTACAGTGTTGTTGTTGTGATGGCGTGCTTGTGTTTGTTTCGTTGTTGGTGTGTTGCGCTTGTATATGTCTGATTGTTGCTTTGGGTCTGTGTGTGGCGTGTTATTGTTGTGTGGTGTGTATGTGTTTGTATTATTGTTGTGCAGTGTTTTAGCGATATGTTATTGTTGTGTGGCATGCATATATATGTATTATTGTTGGGTAGTGTTCTTGCGGATGTGTTATTGTTGTGTGACGTGCAAATGTATGTACTATTGTTGTGTAGTGTTCATGCCGATGTGTTACTGTTGTGTGACGTGTATATGTATGTATTGCTATTATGTGATGTGCCTATGAATGTATTCTTTTTGTGTAGTGTTCGTTTGGATGTGTTATTGTTGTGTGGTGTGTATCTGAATGTGTTATTGTTGTGTAGTGTTTTTGCGGATGTGCTATTGTTGTGTGGCGTGCATATGTATGTATCATTGTCGTGTGGTGTGCATGTGTGCATATTCTTGTTGTGTAGTGTTCGTGCGGATGTGTGTGGCGTGCATGGGTATTTATTATTGTTGCGTGGTGTGAGTGCCTATGTGTTTTTACCGCTTTGGAATACATGTTTTTATTCTGTCTTTATAACTGTCGTCTCTTATGTTTTCTTACTTTGGCGGAGTGATGTAGTAGTGCATTGGGTGATACTGTTGTATTCATTGTTTTTGTTCATGTAGTTATTTATAATTGTAGTAATTATTGTTTCTTAGTTTGGAAGACACTTGTCTGCACAGTTAAGCGGGTCTTTAAAAAGCCTGCAAGCAAAGGGAAACTCGTTTTCCATTTTGCCGAATGCGAATAGGCCTTCGAGTGTGACTGTAATTCTTGACAACACTGTCAAAAAAACAGCAGACACCTAATAGAACAAGATCATGTAGTATTAGATTAATGTACTTATCTTAAGCGGGTTATTTTAACTTCACGTGCGATTCAAAACACTAGCACTACATCAGTATAATTTTCATTTATTTGTTTTCATTTTTATTTTTTTCCATACCACTTATCTTTAAGTCACGGCAGATTTCTCTGCGTGAAATTCGGGCTGCTCTCCCCAGGGAGAGCGCGTCGCCACAAGAGCAGAGCCACCCTTTATTTTTTTTGACAGCTGGTACTGACAGGAGATCACAGAATCTTAATTGATGTAAACCGTTCAGCGTTGGCCTTTAGAATCGTGATTAATAGCCAGTTACTGAGTTATTTGATATACATGGAACTTATACAGCGCTATATCTTGCAAAAAACAAATCAAAGCGCTTTCATTCATCCTAGTCTTTCACATGCAGCCAGTTACAATTAATAGATTTTTACAAATTCAAATGTAAACACACACACGCGCCCCCCCCCTCCCCCACACACACACATACACACACACATACACACACACACACACATACACACACACTCACACACACACTCACACACACACTCACACACTCACACACACACACTCTCACACACACAGACACACAGACACACACACACACACACACACACACACACACACACACACACACACACACACACACACACACACACACACACACACACACACACACACACACACTCGAACACACACACACACACACACACACAGGTTGTACACTCCGCAGGGTAATGGGGGGAGTTGGTTGTTGAGGGCAGGGACAGAACTGAGATGAAACAAGAGGGGAGAATCTTAGGTTTGAAATAAATGTGTCTTGAGGCTGGATTTAAAAGCATCA
>CM054141.1:8237441-8249941 GCA_028751875.1 Rapana venosa
ACTACTACTACTACTACTACTCCTCCTACTCCTACTACTCCTACTCCTCCTACTCCTCCTCCTCCTCCTCCTACTACTACTCTTACTACTCCTACTACTCCTCCTCCTCCTAAGCGCTCAATACACATACACCAAAATCCTTCCACAGGACCTGGCCCATTGCCAGACTCAGTACGCCAGCTACATCCGAGGCCCTAGCTGCTACTGCACGGGTCCCGTGGGCTGCTTCCACCAGCACTTCCAGGCTCAGCCCCAGGTCATCCTCAGCAACCTCTACAGCCACGGGGGCATGTTCCACGACAAGAACACCGCCGTCCACGACTACGACTACTTCATGGAGGTCACCGCCTACAACCACGCCAACCTCTCCACCACCCTCCGCAGACAGGTGATAGGGGTGGGGAGGGAGAGGGTAGGGTTGGGGTGGGGTGAGGGTAGGGATGGGTTGAAGAGGAGGTACTTGAATGAGAGAAGATGGCAGAGGACTGGTGTGTGTGTGTGTGTGTCTATATCTGTCTGTCTGTCTGTCTGTCTGTTTCTCTGTCTGTCTGTCTATCTATCTATCTATCTATCTATCTATCTATCTATCTATCTATCTATCTATCTATCCTATCTGTCTATCTGTCTGTCTGTCTGTCTGTCTGTTTGTCTGTCTGTGTATCTATCTATCTATCTATCTATCTATCTATCTATCTATCTATCTATTATCTATCTATCTATCTATGTGAGAGAGAGAGAGAGAGAGAGAAAGAGAGAGAAGGGGAGAGAGAGAGAACTCTGAACACTGAAATAGTTTGATAGTACATCAGCCTTAGGCCACAATACATCGAGAGGAAGTAAGGGGGGCAGACACAGTGTAAAAGACATGATTTCACAAACACAAATATAATAAGAGAGAGAGTGAGAGAGAGAGATTGAGAGGAGAGAGATGAGAGAGAGTGAGAGAGAGGGAGAGTGAGATGATGAAGAGAGAGAGAGAGAGAGAGAGAGAAAGGTGTGTGTGTTTGTGTGTGTGTGTGTGTGAGAGAGAGAGGAGAGTGAGAGTGACGAGAGAGAGATGAGGAGAGAGGGAGTGAGAGAGAGAGAGAGAGTGAGAAAGACAGAACTCGAACTCGAACTCGAATAGTTTAATGAAGGCAAATGAATAAGCCACAGGCTTCTTTACACCAGGCCCTCATGGGGAAAAGAATGAAAAACAAACACAAATAAATAAATAAAGGGATAAACAAGTTAATGTGGGATACAATGAAACGAACCGTTCAAACAGCCATTCAAATATTGATCAATCTAGAGACCAATGAAATACCACAAAAAACAAACAAAGCAAATGAATAAACAAGACCAATTGAACACGAAAAACGCCAGACAGAAACAGACAGACAGAGGTACTCCAATACTACATCAACACTTTTATTTATTTATTTTACTTATTTATTCTTTTATATCGAGGATAATGGAATAAGCACTCATGTGCTTTTTTACATCCAGTCCCCGTGTGTATGCGGTTTTGTAAATTTTGTCATCCGTTCCCACCGGCACACAATGGCCTACTCTTACGGCAAAGCGGAACAGGATTTAACGTGTGCGCAAGATGTTCTACGTGCGTTCGCACACGGAGCCTCGGTTTATAGTCTCATCCGTAGGACTAAAACTGTGTACAGTTACAAAACAGCAGACCGACGCAATCCGCGTCAACAACATTTGAGCGTTTGAATGAACACGCATTTTCCTTCCCGCTGCCGCAGATCACGGTGGACCTCAGCCCTCCCCACCCGGGTAAAGTGGAAGACGGGGTGTCCGGGTCACCCGAGGTGGATTACCAGTCCACCACCGACATCCACGCGCACTGGTGGGGGTTCTTCGACCGGGAGAGTGGGGTGAAGTATTACCAGTACGCCTTCGACACGTCCTGTGTGACTGCCGCTGCTTTCAGCCATGACACCACGGACCCCAGGGTAAGGAGGAGGGAGAAAGAAAAGCCGTTGTCTGGTTGTTTTTGTTGTTGTCGATTGTGTGGCAGTAGTAGTTCTTCAGTTTAACGTCCTTCCACTAAATAGTGATATCAGACGGGAAAGTGTGTGTATGTGTGTGTGCGTGCGTTGTGTGCGTGCGTGCGTGCGTGCGTGTGTGTGTGTGTGTGTGTGTGCGCGCGCGCACGTGCTTGTGTGTGTGTAGGGGGGGGAGGGGTATGCACATAACTAATCAATCGCAATAAACAACTATTATGAAAAAAGCATAAGCAAGAATTCTGAGAAAAAAAACCCACAACCCCCAAACCCCCAACAACAACAACAAAAAACAACCAACCCTCAAAACATCAAGCAGCAAAAATACTAGCTTTCCAATTTATATAACTTGAAGCTATCCTTATATCAGAGGAGTCTGAAAATAGGAGTATGGCTTAATGACAATACAATTTCTGTCATTAATGGAATGTCTTTAAGAACTTGCTGTAAGCTACGGACTGGGAAGGCAGGTAAGATGTTTTTCAGATCTCTGCATCGTAAAAGAATGTGATCATTGGTAAGATTTTCACCATAGATACATGTTGCTTTAAAAAAAAAATTGTTCTAAAAGCATTGAGCTTAAACCTGTATATAGATGATACAACATTTCTATATTCATGTAAATTACGATATTTGATCTTATCAAAAGATAATACATGGGCTACATCATCACTCCAGGAATAACCGGTACTTTGTAGTTTCTTTTTAAAGTGTATCCAACATGCATTTTGAAACATGCTATAGCCCTCATGGATGGATAGAGGAACACTTCTGCTGCAAGACCCATCGATATGCTCAGCTCCACATTTTGCTTTTCTGTCAACTTTTTCAAACTTTTTCAAACTTTTTGTGTGTGTGGCAGTGTTGCTCGTTTTGTTGTTGATTGTGTTGCTAGTGTTGCTCGTTTTGTTGTTGATTGTGTGGCCAGTGTTGCTCGTTTTGTTGTTGATTGTGTGGCCAGTGTTGCTCGTTTGTTGTTGATTGTGTGGCCAGTGTTGATCGTTTTGTTGTTGATTGTGTGGCCAGTGTTGCTCGTTTTGTTGTTGATTGTGTGGCCAGTGTTGCTCGTTTTGTTGCTGATTGTATGGCCAGTGTTGCTCGTTTTGTTGTTGATTGTGTGGCCAGTGTTGCTCGTTTTGTTGCTGATTGTGTTGCTCGTTTTGTTGTTGATTGTGTGGCCAGTGTTGCTCGTTTTGTTGTTGATTGTGTGGCCAGTGTTGCTCGTTTTGTTGGTGATTGTGTGACCAGTGTTGCTCGTTTTGTTGTTGATTGTGTGGCAGTGTTGCTCGTTTTGTTGTTGATTGTGTGGCCAGTGTTGCTCGTTTTGTTGTTGATTGTGTGGCAGTGTTGCTCGTTTTGTTGTTGATTGTGTGGCAAGTGTTGCTCGTTTTGTTGTTGATTGTGTGGCCAGTGTTGCTCGTTTTGTTGTTGATTGTGTGGCAGTGTTGCTCGTTTTGTTGTTGATTGTGTGGCAAGTGTTGCTCGTTTTGTTGTTGATTGTGTGGCAGTGTTGCTCTTCTTGTTTTTGTTCTTGTTGTTGTTGTTGTTCTTCTTTCTCCTTGTTCTTGTTCTTGTTCTTCTTTCTTCTTGTTCTTCTTCTTGTTCTTCTTGTTCTTCTTCTTGTTCTTCTTCTTGTTCTTCTTCTTGTTCTTTCTTCTCTTCTTCTTCTTCTTCTTTTCTTCTTCTTCTTCTCTTCTTCTTCTTCTATCTTCTTCTATCTTCTTGTTCTTCTTCTTCTTCTTCTTCTTCTTGTTCTTCTTCTTGTTCTTCTTCTTGTTCTTGTTCTTCTTGTTCTTCTTCTTGTTATTGTTGTTGTTGTTCTTCTTCTTTCCTTCTCCTTCTCCTCCTCCTTCTTCTATCTTCTTCTTCTTCTTCTTCTTCTTCTTCTTCTTCTTCTTCTTCTTCTTCTTCTTCTTCTTCTTGTTTTTGTTCTTTCTTCTTCCTTCTTTGTTGTTGTTGTTGTTGTTGTTGTTGTTGTTGTTGTTGTTGTTGTTGTTGTTGTTGTTGTTGTTCTTCTTCTTCTTCTTCTTCTTCTTCTTCTATGTTCTTGTTCTTGTTCTTGTTGTTGTTGTTGTTGTTGTTGTTGTTGTTGTTCTTCTTCTTCTTCTTCTTCTTTCCTCCTCCTCCTCCTCCTCCTCCTTCTTCTATCTTCTTCTTTCTTCTTCTTCTTCTTCTTCTTCTTCTTCTTCTTCTTCTTCTTCTTCTTCTTCTTCTATCTTCTTTTGTTCTTCTTCTTCTTCTTCTTCTTCTTCTTCTTCTTCTTTTCTTCTTCTTCTTCTTCTTCTTCTTCCTTTTTTGTCATGTTTCTCCCAGGGGAGGTTTGACATTGATGAGCCTTCTCCATCTCTCTCTGTTTTGAGCGTCCTCATCTATGCCCCTTTCTCTAAGATCATCTGCAGTGTTGCTGTTTTTGATAGATTTCTGTTGTTCGTTGTTGTTGTTGATGGTGGTGGTGAAGCTGTTTTTTGTAGGTCTTTGGGGTGTTGTTGGTGTTGGTGGTGGTGATGTTGTTGTGATTCGTGTTGTTGTTGGTGTTGTTGTTGGTGTTGTTGTTGTTGTTGGTTGTGGTGGTGGTGGTGTTTTTGTTGGTGGTGTTTGTTTGTTTTGGGGGGGGGGGGGGGGGGGGGGGGGGGGGGCGGGGTGTCTTTTTGTTGTTGTTTTTTTGTTATTGTTTGGTAAAATCGCCTTCATTGCTGATTTTATTACTTGTGTGTTTTGTGTGTATTATTATTCTTTGTTCACGTCGTTGCATTACATTGTTTGAATTTGTGGTGTACAATTAGTATCGAAGTGTATATATTAAGAAGGATTTACGTGTGTAAAAGTACTTTGGGTGTGTGTGTGTGTGTGTGTGTGCGTGTGCGTGCGAGTATATATACTATATATATACTCTCAGAAATACACAAACCAGTCACATTATTTTCATCCACACCTTACACCACTCCTCTTCAGACGCCTTCTCAATTACAGTTACAGTTGTTAATGATAGATTGTCATGAATCAGTCATCTGTTGCAACGTGAAGTCGTCCGTTTCAATGTGTGTATGTGAAATGTGATAGAACTATTTTTATTTTATTTTATTTGTTTTTAGTTCATTCTTTTATTTCGAGGATAATGGAATAAATGCTCATGTGCCTTTTTACATCCAGTCCCCGTGTGTATGCAGTTTTGTAAATTTTGTGATCCGTTCCTACCGGCACGCAATGGCCCGTGTGATATCATATGATATGAATTATTATAGGACCATCATAACTTTACTTGCTTCCCTCTGGCCCGTGTGATATCATATGATATGAATTATTATAGGATCATCATAACTTTACTTGCTTCCCTGCCCGTTCAAGGCCTGCCTGCATTTTTACCACCACTCTTCTTCACTAACTTCTGTGTTTAAACCAGACCCCCTTCTCTCTCTCCTCCACACACCCAGGTGACGGAAACCTACGACCAGTTCGCCTCCTACACGGCCTCGGGCGACGGCACGTACTACGTGACAGTCGTGGCCTTCAACAGTGCCCGCATGCCCAGCATGCCCGTGTGCTCTGACGGCGTGGTGGTGGACTCCGTGGCGCCCACGATGGGCCAGTTTTTTGTGGAGGGTGCCCACATCGCCCCGGGGCTGCTGGTCTCCGCTGGCGGGGGGTCTGACGTCTACTTCATGGACCAGCGTAGGAGGCTGAGGCTGGTTGGTTCTCCCGATTCTGCGTGCTCGTGAGTGTGGATTTTTTGTTAGGGTGAGGGTTTTAAAGGGTAGGCGGTAGGGTTAGGGATGTGTGTTTGGAAGAGAGTAGGCGTGACGGTGATTAGTGTGTTTGTGTTCTTCTTTAATTAAACGTCTTTTCACATTACGTGATATTAGACAAGTTGTGTGTGTGTGTGTGTGTGTGTGTGTGTGTGTGTGTGTGTGTGTGTGTGTGTGTGTGTTTGTATGTTTGTGTGAGTGTGTGTGCACGTGTGTGTATGTGAGTGGGTGTGTATATGTGTTTGTGAGAGAGAGAACATACATGGGTGTAGATGTGTGTACATATTTGTCTATAGAGTGTATGCGAGTGTGCGGGCGTGCATGTGTTTGTATGTGTGGTGTGTGTGTGTGTGTGTGTTGTGTGTGTGCACGTGTATGTATGCCTGTGTGTGGTTGTGTGTGTGTGTGTTTATGCAAGTGTATGTGGGTATTTGGGTGTATATGAATGTGTGTGTAAGGTATGTGTGTGTTTGTGCGTGCGTGCGTGCGTGCGTGCGTGCGTGCGTGCGTGTGTGAGTGTGTGTGTGAGTGTGTGTGTGTGTGTGTGTGTGTGTGCATAGGTACTGTATACTCTACATCAGCTAGGAATCTGTAGGCCTACATAGTTGTGATGTTTAAAAAAAATAATTATATTATGTTAAGAAATCAAACGGAATCAAATTTAACTTGAACAGGAACAACAAATATCTGTTATAAAAAACGACCGACTGGGCTCTTACTCAAGCCTTTCACTAATTCTAGCATTTTAAGATTATCAAACAAAATGTCTGTATGGGATAAACTAGCAGAGTTGTTGTTAGACAACCAATCCGGCAAAAAAGGCTTCAACTGATCACAATAAAACATAACATGTTCTGGCTTTAATCTGATCACCACAAATACATGACACATTTCGACTGAATTTCGTTTTGAGAGCATCGAGCCTTAGTCTGTATATCAGACTTGTCAACAGTCTATGACACAATTTGTTCTGATCAGAGAAATCGTTGTATTTAGACTTTGTCGACTTAGGTCTTGCACATCCTTTTGAATGATGTTTCATGATATAGAGTGCCAAACTGATCCCAGCAAGTCTTCTTTAGAAGACAATATCCCTCTTGTAAAGATAGCGGCAGTTGCATTTTGATGGTATTTTCCTTGTTCATTGCACCCCTTTTAGCTGTGCAATCTGCCCATTCGTTTCCCCAAAGACCACAATGGGATGGAATCCAGCAAAATTGTATACAGGTACCACGTGTGGACAAAAAATGAATTAAATGAACAATTTCAGTCACAATTGTACCTCTTATATTAGAACTAAACGATTGTAAAGACTGTAGAACAGACTTGGAATCAACACAAAATAATACTTGTACACAGGCGAAAGGAAAATCAAGCAGGAAGTTAGTGTGTTTGTGTGTGTGTGTGTGTTTGTGTGTGCGTATGAGTGTGTGTGTGTTAGTGTGTGTGTATGAGTGTGTGTGTGTGTGTGTGTTTAAGTGTATGCGTGTGTGTTAGTGTGTGTGTGTGTGTGTGTGTGTGTGTGTGTGTGGAGAGAGAGAGAGAGAGAGAGAGAGAGAGAGAGGAGAGAGAGAGAGAGATGAGAGAGAGAGAGAGAGAGTGAGAGTGTATGTTTCAGAATGCTCTTTCAGCACCTCATGTAGTTAACACCACCCTCGCACACACACACACACACACACACACACACACACACACCACACACACACACACACACACACACACACACACATACACACACACACACACACACACACACACACACACACACACACACACACACGCACGCACACACGCACGCACGCACGCACACACACACACACACACACACACACACACACACACACACACACACACACACACACACACTCACACACACACATACAGTGGCACGCACGCACACTCGCACGCACATAAATACACACAGAGGAGAGACAGAGAGAACATTTTTTCCCATTTCCCAAAATTCGGTCACACTTTCTGGAGTCAGTCACTCATGACGTCATAATGTACGTAATGACGCAGATCGACAGCCAGCGGCACCAGCGCGTCACTGGGCAAGTTCTCCACCAGCCCTCTGACGTCACCGATGAACGCCACAGAGGCCTGCGCCTACGGGGCCCTGGATTCCAAGTTCCTCACCACCTTCTACATCTCCAGGGACATGCACGTCAGTACAGCCTCTCTCCTCTCCACTTACCTCTGTACTCATTTGGCGGGTTAGGGAGAGAAGGGCCTTACTTACAAACTGGGATGGGATAAGGTGGATGTGGGTTGAGATACGTGTACGGTGTAGGATGCGGTGGAATAGGATGGGGAGGGTTAACGTGGAGAAAGGGGGTACCAAGGAGAAATGGTACGGGATGGGATAGGGAAGAATGGGCTGGGATACGATGGGATGGGACAATGAAGAATGGGATGGGACAGGGAAGAATGGGATGGGATACAGTGGGATGGGACAATGAAGAATGGGATGGGATATTATATGATGGGACAATGAAGAATGGGATGGGACAGGGAAGAATGGGATGGGATACAGTGGGATGGGACAATGAAGAATGGGCTGGGATACGATGGGATGGGACAATGAAGAATGGGATGGGACAGGGAAGAATGGGATGGGATACAGTGGGATGGGACAATGAAGAATGGGATGGGATATTATATGATGGGACAATGAAGAATGGGATGGGACAGGGAAGAATGGGATGGGATACAGTGGGATGGGACAATGAAGAATGGGATGGGATATTATATGATGGGACAATGAAGAATGGGATGGGACAGGGAAGAATGGGATGGGATACAGTGGGATGGGACAATGAAGAATGGGATGGGATATTATATGATGGGACAATGAAGAATGGGATGGGACAGGGAAGAATGGGATGGGATACAGTGGGATGGGACAATGAAGAATGGGATGGGATATTATATGATGGGACAATGAAGAATGGGATGGGACAGGGAAGAATGGGATGGGATACAGTGGGATGGGACAATGAAGAATGGGATGGGATGAGAATGGTGTAGGACGCGGTGGAATAGGGTGGGGGGATGAGGGGGAGGGGTGGACAGGGGGAGTGGTATTGAATGGGACAGGGAAAAATGGGATGGGGTGGGAATGGTTTATGGTGTAGCATGCGGTGGAATAGGATGGGAGGGTTAAGGGGGAGGGATGGGGGAACAAGGGGGGATGGGGGTAGGACAGGGAAGAATGGGATGGGACACAATTGGATTTGACAGGGATGGATTGGATGGGATAAGAATGGTGTAGGATGCGGTGGAATAGGATTGGGAGGGGGAGGGGAGGGGCAGGGGGATGTGTACGGGATGGGACGGATGAGATGCGATAGGATGGAAATAGGATAGGGAAAGTGATGTGCAAGCGTAGTGTATCAACGAACTATAAAATATGCATTTGTTCCTCTTGTCGACTAACCTAAACCACCCCAAACCAACCAGCCAACCAACCAGCCAGCCAACCCACCAACCAACCAACCAACCAACCAACCAACCAACCAACCAACCAACCATATTAACAAACAATCCAACTATGAAATATGTACTTCTGCCTCTTGTCGACAAACCCAAGCCAAACCAACCAACCATATTAACAAACCAACCAACGAAGCATAATTATCAAACCAACCAACCAACCAACCATATTAACAAGCCAACCAACTATGAAATCTACTTTTGCCTCTTGTCGACCAACCTAAAACTAACCCAACCAACCAACCAACCAACCAGCCAACCAACCAGCCAACCAACCAACCAACCCACCAACCCAGCCCAACCCAACCCAGCCCAACGCAAAAAACTCAACCAACCAACCCAATCCAAACTAAATCAAACCCACCCACCCACCCACCCACCCACCCAACCAACCAACCAACCAACCAAACCTCCCACCCACCAAGCCAAATCACCCAACCCAACCCAACCAACTAACCAACCCAAACCAACCACCCACCCAACCCAACCAAACCCAACCAAACCACCCAACCCAACCAACTAACCAACCCAACCCAACCAACCAACCAACCAACCAACCAACCAACCCAACCCAAACCAAACCCACCCAACCAACCAAACTACACACCCACCCAAACCAAACCACCCAACCCAACCCAACCCAACCCAACCCAAACCAAACCAAACCCACCCAACCAACCAACCAACAAACCAAACCCACCCACCCAACCAAACCCAAACCACCCCACCCAACCCACCCAACCAAACCCAACCAAACCCACCCCACCCTAACCCACCCCGCCCCACCCTAACCCACCCCAACCCACCCCACCCCACCCCGCCCCACCCCACCCACCAATGAACACTGTGCTTCATGCCCAACAGCTGTTCCTGAACTGGACCGGCAGTGACGCCACCAGCGGCATCTTCGACTACGAGGTGGGCCTGGCCTCCACCCCTGCCGCCACCGTACCCGACATCTCCGCCTACCAGAGCACCCACCACCACCCCTTCTACAAGCAGCACCACCCCACCCTGACCGAAGGCACCCCTTTCTACATCCTGATCAAAGCCACGGACAAGGCCGGTGTCACTGCTGTGGAGGTAACGGAATTACGCTTTTTGCGGGTGGATGAGAATCGATTCCACAGTATTAATAATAATAATAATAATAATAATAATGTATGGAATTTATATAGCGCTGAATCTTGTAAAGCAACAAATCAAAGCGCTCAGATTTTTTTTTTTTATATATCGAGGATAATGGAATAAGCACTCATGTGCTTTTTTACATCCAGTCCCCGTGTGTATGCGGTTTTGTCAATTTTGTCATCTGTTCCCACCGGCACACAATGGCCTACTCTTTCGAAAAGCGGAACAGGATTTAACGTGTGCGCAAGATGTTCTGCATGCGTTCGCACACGGGGGCCTCGGTTTATAGTCTCATCCGAAGGACTTTGACATTCAGTTCGATTTTTTTGGTCAAACTGGGAAGAAAGGGCGAGGCTGGGAATCGAACCCAGAACCTCACGGTTTACTAGTTGGCAGGCAAACGTCTTAACCATCCTGCCACCTTCCTTCCTTATTGAAGCTAAGTAAAAGGTAAAGGTATCCCATCATCTATACGGTCGTAGGGGAGCGAGGCGTCAGAGACCTAAATTTCTCTAGGGCCAGCATATTGAGGGCGGCGCCCATCTCCTCTCCCTCACTGCTTTACCTTCCCTGACCCTAAAGAGACAGGTGCCCATTTACAGCTGGGTGAGCTGGGGGACTGTACTGAAGCCAAGGCGCGCAAACGGTCACCCGTCCAACTAGCAACCACTCCCGATGTTGCCTAACCTTGGTTGGGGGAAAGCGAGTTCTCTGACCACTGAGCTATCCCGTATTGAAGCTAGACGACGAGAAGCAAAATTATTAGACTTTCTTTTTCGTCGAATGCTCAGACAGCAACTGTTGTTGTCTGTCATATGAGAGCGAAAATAGGTTACACTGCTTTTAAGCGCCTGACAAGTCAGGCCCAGCACATCTGAGAAGATAAATAAAACAGACCGGTACAGACTAAAACCGTTGTCAGTTATTAATGTAAGTTAAATGTTGAGATTTGCAATTAAAAATGCTGTTATGCTTTGAACTATTGTGTTGAGGTTGCCTTCAGACTTGACAAGCTCTCAGCCTAACAACCGTTTAAAGAGCAAAATATTCTCTGAAGTCAGATTACCGCTGCCTATATGGCAGGGTATGTCTCATCCAGTGTGTATCTGTGATCTCGCAGTGATTCCCACAGGTATGAGACAGAGTGCATAGTTTGGGTGATCCTCATGGTGTTAAGCTAGGAAACATGCAACAACAACGACTAAAAACACAACACAATACAACATAAAACAAATCATACAAAACAACAAAATAGTAGAGATTAGCAAAACCAAACTAAAAGGGTGACAAAATGAAAGTAACAAAACTTAGCCAAAGCAGCACAAAATCAAAGCCCCCCCCCCAAAAAAGAAAAAAAAATCGCACAAGGCAAATCAAACCGCAGCAAAGTAGACTAGAAAAGGCCACGTCAGAAAAGGCATATTTCACAAGACTAGTTCAAATCTGAAATTGAAAAGTACCTAAGCATATCAAAAGAGACCAAGCCTATGCACATATTTACGCACGTATGTTTATACAAACATATGTTTGTAAAACATAGATGCGTTTGAAAAAAAAGAAAGATCTGATTACGCAGGTTTTGTGTGTGTGTTTACCTAGTATTATTATGTTTTGATCATAAACAGCTTTTTGTAGAAACTCGCACGCATATACTGTATGTATTCGTTCATATCTCTAAGCCTCTGACGAATATGCTCACATATCGATCTTCATTGAATAAATATGCGTGTGTGTGTGTGTGTGTGTGTGTGTGTGTGTGTGTGTGTGTGTGTGTGTGTACGCACGCGCGCCTATGTGAAGTGTAAATGTGTGTGTGTAAATGTGTGTGTGTGTAAGCGTGCATGTGTGTGTGCGCGCGTGCGTGTGTGTACGCACGCCTGTGTGGATGTGCGTGTGTGTGTGCGTGCGCGCGCACGTGTGTATGTGCATGCGTGTATATGTGTATGTGTGTGTGCGTGAATGTTTGTGTATATGTGTGTGAGTGAATGTGTGTGTGCGAATGAATGTGCGTGTGTATATGTGAGTATGTGTGTAAGCGTGCGCGCGTGTGTGTATGTGTGCACGCGCGTGTGTATGTGTATGTGTGTGTGCGTGCGTGTGTCTAGGCGCTGGGTCCTGTCGAGCT
>CM054141.1:8254941-8257441 GCA_028751875.1 Rapana venosa
TTTGTTGCCGTGGGTTCTTTTACGTGCGCTAAAAAGTTTGTATAACACACGGGACCACGGTTCATCCTCTCATCCGAAAGACAAGCACCCAGACCACCAGTCATGGTCTAATGGATAGGGGGGGGGGGGGGATTTTTCGGGCCCAAACGGGGGATCGAACCACCGCACACTTCCGACCCGGACTTGTCGCTTTCTAGGCAGGCGCGTTACCTCTAGACCACCGGTCCACACTGTATGATATTATGTGTTTGTGTGTGACAGAAATACTACGTGACTTTGAGGGCGGCCACCTCAGCGGGCAGTATGACGGTGTCCAGTGACGGGGTGACCGTTATCCAGGCTGACCAGGCCGCCTCCGGCATCACCGTCAGCGACGGCCCTGGCTGTAACGTGACAGGTAGGTGACCGACGTGACGGCTTTCCTCTCGGCTGAGAGCTCAGCTGTGGGTTTGTTGTTCATCATGGCAATCCCTGTAGAGGCAGAAGTTGAAGTTGGGATTGTATTGTACTGTTTTGTATTGTATTGTACTGTGTTGTATTGTATTGGGTTGTGTTGTTTTGGGTTGGGTTGGGTTGGGTTGTATTGTATTGAAGTTGAAGAGGACGGCTAAATCATGTTGAGAAGTTCTGTCTGAGTGCGTTTTATTGAAAAGTAGGATAGGATCATGAGGACATTTGGCCGTTGTTGTCTCACAGACATGCACGCACGCACGCACGCATACACAAACACAAACCGAGGCTCAGTGTGCAGAACATTTTGCGCACACGGTAAAACCCGTTCCGCATTTCGGAAGAGTAGGCCATTGTGTGCTTGTGGGAACGGATGACAAAATTTACTAAACTGCATACACACGGGGACTAGATGAAAAAAAAGCACATGAATGCTTATTCCATTATCCTCAAAATAAAAGAAGAAAATGAAAGAATAAAATAAATAAAATAACACAGACAGCCATATTGCTCTGCTTACATGAAGAACTGACGAAAGTTTTTGGCCAGGGTCAAAGACGTTGGTTTATAGGACCTCACATTTTTGCTTTGCTCATTTCATGTGAGAGCACACTTCGGCAGAAAAGTGCCTGGTTTCGGCAGTGAACATTCATAGATCACCAGTGTGTATGATATTTCAAGATGTCAAATACTCTCGTAGTGACTGTCGAAAAAAAAGTTTGGGCCCGAAACTTTTCCCCCATCCATTAGACCATGAGTGGTGGTCTGGGCGCTAGCCTTTCGGATGAGACGATAAACCGAGGTCCCGTGTGCTTCACAAAATTTTCAGCGCACGTAAAAGAACCCACGGCAACGAGAGAGTTGTCCCTGGCAAAATTCTTAGAAAAAAGCCACTCTGATAGGGAAACAAATACGGTTGCAGACAAAAAAAATTAAAAAGGGTGGCGCTGCTCTTGTGGCGACGCGCTCTCCCCGGGGAGAACAGCCCGAATTTCACGCAGAGAAATCCTCGTGACTTAAAGTGGTATAAAATATAAAAAATATATATAAAATAGATACACACATTGTGTGGTCTAACAGAACAGATACCCCTTTCTCCTTTCTCTTCCCTTTTCACTTCTGCTAATTGCTCCTTATTTCATGTCCAGGTTTGTAATATATCGTACAGTTGTTGATATCGCTGCTTGTTTGCTTATAATTATGATTGTTTGTATATAATTATACACTTTTTGTGTTCTTACAAAACAAGATACTCCTTTTCCTTTCCCCTCCATTTTCACTTCTGCTGCCTCTTCTTTCCTGTCCAGGGTTATATTATAGTTGTACAGGTGTTGATATCACAGCTTGCTTGTTTATATGATTGTTTGTATGTGTTGCAGCCTATATTATAGTCGTAATGTTGTTGATGTCGCTGCTTGCTTGTTTATATGATTGTTTGTATGTGTTGCAGCCTATATTATAGTCGTAATGTAGTTGATGTCGCTGCTTGTTTGTTTATATGATTGTTTGTATGTGTTGCAGCCTATATTATATTCGTACTGTTGTTGATGTCTCTGCTTGTTTGTTTATATGATTGTTTGTATGTGTTGCAGCCTATATTATATTGGTACAGTTGTTGACGTCTCTGCTTGTTTGTTTATACTATATTTGTTTTTATGTGTTGCAGCCTACCCTGGTTGGACACCAGAACATCATGCTGACGTAAGATATGACTCTGTTGTACTCTGTTTCTATCTGTCTCTGCCTCTGTATCTCTGTCTCTCTCTATCTCCCCGTCTATCTGTGTGTGTGTGTGTGTGTGTGTGTGTGTGTGTGTGTGCGTGCGCGCGCGTACGTGCGTGTATCTGTCTCTGTGAGTCTCTGTATGTGTGTGTGTGCCTGTCTGTCTGTGTCTCTGTTGTCTGTCTGTGTGTCTGTGAAGGGAACATTCTCACAATTATATTAACGTCAAAGGGAGTCAAATGCTTAAGCTTGAAAACGATACACCATGTAAATGGACCCTTTCAGACCTGTTTCTCAGTGGCTGTTGTCTCATTCAATGCATCAGCCT
>CM054141.1:8259941-8272441 GCA_028751875.1 Rapana venosa
TCATCCTGGCGCAGGGCCTGCCGCTGCAGGCAGGGGCCAAGTACCGACTGGCCGTCAAGTTCTGCCTGTCCGCCGCCTGCTCCCTGCCCGTCTACTCCACCGGCATCTACGTCATCAGCACCCCGGCAGTCACCGGCACTATGGAGGTGACGCACTCCAACGCTACTGGCGTCAGCACGGTTAGTGTGTGTAGTGTAGGCTACTGCAGGGGTGCGAGGGATTTTTGGGTCTGTTTTTTGTTTGTTTGGTTGGGGTTTTTTGGGGGGGTGTGGGGGTGTGCAATCTATGCCAACAGTATGAGCGCAGTCCGAACAGCCAGTGGAACATCCGACTGGTTCCCGGTTACATCAGGGGTCAGGCAAGGCTGCGTACTCCCCCCCCTTCTCTTCGTGATCTACATGGACCAGATTACAAAGGAAGCCAACCCAGATCTTGAGGCTCTAAACGAACTGTTATTTGCTGACGACCAGTCCTTGATGAATCAGAACAAAGCAGCTCTTCAAGAACACACAGACCAACTCAACACAAGCTGCGAGAGGTATGACATGAAGATCAGTATCACCAAAACAGAAGTTATGTCTGACAGCAGAAATCCAGGAAAGCTGGACATCAACATCAACGGCACCCAGCTGAAACAGACCAAAGAATTTAAATACCTTGGCAGCCTCTTCACTGAAGATGGAAAATTGGACAGAGAGATAGAAACAAGATGCCAGAAAGCGAACGCAGTCAGTTACCAACTCGCCCCCCTTCTAAAACATCCCAGCATCCCAATGAGCATCAAGGCAAAACTCATCAACGCCATCTTCGTTCCAACACTCACATACCAGTGTCAGACATGGGCCCTAACAAAAGCCTTAGGGCATACACCACCAAATACAATGGCTGGAAAGCCAGAGGTAGACCAAGGAGACGATGGAACGACTCCGTGGCTGACACCCTGCGAGCCCATGACCTATCACTACATCAATCCTCCCGCCTTGCTGCAGACAGACGTCTGTGTCTCCCCGCGACGCCGAAAGGCACCAGCGGCAGATGAAAGAAAGAAAGAAGAAGTGGGGTGTGTGTCAGTGTTAGCAAAGTGAAGTTACACCGTATATGTTGTATCGTCTTTGTCAGGATATGCCAAGTAGCTACGCAGTGTGTGACTGCTCTGTAATCCGTTGCGCTGAGGGAATATTCAGTAGGTGACGGGTACATCCATATCTGTGTTTACTGTCTAACTTTTAAGACACCACGCACACGGAGAGACAATTGTAAACTGATGATAGGACTAGTCCAAGATTCCGATAAATAATAATGGTTATTCTTTTACAATATTTATCACGTATTTTCTAACACGCACCCCCCTCCCCACACACACACACTCTCTCTCTCGCACACAGATACACACACTCACACATACCACCACCACCACCACCATCTCCGCAAAAACCACCACCACTACTATCACACACAACACCACCACCATGCCACACCCACCCACCCCCACCTCACACCCACCCACCACCACCACTAACCAAACCTTTCCTTCTGACCACCACAACCACCATCACCCCCCACCACCACCACCAATACCACCACCACTAACCCAACCATCTTTCCTTCTGAACACCAACACCACCACCACCAACCTCCACCCCCCACCAATACCACCACCACCACCACCACCCCACCACCAATACCACCACCACTAATCCAACCGTCTTTCCTTCTGAACAACACCAACACCACCACCATCACACGCCCCCCACACCCCACCACCACCTCCACCACCATCCCCCTCCCCTCACACACACCAACACCCTCCCCACACCACCACCACCCCCACCACCACCACTAAAACCAAACCTTCTTCCCTCCTTTTCCACCACCACCACCACCACCACCACCACCACTTACCCAACTATCTTTCCTTCTGACCACCACCACCTCCACCCCCCACATCAACATCCCCCAACACCCCCACACCCACACCATCACCACCACCACCACTAAAACCAAACCTTCTTTCCTTCTTTTCCACCACCACCACCACCACCACCACCACCACCCACCCCCCTCCTCCCCACACCACCACCACACACCACCATCACCACCACCACCACCACCCACCCCCTCCTCCCCACACCACCACCACACATCACCATCACCACCACCACCACCACCACCACCACTAACACCCCCCCCCCTCCTCCCCACACCACCACCACACACCCCCACCACCACCACCCCCACCACCACCACTAACACCCACCCCCCTCCTCCCCACACCCACCACCACACACCCCCACCACCACCACCACCACCACCACCACCACTAACACCCACCCCCCTCCTCCCCACACCACCACCACACACCCCCACCACCACCACACCACCACCACACTAACACCCACCCCCCTCCTCCCCACACCACCACCACACACCCCCACCACCACCACCACCACCACCACCACTAACACCCACCCCCCTCCTCCCCACACCACCACCACACACCCCCACCACCACCACCACCACCACCACCACTAACACCCACCCCCCTCCTCCCCACACCACCACCACCACCACCACCACTAAAACCAAACCTTCTTTCCTTCTTTTCCAACACGACCACCACCACCACCACTAACATCCAACCTTCTTTCCTCCTTTTCCAATACGACGACGACGACGACGACCACCACCACCACCACCACCACACCACACACCCCCCTCACACACACACACCACCACACACCACCAACACCACCACCACCACTAACCTAACCTTCTTTCTTTCTTTCCAATACCACCACCACCAACACTACCCCCCACCCCCTCCATCCCCCCACACCAACACCCCCTCCCTCCCCCCCCCCCCCCCCACACACACACACCACACACTCCCACACCACCAACACCACCACCACCACCACTAAAACCAAAACCTTCTTTCCTCCTTCTCCAACACGACCACCACCACCACCACCACCACCACCACCACTTACCCAACTATCTTTCCTTCTGACCACCACCACCTCCACCCCCACAAAAACATCCCCCCAACACCCCCACCACCACAACACCACCACCACCACTAAAACCAAACCTTCTTTCCTCCTTCTCCAACACGACGACGACGACGACGACCACCACCACCACCACCACCACCACCACCACCAACAGCTGGAGGTGACGGTGGAGTATTTCCGTGACCCGGACATGTGGGACCTGGCAGAGGCCCAGGCCTCGGTGCTGGGCTACCAGTGGTCACTCTCCCACCGCCTGCAGGACAGCAGCCGGCCCTTGCTGACCCCCTGGCAGGATGTCCCCGCCCTCCAGCCCCTCAACAACACCCACGTGAGGAGGAGTTCTGTTTGGATTTTGTGGTTTTTTGGGTTTTGGTTTGTTTGGTTTGTTTTCTTTTTTTGGTTGTTTTCTTTAAAAAAAATTACTTTTCAGTTTAGTTTTGTTGTGTTTTGTTTGATGTTCGGGGTGGGGGTGGGGGGGTAGAGATTGAGTAGAGAGGGGAGGGGGGAGGGAGAGAGTGGGGGGTGGAGGGAGAGGGGGAGGGGGGAGGGGGTGAGAGAGAGGGAGGGAGAGAGAGAGCGGGAGGGAGAGAAGGAGAGAAGGAGAGAGAGAGGAGAGGACGAGGGGAGGGGGATAGAGAGGGAGGGAGAGGACGAAGGAGAGAGGGAGGGAGAGAGAGAGAGGGGTTGGGGAGATAGGAAAGAGGGAGGAGAGGAGAGAGGTTGGGGAGAGAGGAAGGAGGGAAGGAGGGGAAAAGAAAAGGTTGGGAGAGGCGGGGGGGGGGGGGGGGGGGGGAGGACAGTTACAGAGAGACACAGAGGGATTTTTTAAAATTCCTTTTACTTTAAGGATAATGGAATAAACGCTCATAGGCTTTTATAAAATAGTCCCCGCGTCAGTGTGGTTTTGTAAATTTTGTCAACCTCTCAGAGAGAGAAAGAGAGACAGACAGAGACGGAGAATGAACAGATGAATGGGTGAATGCTACTTATTTTTAAGGGTTACAGATAAGGATCTACATACTTTTTTTGTATTCAACCCTTGCCCTGACTGAGGGAGGAGAGAGAGAGAAACAGACAGACAGACAGAAACACAGAGACAGACAGAAACAGACAGACACATTACACACACACACACACACGCACGCCACGCACGCACGCACGCACGCACGCAAAGCACGCAAAGCACGCACGCACGCACGCACGCACCGCAAAGCACGCACGCACACATACACACACCCCACAAACACCCCCACACAAAAACACACACACACACACACACACACACACACACATTCTCCCTGTGTACTTAAATTAAGTGACATAATCACAGTTGATGATATATATCAAGCAGATATCAGATATGTGTACGAGTGTTTTGAAAAAAGAGAAAAAGAGAAGTAGAATGCAACATGTTTTTAATGTACATCACTTTTAGCCAAAATAGATGACTATAATTGATGTTTTTGTTGCGTCAAATAAGTCTATCTATCTATCTATCTATCTATCTATCTATCTATCTATCTATCTATCTATCTATCTATCTATCTATATATCTATCTATCTATCTATCTATCTATCTATCTATCTGTCCCGTAGTCTGACGACCGTGGGGGCACCCTCTCTCTGTTCTGCTTTTCTCAGGGTTTTGTTGAGTTCTAGGCCTGTCCATTCGCTGATGTTATCCTCCCAGCTCTTCCTTGGTCTGCCTCTTCTTCTTCCTCCTTGGACAGTGCCTTGTAAAATTGTCTTTGCAAGTCCTTTGGATCATGTGACATGCCCATACCACACAAATAAGTCTACATGACTTAAATGGCAATAAAATATTCTGAATCCGAATCTAAATTCAGAATCTGAATCTGAATACACAGACGACTAGTAAACGAATGGACAGACAGGCAGACAACAGAAACCCTAGAACAGCCCAGTTTTTACGTCTTGCAGGGCACGTTCTCCGTCACCCTGTCTGGAGAACTCAGCTTCCACAAATGCCTGATGGTGACGTTGCGTGGCGTCAGCAAGGTGGGCTTCGTCTCCCGCCGCCAGTCTGACGTCATGGATTGCGAGGCCTTTGACCCCGCCCTGATTGTGGCCCGGGAGGTTCTGGACACCGTGGGCTCCACTGTGGCTGGTCAGTCAGTAGTCAGTGCCTGCACATAATAATAATAAAAGGTAAAGGTAAAGGAGTCCCATAACCTATAAGGTCGTAGGGGAGCGAGGCGTCAGAGACCTCACTTCTCTAGGGCCAGCATATTGAGGGCGGCGCCCATCTCCTCTCCCTCGCTGCTTTACCTTCCCTGACCCTAAAGAGGGCAGGTACCCATTTACAGCTGGGTGAACTGGGGGAACTGTACTGAAGCCAAGGCGCGGCGCAAACGGTCACCCATCCAACTGGTAACCACGCACGACGCTGCTTAACTTGGCTGGGGGAAAGCGAGTGCTCCGACCACTGAGCTATCCCGTCCCCATAATGATAATAATAATAATAATGATGATGATGATGTATGGAATTTATATAGCGCTGAATCTTGTAAAGCAACAAATCAAAGCGCTCAGTTGATTTTTTTTGTTTTGTTTGTGCGTGTGTATGCGGTTTTTAAAATTTTGTCATCTGTTCCCACCGGCACACAATGGCCTACTCTTTCGAACAGCGGAACAGGATTTAACGTGTGCGCAAGATGTTCTGCATGCGTTCGCACACGGGACCTCGGTTTATAGTCTCATCCGAAGGACTTAAATATTCAGTTCGATTATTTTGTCAAACTGGGAAGAAAGGGCGAGGCTGGGAATCGAACCCAGAACCTCACGGTTTACTAGTTGGCAGGCAAACGTCTTAACCATCCTGCCACCTTCCTTCATACAGAGAGAGAGAGAAGGGGGGTGGAGAGGGGGAGGCGGGGTGACAGAGAGAGGGGTGGAGAGGGGGAGGCGGGGTGAGAGAGAGAGGGGGTGGAGAGGGGGGGAGGCGGGGTGAGAGAGAGAGGGGATGGAGAGGGGGGAGGCGGGGTGAGAGAGAGAGGGGGTGGAGAGGGGGGGGGCGGGGTGAGAGAGAGAGGGGATGGAGAGATCAAATCAAATCAAATTCAATCAAACAGGGAGGGAGGGGAGGGAGAGAGAGACAGAGGGAGGGAGAGAGGAGAGAGAGATCAAATCAAATCAAATACAATACAATCAACAGGGAGAGAGAGAGAGAGAGAGAGAGAGAGAGAGAGAGAGAGAGAGAAGAGAGAGAGAGAGGGAGATAGTTCTGGACACCGTGGGCTCACTGTGGCTGGTCAGTAGTCAGTGCCTGCACATACAGAAAGAGAGAACTCGAACTCGAACTCTCGAACTCGAATATTTTAATGAGGGTAATTGGATAAGCCAGAGGCTTCTTTACACAGAGAGAGAGAGAGGAGATGAGAGAGAGAGGAGAGAGAGAGAGAGAGAGAGAGAGAGAGAAATCATTGTCAAAGGAGAGAAAGAGCGAGAGAATCATTGTCAAAAGGAGAGAGGAGGGAAGAGATAGACAGATATGATATGATATGATATTTATTCATAAAGGCCATGGCCCCTTAGAAGGGGGTTGTACAAACCATTGTTGACAAGACACATCCACATTAACAATTTGCTACACACTCACTTCGCCTTTTAAAGGCTTTGTACAAATATATGCTTCATCTCTTAACAGTAGCTTCATTTGTTGCTGACATTAACAATATTAGTTTAAACAGACATGGATACCTGGAATATTTTGCCGGAATAAATTGTTCTCTGATATCTTTAAATTCTGGACAAGAAAGTACAAAATGAACCTCATCCTCTATTGAATCCTTACACACTGGACATATCAAAGCTCAACCATCTGAATTACTATAGCGTTTTGAATGGACAAATATTTCTGAAATTCCGAATCTAAATGTTGTCATGATACGCTTTATGTGTCTATCAATATTCATAGACATGTAGGTTGGTACCCGATTGAAAGAGAGAGAGAGAGAGAGAGAGAGAGAGAGAGAGAGAGAGAGAGAGAGAGAGAGAGAGAGAGAGGACACACAGACAGACAGACAGACAGACAGGTGGAGAGAGAGAGAATCATTGTTAGAAGGATATGGCTACATTTTGCAGAGTCATTTTGTGAAACTGGTTCTGTGTGTGGTGTGTTTGTGTGTGTGTGTGTGTGTGTGTGTGTGTGTGTGGTGTGTGTGTGTGTGAGTGAGAGAGAGAGAGAGAGAGAGAGAGAGAGAGAGAGAGAGTTCATTTTTATTTATTCTTTTATTTCGAGGTAATGGAATAAGCACTTATGTGCTTTTTTTACATCCAATCACGTGTGTTGCGGTTTTGTAAATTCTTTGTCATCCATTTCCAACCTGGCACACAATGGCATACTCTTCGAAAGCGGAACAGGCATTTAACGTGTGCGCAAGTTGTTCTGCGTGCGTTCGCACACGGGGCCTCGGTTTTATAGTCATGCGAAGGACTTTTGGGGAGAGTGGAGTCTGCACTGATGTTAACTCCAGGTGAAAATATCCCCTTGAACAGGATTCAAACCTGGGTCAGCAGATCACGAGCACAATGCGCAACGCTCTAGCCAGCTGGGCTGCTCCGTCCCTGTGTGTGTGTGTGTGTGTGCGTGTGTGTGCGTGCGCGTGCGTGTGTGTTCAATTTTACGTCTGTTCATTTAAAATGATATTTGACCAATAGTCTAGTGTTATCAATGTGTGTAACTAAATAAAAAGGTCAAGGTGTCCTATAACCTTTAAGGTCGTAGTGGAGCGAGGCGTCAGAGACCTCACTTCTCTAGGGGCCAGCATATTGAGGGCGGCACTCATCTCCTCATCTCCTCCCCTGCTTTACCTTCCCTGACCCTAAAAGAGGGCAGGTACTCATTTACAGCTGGGTGAACTGGGGGACTGTACTGAAGCCAAGGCGCGCAAAGGGTGTAACTAGATACGAACTTTTTTAATGTCCAGGATCTCCCTCAGTAGGCACGCCCGTCACCATGGGCTTCAACGACCCCTGGACATCCGACGACGTGGACTACACGCCCCACAGTAACATCATTTCCGCCGTGTGGCCCACCTTACGTCAGACCAACGTCACCTGGGCCGTGCTGGACAGCCAGGGACCGGACGTGACGTCACACTTCCTGGACCCCAACCATCAGCCCTGCAGCATCCCTGCACCTCGCCTCTGCAGATTGCCTGTGGGCAGCTGACCTGTAGGTGCACACATACACACGCGCGCGCGCGCGCATACGCACGCGCACACACATACACACATGTGGGGGACGGGATAGCCTAAGGGGTTAGAACATTGCGCTCGCAATCTGACGACCCGGGTTCGATTCCCGTTCAAGGGGATATTTTCCCCTGGAGTTAACATCAGTGCCGACTCCACTCTCCCTAAAAGTCCTTCGGATGAGACTATAAACCGAGGCCCCGTGTGCGAACGCACGCAGAACATCTTGCGCACATGTTAAAACCTGTTCCGCTTTTCGTAAGAGTAGTCCATTGTGTGCCGGTGGGAACAGATGACAAAATTCATAACTGCATACACACGGGGACTGGATGTAAAAAAGCACATAAGTGCTTATTCCATTATCCTCGATATAAAAGAATAAAATAAATAAATAAATGTGGATCGGTGGTCTAGAGGTAACGCGCCTGTCTAGAAAGCGAAAAGTCCGGGTCGGAAGTGGGCGGTGGTTCAAATCCCGTTTGGACCCGAAAATTTTCCCCCATCCACTAGACCTTGAGTGGTGGTCTGGGCGCTAGTCTTTCGGATGAGACGATAAACCGAGGTCCCGTGTGTTACACAAAAAATATTTAGCGCACGTAAAAGAACCCACGGCAACAAGAGAGTTGTCCCTGGCAAAATTCTGAATAAAAAAGCCACTCTGATAGGGAAACAAATACAGTTGTAGACAGAAAAAAAATGGCTGGCGCTGCTCTGTGGCGACGCGCTCTCCCCGGGGAGAACAGCCCGAATTTCACGCAGAGAAATCTGACGTGACTTAAAGTGATATAAATAAATAAATAAATAAATACACACAAAGGGAGGGATGGAGGGAGGGAGAGAGAAAGAGAGAGAGAGGTTAATGTTTTGTCTGATTATGAAGCAGAAAAAGTCCATTCTGGATTGTGATTATATAAAACCGAATACTTTGAAGGTTCTAAACGCATTATTTTTCGACGATCATTTGCCACATTAAAACTCTTGCCTCGGCATAACCGGCAAAGCCTTAACCATCATTTGTGTTTAAATTCTATATTCTCTAAACAGTTTGCTCATATTTAAGGTACGCACTGATGCAGTTATGTCAGAATTGAAGCTTTTTTATCCTGAGATCATCAAATCTAGAAATACATATTTTTTTGTGTGATTTGACCTAAAAACACTCGTATTTTACGGCGCATAATATGACTAAATTGTAAACAGACAATGGAATTTAAGTACTGGATCTTATTGGTTTTATTCTTTTATTTCGATGATAACGGAATATACACTCGTATGCTTTTTACATTCAGTCCCCGTGTGTATACAGTTTTGTATAAGTTTTGTCATCCGTTCCCACCGGCACACAATGGCCTACTTTTCCGAAAAGCGGAACGGGTTTTAACGTGTGCGCAAGATTGTTCTGCGTGCATCAGCTAAAAAGCTGGGGTTTCTTTGTCTCTGGACAGCCCAAAAGTTCATCAACGTGGATTTCGGGCCCGGCACCTCCAGAGCGGCGTTGCAGAACGGCCATCACTACTACGTGTGTGTGCACGCTGCCGCCGAGTCCATCACCCACGAGAAGTGGGTGGAAGAGCTGCCCGAGGTCATGGCTTGCAGTGATGGCATCACTGTTGACCTGACACCGCCCACAGCCGGCGTCGTGTCCGTGGAAGGTCTCCGGAAAGGACTCTACCAGGTGAGTCTGGATGGACACCAGGGCTGAAATAGTTAGTGGACTGGAAGAAAAAAAGGCATACAGCTACTTTGTGTTTGAACAAAAATAATCTTCTGTGAAATGGAGAAATATTGGAGTGATAAAGGCATACAGCAACTGTGTGGTTGAACAAAATTTCATCTTCTGTGATATGGAGAAATATTGGAGTGATAAAGGCATAGAGCAACTGTGTGGTTGAAAAAAATTCATGTTCTGTGATATGAAGAGTATTGGGACTTAGGAAAAAGGATACAGCAACTGTGTGGTTGAACAATTTCTATATGCTGTGGTCTGAAGAAATATAGGGATGAGAAAAAGGCATACAACAACTGTGTGGTTGAAAAAATTCATGTGCTGTGATATGAAGAAATATGGGAGTGAAAAAAAGCAGACAGCAACTGTGTGTTTGAAAAAAATCATGTGCTGTGATGTGAACTATAAGGTTGCGTTGAAAAAATTATATTTTGTTTGATATGAACTGTACAAGTTGTTTTGAAAAATTCATATTTTGTGATATGACCTGTTCAGGTTGTTTTGAAAAATTCGTATTTTGTAATATGAACTGTACAGGTTGTTTTGAAAAATTCATATTTTGTTTGATATGAACTGCACAGGTTGTTTTGAAAAATTCATATTTTGTGATATGAACTGTACAGGTTGTTTTGAAAAATTAGTATATTGTGATATGGACTGTACAGGTTGCTTTCCAAGTTTTGAATATTGCTCAGTGGCAAAGGACGAAATGCCGTGGCTTTTAGTGTTACACAGTAGTGGATTTCTGTTTTACAGAGATGCTGACACTCTTTATTACTACACTCGGGCACCATTTATGCTGTGAAAAAACTGAAATGTCATGTGGCTACATCATAATCATATTGTGTCACAATTTAATGCAACTTTTTTTTTTCAGCGGATGCCTGTCAATGTGATCAGTTTTTCTTCCCATTGCATTGCGGTGTGATTTTTTAAATTTTTAGCAAAGATTTATCGAAAGAGATTTAGCATATTTTCCAGAGAATGTGGTTTACTCCAATTGAGAGCTTTCATTCTGATTGCATTAAAGAGTCTGGAAACTCACATATTTTCAAAAGAAGTGCTTTTTTGCCCTCGAGACGAACAATAACAAAACAAAACACACCAGGCAATGATGATGTGCTAGGCCTTTCAGCTCAGAATCAGAGTACTGCAAGACCAAACTGAATGGTTGAAGCCCTCACGGGGATGCCGGGGACCTGTCAGTATAAATAGCATCCTCACCTTCAGGAAATTCTGTGCCCTCTTTTCTATCCCTCTCTTTTTTGCCTGGTTCCTTTCCTTCCTGTTACCTCCTTCTTGTCTATGTTCTAAGCCTTCTTGGTCCATTCTCCTGCCTTTTTTTCAAGAAAGGTTTAACAGATGACAATTTTCTCCCACGCCAAAGGCGGATGCGCCGAGTCTGACTTGTCGGGTGCATAATGGCAGCGCATCACATTTTCGTTCATATGACAAATAACGATAATTGCTGTCTGAGCGTTCGACGACGACGAAAAAGAATGGTGGAAGGTAGAGACATGTAATGCATGAACATGACAACCTATTGCATAGCATGCTGTGTCGTTGCAGAAGTGTAATGCATAAGTATGACAACCGATTGCAGATCATCATGTCTTATTGCAGACGTGAAATGCACGAATATGACAACCTATTGCATAACATCACGTGTTAATGCAGACGTGTAATGCATGAACATGACAACCTATTGCACAGCATCACGTGATATTGCAGACGTGTAATGCACGAACATGTGTTATTGCAGACGTGTAGTGCATGAACATGTGTTATTGCACACGTGTAATGCACGAACATGACAGCCTATTGCACAACATCACGTGTTATTGCAGACGTGTAATGCATGAACATGACAACCTATTGCACAACATAACGTGTTATTGCAGACGTGTAGTGCATGAACATGTGTTATTGCACACGTGTAATGCACGAACATGACAGCCTATTGCACAACATCACGTGTTATTGCAGACGTGTAATGCATGAACATGACAACCTATTGCACAACATCACGTGTTATTGCAGACTTGTAATGCACGAACATGTGTTATTGAAGACGTGTAATGCACGAACATGTGTTATTGCAGACGTGTAATGCATGAACATGTGTTATTGAAGACGTGTAATGCACAAACATGTGTTATTGCAGACGTGTAATGCACGAACATGTGTTATTGCAGACGTGTAATGCACGAACATGACAACCTATTGCACAACATCACGTGTTATTGCAGATGTGTAATGCACGAACATGTGTTATTGCAGACGTGTAATGCACGAATATGTGTTATTGCAGACGTGTAATGCACGAACATGACAACCTATTACACAGCATCACGTGTTATTACAGATATGTAATGCACGAACATGTGTTACTGCAGACGTGTAGTGCACGAACATGTGTTATTGCAGACGTGTAATGCACGAACATGTGTTATTGCAGGCGTGTAATGCACGAACATGACAACCTATTGCACAACATCACGTGTTATTGCAGACGTGTAATGCACGAACATGTGTTGTTGCAG
>CM054141.1:8274941-8284941 GCA_028751875.1 Rapana venosa
GAGTAAGGGAGGGAGAGAGAGAGGAGAGACAGACAGACAGACAGATACACAGACACACAGACAAACACAGACATAGTTTTTTTTGTTTTAATAATAATAATAATAATAACGTATGGAATTTATATAGCGCTGAATCTTGCAAAGTAAACAAATCAAAGCACTTGCATTCAAATCATTCACACGCATGCAACCATCCATAAATATCAAGATAAACAAATATCAAATTTATATACACAACACACTTAGGTGGGGGTGGTGGAGGTGAAGGTAGCTAATGAAAAGTAGGAACAGATAACAGGGGAAGATCTCAAGTAGAGTATAAGTGCGTTTTGAGGCTAGATTTGAAAGAATCAAATGAAGGCTTTTGGCGAAGTGGAAGAGGGAGGTCGTTTCATGTGGAGGGACCTGAAACAGAGAAAGAGCAACGGCCAACAGTAGTTTGTTTAAATCTGGGTGTTCGAAAGCACAACGTATCTACAGCTGAACGAAGGGAACGGGACGGAGTATACAGGTGAAGACAGTTAAGAAGGTGCATATTTGTGGAGACATTTGAAACAAAGGGTATTAATCTTATATTTTATTCTTGGTGAGACAGGCAGCCAGTGAAGAGATCGCAAAAGAGGAGTGATGTGTTCAGATTTTTTCTTTCTAAGGACCAGTCGAGCTGCAGTTTTGTATGCGTTGAAGGGAATGGATGGATGATGCCGGCAAACCAGCCAAAAGAGAATTACAGTAGTCCAGTCGAGAAAGAATGAGAGATGTGACAAGTTTTCATTCTAACAAGTACCATATTGTAGACACTGTATCTGTTCATTCATTCGTTGATTCCTTCCTGATTCATCTGTTTAGTGTTTGGTTTATTTCAGCCACGGACATGGTGGGGCGATCAGTCATGGCCAGTTCTCCAGCTTTTGTGGTGGACAGCAGCGCCCCCCAGCGGACTTCCGCCAACTTCCGTTTCGCTCAGCCCTACTTCACTTCCGACACTTCCATCAGCTTGTGGTAGAGTAATGGTTACACTCCTGTGTTAGCTTGGGGATCATGTAGTTTTTTTTTTAGACTGCGAGTCGAAAATTGTTTTTTTTTATAGTGATTTTCAGAGATTTTTTTAAAGTATGAAAAAATGCACTGTGTACTTGTTTTGGGGATTGGGGACATGAAACAATACCAGGTAGTCATGAGAAAGTTGGCAATGATTGTCAAATGAGGATTGCTTGTATTCCTACAGTGTTGACCCCGCGCATGCATATTGCGGTAAGAAAGCTAGCAGACGACAAAGGACTGAGGGGGTTCAGTGTTTGCTGAAATTAAAAAAAATTCTAACATACCAAACTTGTGCAAAATCTCTCGAGTTTTAAGTCAGAAGCTAGTCTTTCACAAAAAAGTGGTTTTTATTTCTGTGGATGCCTTAGTAAGTGCGTATGAATATAAGAGTCATATGGAAAAACAGAAGGAAAAGGGCTCATTTCTGATACCGGTGTGCAGCCAATAAGATCCTTTTGCTTCTTCCTTCATCACCTGTATGTTGTTTTTAAAAAAAAATTGGTTTCCCCCCATGAGCTTGTGGTATATTAATATGATAGTTCTCTTCTTCATCCCCTGTCTGTTCATTTTTTTTTTATTTGGTCCCCGCCCGCCCCCCCTTCCCCCCTTTCCCCCCGAAGCAGCTTGTGGTGTAGTAATAACTATGATAGTTCGCTTCTTCATCACGTGCCTATTCTGTTTTTTTAATTTTGCTTTTTTCCCCTTTTTGTAAGTTCATACTTTCATTTATCCAGTGGTTTTTAATTTTTGATTCATAGTCCTTGAATTTATTCGACCTTTCATCCCATGAATTGATGTCTGATCTTGTAAATCGGGAAAGTTGTTAATCAGAAACGGGATGCCAAGGGCTCATTAGTATAGTAATGGTCTCACTATTGCCTAGAAATTACGAACCTTGTCTCTGCCAGAAAAGGCAAGGAAACAGAGAGAAGAAAGACAGAGTGAACACGTGCGCTTGTACTCCATTGGGGGCCCTTTCCATATATAAAACAATCTACCTTCTAGGAGTTCCCTGTAAGAAAAACTCCCTTGTTTCTCACTATTGTAGGGGTTTTTGAGTTGGGTTTTTGGGGTCTAGTTTTTATCTCATTTTCGCCTTCTTTCTACCCAATCAAATATCCTTCCCCCCTCCCATTCACTTGGACAAGCCTGGACACTTTTTCGTTTATGTCTACGGTCCATCAGTCCATTTAGACATGACCGATTCCACCCACTTCCATGCAAATTCTAAGCCTAAGACTAAATCTAGACCCCCTGTCCAAACGCATGCAGAAAAACAAATCTTGTGCACCCATCCACTGTTCTGAAAAGAGCAGGTAAGCTGTAGCCGTGGTTTAAATGGTATGAATATGCCCAGCATGCACCTACAACCTGGTGAAGGATGAACGCCGCCCAGGTTGATTGTGCCTCAGACACACTGCCTGAAAAATCAATGCAGACTCCTTACACTTTATCAAGTAGTCAAATCATCCCTGCATTGACGGATATTCTTCTTTATCAAACGCTTGGACAGCAGCTATTGTTGTCTGTCATATGAGCGAAAATGCGTTTCGCTGCCGTTAAGCGCCTGACAAGTCAGGCCGGCGCATCCGACTTCGGTATGGGAGAGAATTGTTCTTGTAGCTCTTTCTGGAAAAAAGGCAGGAGAATTTTCATTTCATTTCCTTTCATTTATACCACTTTAAGTCACGAGATTTCTCTGCGTGAAATTCAGGCTGCTCTCCCCGGGGAGAGCGCGTCACCACAAGAGCAGCGCCACCTTTTTTGTGTGTCTGCAACTGTATTTGTTTCCCTATAAGAGTGGCTTTTTTCTAAGAATTTTGCCAGGGACAACTCTCTTGTTGCCGTGGGTTCTTTTACGTGCGGTGAATAATTGTGTGTAAAACACGGGACCTCGGTTTATCGTCTCATCCGAAAGACTAGCGCCCAGACCACCACTCATGATCTAATGGATGGGGAAAGTTTCGGGTCCAAACGGGACTCGAACCACCGCACACTTCCGACCCGGACTTTTCGCTTTCTAGACAGGCGCGTTACCTCTAGACCACCGAGCCACCAAGAAGGCAGAAAACAGACAAGAAGGAGGTGACAGGATGAAAAAGAACATGACACAAACAAAAAGATGGATGGAAAAGAGGGAATTCCTAGCACAGAATTTCCAGAAGGTGGGGATGCTATTTATACTCACAGGCCCCCAGCCATCCCCCACGGGGGAATTGACGGAAATGACGAGTGTTTGATCATTCTGTCATCATAAAATCTGCTCATAACTGTTCCAGACTGCATGCATTGCATATTCACATGGATTGCATTCTGTTGTTTTGGACAGCTGGACTGATATGTTCACCGACGATGGCAGTGGGATCGACTACTACCAGGTCACCGTGGGGTCAAGGCCAGGTCATGGTGACATCATGAGCAGTCGTCGGATCCTGACCGACTGCGAGACGCTCACCACTGACGTTGCCATGATCAACGGCCATGCTTACTACGTCACAGTTGGGGTGCGTTTTATTTATTTTTATTTATTTTATTTTGTTATATTCTATTACATCGAGGATGATGGAATAAGCACTTATGTGCTTTTTTAATCTAGTCCCCGTGTGTATGCGGTTTTGTAACTTCTGTCATCTGTTCCCACCGGCACACATTGGCGTACTCTTACGAAAAGCCGAACAGGATTTAACGTGTGCACAAGATGTTCTGCATGCGTTCGCACACAGGACAGTCTCATCCGAAGGACTTTTGGGGAGAGTGGAGTCTGTACTGATGTTAACTCCAGGGAAAAATATTCCCTCTGTTCATGTGTTTGTTACTATCTATCAAACATCTTTATCACCATCACCACCATGGAAATATTTTTTGTCATCATCATCATGGATCATCGTCTCCATCATCAGTATGGGGGTGGTACCGTCTCCTCCTAGACTTTACGTTCATACGATTCCCATCAACTGGTTTTTGATTTATATGATTGGTGGGTTTGTTGGGTTTTTTTTTCTCAGACGTTTTGGTGGCTACTTTCAGTTTCCAGTATGTTGGGCAGGTATAATAATGTTGTTGTTGTGCGTTCCTCAGCTTAACACTCCGAGGGTCACCCAGAATGTGCCAGACTGACTCACTCATCCCACCTGGGAATCACTGTGAGATTGAAATGGCACACTGAATGAGAGGTTTGCGTGTATGACTGTTTTTAAGTTACCTCGCCATACAGGCAGCCATACTCCAACTTCAGAGGATTTTTTTCTCCTTTAAAGGAGAATTCAGGTTGTTGTGTTAAGAGCTTGTCATGACTGAAGGCAATCTCAACATAACATTTTGGAACCTAACAACATTTTAGTGTAAGCCTTGGCAATTAGCTGAGATCAGTAACTGAAACAGCTTTTGGCCTGGGCCAAGCAGGTATAATAAAGAGTTCTGCAACTGACCAAGTGATGTCAGATACAGGACTGGTATATTGTTGTCATCACAGTGAGAGAGAAGGTTGAACAAGGCACAAGCAGATATGGATCGGCTGTTACTTGATGGATCTGGGTGGGTGGGCGTGGGTGGAAGTCAGCATCCCTTGCACCAGTAGCAGCTGAACTGGCAACATCGAGAATAGTCTTAACGAGAGTTCGAATTTACTCTTTGTTTTTACAGAGAGAGAGCTTTAGGTTTAGCTTTGTGCATGCTTTTTGTTCATAAATAGCATTTTAATCTATTACATATGCACTGAGGTAGACTACGCACACATCAAGATATCAGATATGCACTTATATGGGTATACTACGCACACACACACACACACACACACACACACACACACACACACACACACACACACCACACACACACACACAACACAACACACACACACACACACACACACACAGCTGCTACAACAAAAGCAACAACAACTACCACTACACTTCCTCTATTTCTATTTCACACACAGAGGTACATAGTTTTAGATTCTCTTTTTTTCTTACATTCATTTGTTTGCTGTTCCTCTTCCTATATCTTAAAGAAAAGAGTAAACAAATAATGCAGTATATCCATTCATCTTCGTCGAACGCTCAAACAGAAACTATCATTGTCTGTCAAAGGAGAGCGAAAATGTGTCACGCTGCCGTTAAGCGCCTGACAAGTCAAGCCCAGCGCATCTTCTATCCCTTCTTAAAGAAAGCTCACCCAGCACTACTCCCTCATTCCATGGGTGTTGTTAAATATCAGCTTGGATAGTTGTGATTGTTCCTGCCTACTTTGGAATAAGTGTGTGTGTATGTGGTGCGCGCGTGTGTGTGTGTGTATGTGTGTGTGTGTGGAGAGGGAGAGAGAGAAAGAGAGAGAGAGAGAGAGAGAGAGAGAGAGAGAGAGAGAGAGAGAGAGAGAGAGAGAGAGAGAGAGAGAGAGCATGATGGGACAGCCGCATACGTGTACTCGCCAGTTCCGTTTTCCTCACGTGTTTTGTGTAACAAAATAGCACGAGCCAGTGGAACACTTTTGCTGCAATCTGGATTCATAGTTTTGTACCATGACATGGAATCCACGCCATGGACATCATTTGGGCTACAGCCATATTTTGTTGCTGCTGCTGCTGTTGTTGTTGTTGTTATTCTTCAATATATGTATTGCGCCCAGTCCCCTTCCCACTGTCCCCTTGTGAATGGGCTTAACAGCTTAAATCACAATTAACTATTGTCATTGTTCCCCATTGGAGGCACCGTGGTCGAGTGGTTTAGGCGGTCAACTCGTGATCCAGAGGTCGCGGGTTCGATCCCCGCTCGGCTCGGTGTTGTGTCCTTGGGAAAGACACTTTACTCCTATTTTCCTCACTCCACCCAGGTGTACAAGTGGGTACCAGCTCTGCTGGGGAAGTATCTGGCGACAGACTAGCGTCCTGTCACAGGGGTGGTGAAAAACCATCAGTTCGCTTAACGCTACAGAAACCGGGATAAGCTCCGGCTCTATGGGCCTTCTGGCTCGAAAGAACATACTTTTTTACTTTTATTGTTCCCCATTCCTTTCTCTCTCTGTTGACAGGCAGTGAACGGGGCAGGCATGGAGACAGTGGCCACCTCCAAACCCGTGGCCGTGATGACCACCTCCCCTACCCCGGGCTCCGTCTTCGATGGTCCGGCCCCCACCACCGCGGCCACCGCTACTGACGTGGATTTCGTGACGTCACCTGATGAGGTCATCGCCTTCTGGAGCGGCTTCTCCACGCCGCTGAACCCCGTGACGTCATACAGCGTCAGTCTTGGCACCTGCCCCGGGTGCGCTGACGTCATCGCCGATTTTGATATCGGTCTGGCTCGGGGTATGTGAGAAAGAGTGACAGGGGAAATGAGGGTGGTTTTGAGGGAGATAACGATTAGATGTTAATGATGATGATGATGATAATGGTGAAGTTGATGATGATGACGACGACAATGATGATGACGACTATAACGATATAAGGAGAGGGTTGACGATAGTGTTGGCGATGCTAGTGGCAATGCCAGCTGCTTATTCGGAAGAGTAGATCCTTTTTGCTAGTGGGGACGGATGACAAAATGTACGAAACTGCGCGCACACAGGAACTGGATGTAGAAAATCACATGAGTGCTTATCCATCATCATCGAAAAAAAAAGAATTGAAATTAATAAAAATATTTAAAATAACTTTGTAAGGTAGATAGATCACCATCGTGATATTAAAATCAATAGTAAGGTGATTGATGGATCACAATCAAGCGGTTGGATTATTGGTTATTTAGTAGAAAAGAAACATTACTACTTGACTGATGTTTCGTTGAATTGATAGGCTTATTGGTTTAATGTGTTCAGTTATGATCTTTCAACAGTTGATAGGTTTAGTGGTTTAATCTGTTCACTTATGATTTTTCACTAGTTGATAGATAGGTTTATTAGTTTAATTTGTTCGCTTATGATTTTTCACTAGCTGATAGATAGGTTTATTGGTTTAATGTGTTCACTTACGATTATTCATCAGCTGATTTTTTTCTCTCAGCTTTATGGAGGATTGTTCTTTCTTGCTCAGCGGTAACATGGAACCACGCCCCGCTGCGTCACGACATACGTTACTACACCACCGTCACGGCATGTAACGCGGTGGGTCAGTGCAACCAGGCTACGTCAGATGGCGTCATGATTGACGTCACTCCTCCGGTAGCAGGACCGGTGTGGGACGGCACTGGTGACGAAGATATCGCTTACCAGTCTCAGAGGTTAGGGATGTTTTCGATCAATCAGACACGACAGTGTATTCATGTTATGACTGTTTGTGCTGGTTGAAGGATGTATGTTTGTTTCTGTATTAATTTTGTTATGTCAACCATTTTGAGTTACTGCAGGGAAGATGTGATGACGAGGAGGAGGAGGTGGATGAGTAGGGTGAGAATGATGATGATCATGATATGTCAGTGAGTAAATCTGTCTGTTAAAGTTGCCAGCTTTTCTGTCTGTTGACTCCCTTATTCTTCGTTGTCTGTTATATGAGCGAAAATGTGTCGCGCTGCCGTTGAGATACTGACAAGTCAGCACAACCAATTTCGGCTGGGAGAAAATTGTTGTCTTTAAGGCTTTGTTGAAAAAATGTAGGAGAATGGACCAAGGAGGCAGAAAATGGACAAGAAGGAGGCGACAGGAAGAAAAAGAACAAGGCAGATACAAAGAGAGTAATTGAAAAGAAATCTTCTAGCACAGTATTTTGAGAAGGTGGGGATGTTATTTATATTGACAGGCCCCTGGCATCCCCACGGGGCATGTTGACTATCTGTCTTGTCTGCCATCCCCATCTTTCTGTTTGTGTCTGTCCATTGATTTATACAACGGTACGATAACTGTTGCTAAGTCCATTTAGTGCATGTGCGCTCGTGAGTGTTTTATTTATTTTATTCTTTTATATCGAGGATAATGGAATAAGCACGTATGTGCTTGCTTTTTTTACATCCAATCCCCGTGTGTATGCGGTTTTGTAACTTCTGTCATCCGTTCCCACCGGCACACAATGGCCTACTCTTACGAAAAGCGGAACAGGATGTAACGTGTGCGCAAGATGTTCTGCGTGCGTTCGCACACGGGGCCTCGGTTCATAGTCTCATCCGAAGGCCTTTGGGGGAGAGTGGAGTCTGCACTGATGTTAACTCCAGGAAAAAATATCCCCTTGAACGGGAATCGAACCCGGGTCGTCAGATTGCGATTGCAATGTTCTAACCACTAGGCTATCCCGTCCCCCTTGTGTATATGTGTGTGTGTGCGCGCGAGTGTATGTGTGTATGCGCACACGCATGTTTGTGTGTGTACCTACTCGTGTTCCTTTGTGCGTGCATGATGTGTACATTTGCAAAGCACGTGCGAGCTTACGCAGACACATGGCTCATACATGCAACATGCGCTATCATTTCAGGGACTTCCTGGGGGCGGAGTGGCGAGGGTTCAGCGACCTGGGCTCCGGCCTCACAGGCTTCAAGTGGCGTGCCGGAACCACGGCAGGTGGCAGTGACGTCATGCCGGAACGTGACGTAGGCCTGACCTTCTCCGCCTTCACCAAAGATCTGTCGTCACAGCTGCCAGTGGGACAGACCATCTACATCACCGTCAAAGCTGTTGACGCAGCAGGTAAAAAAACAACTCGACTCATCTGCTTTCCGTCCTTACTGTCGCCGCTGTTTTGATGGTTGGTTGTTATAGGGCACTGATGATGATGATGATGATGATGATGATGATTATTATTATTATGATTCTTTGAAAGTCATTTTCAAAAAAATGATGGAGAATTTGTAAGTGGTTACCTCCACTTGCACTACTATAATTATCTGCATTAATTAATGGTTTGTTATTTTGGGAGCTAGCGTTTTTACTGAGTAAATTCCTTTCGTCTTTTTCTTTCTTTTTCAAGTGTGCAGTCTTACATGTAAAAAAACCAAAACCCTGTCATTTTCTTTATGGCTTCAGTAGTTAGCTGGATCTAAAACCACTTTGAAAGAATCGTAAACAATAAATACCCCCCCAAAAACCCCCACAACAACAACAAACCCAACAACAACAAACAAACCAAAACAACAACAACAAAACAAACAAAACCCATCAACGATTGACTTCAAACTGAACATTCATTCTGGGTCTGGCAGGCAATGAAAACGAGGCGACGTCAAACGGGTTCAAAGTGGACACGTCAGCGCCGGTGACGTCAACAGCGGTGGAGCTGTCACCAGGGGTGGGGACAGTGGACGGGGTGGACATCGTCAGCAGAGACATGATCGGTGTCCGCTGGGCTATCGAGGACCCGGAGTCCCACATCGTCACGCAGCACCTGTCCGTGTATTCCCACATCTACGGCGAGTTCCAGTCTGCCCCTGTGCAGGTGAGGGGGGCGGGTCCCGTTTTTATTCATTCATTTTGGTTTATGTATCGAGGATAATGGAATAAGCACTCGCGTGCTTTTTTCTTTTCACCGAGTCCCTGTGTCTATCGAACTGAATGTCAAAGTCCTTTGGATGAGACTAAAAACCGAGGCCCCGTGTGTGCGAACGCATGCAGAACATCTTGCGCACACGTTAAATCCTGTTCCGCTTTTCGGATGAGTAGGCCATTGTGTGCCGGTGGGAACAGATGACAAAATTGACAAAACCGCATACATACGGGGACTGGTTGTAAAAAAGCACATGAGTGCTTATTCCATTTTCCTCGATATAAAAGAATAAATAAAAGAAAATAAATAAAATACGGGGTTTAAACTTTTTTTTTCATCCGCTCCCACTGGCTTTCTCTTCCGAAAAGCGGAAACAGGTTTTAACGTGTGCGCAAGACGTTCTGCGTGCGTTCGCACACGGGACATCGGTTTATAGTCTCACCCGATGAACTTTTGGTGGGGAGTGGAGTCGGCACTGATGTTAACCCCAGATGAAAAATCCTCTTGAGCGGGATTCGAACTCGGGTCAGGAGATCGCAATTCGCAACACTCTAACCA
>CM054141.1:8289941-8314941 GCA_028751875.1 Rapana venosa
TGCAACACACGGGTTCTCTGCTTATCGTCTCATCCGAAAGACTAGCGCCCAGACCACCACTCATGATCTAATGGATGGGGGGAAAAAGTTTCGGGTCCAAACGGGATTCGAGCCACCGCACACTTCCGACTCAGACTTTTCGCTTTCTAGACAGGCGCGTTACCTCTAGACCACCGATCCACTAACTATGCAGCAAGAGTTACTACAGCAGGCTTAAGAACCTCGGCCAACCCTCCGCGCACACACACACACACACACACACACACACACACACACACACACACACACACACACACACACACACGGTGGCTGATTTCAGGGAAGCAACACAGTGAGCGTGGCACACTCAGACTCGGGCACCAGCTACGAAGACGAAGGGTACGTGCAGGTGTACGAGGTGAACACGCAGACCCTGACCGCCCTACAGGACGTCTACATCACCGTGTGGGCTGTTAACGGGGTCAGTTCGACATGTTTCTGTCATGTGCTACACTTTGAATTTAATGCTGACCTTTTTGTCAGTCACTGCTTTCAAGAAAAGCTTTGTTGCGTTCAGAATTTGACATTTTGTCAGTGTGTGGGTGTGTGTTGGTTTTGTGTGAGTGTGTAGGTGTGTGTGCGTGCGTACGTGCGTATGTGTGCATGTATGTATAAAATTATACATATTACATGTATATAATTATATACACATAATCAAATAGATAGTTCTGTGTGCGCGTGTTTCATGCCCTGGAATTTGACTGGTTCTTTTGTGGAAAGGAAGCATAGTAGATACTTAGTCATGGTCAGTCACAGACACAGCTGACCAATCCTGTCACAGACACAGCTGACCAATCCAGTCACAGACACAGCTGATCAATCCAGTCACAGACACAGCTGACCAATCCAGTCACAGACACAGCTGACCAATCCTGTCACAGACACAGCTGACCAATCCAGTCACAGACACAGCTGACCAATCCAGTCACAGACACAGCTGACCAATCCAGTCACAGACACAGCTGATCAACCCAGTCACAGACACAGCGGATCAATCCTGTCACAGACACAGCGGATCGATCTACTCACATACACAGCTGATCAATCCAGACACAGCTGATCAATCCAGATACAGCTGATCAATCCCGTCACAGACATAGCTGATCAATCCAGACACAACTGATCAATCCCGTCACAGACATAGCTGACCAATCCAGACACAGCTGATCAATCCCGTCACAGACATAGCTGATCAATCCAGACACAGCTGACCAATCCAGTTACAGACACAGCTGATCGATATGGTCACAGACACAGCTGATCAATCGGGTCACAGACACAGCTGATCAATCCGGTCACAGACACAGCTGATCAATCGGGTCACAGACACAGCGGATCGATCCACTCACAGACACAGCTGATCAATCCAGACACAGCTGATCAATCCAGATACAGCTGATCAATCCCGTCACGGACATAGCTGATTAATCCAGACACAGCTGATCAATCCTGTCACAGACATAGCTGATCAATCCAGACACAGCTGATCAATCCAGTTACAGACACAGCTGATCAATCGGGTTACAGACACAGCTGATCAATCCTGTCACAGACACAGCTGATCAATCCAGACACAGCTGATCAATCCAGTTACAGACACAGCTGATCAATCGGGTTACAGACACAGCTGATCAATCCTGTCACAGACACAGCTGATCAATCCAGTCACAGACACAGCTGATCAAACGGGTCACAGGCACAGCTGATCAATCCAATATCAATCCCGTCACGAACACAGCTGATCAATCCACACACAGCTGATCAATCCAGTATTAATCCAGTCACAGACACAGCTGACCAATCCAGACACAGCTGATCAGTTTAGAATCAATCCAGACATAGACACAGCGGATCAATCCAGTCACACACACAGCTGATCAATCCAGTCACACACACAGCTGACCAATCCAGCATCAGTCCAGTCACAGCTAATCAGTTCAGTATCAATCCAGTCACGGCTGATCAATCCAATATCAATCCAGTCACACACAGCTGGGCAATCCAGTCACAGACACAGCTGATCAATCCAATATCAATCCACTCACGGACACAGCTGATCAATCCACACACAGCTGATCAACTCAGTATCAGTCCAGTCACGGACACAGCTGATCATCAATCCACCCACTGAACTGTACTGTTACTGTTGTGGTTCAGGTGGGGCTGAAGAGTCACCCGGCCATGTCCAAGTTTCGCCTGCAGACCGGGGGGGCCCTGTTCCTACACCGGCGGTGCACTGGCTTCAACTGCCTCTCCCACTGTGTCTGCGCCGTGCAAGGGGCGCCCTGTGCCGCCGCCAACCCCTGTACAGATTACACCGCCAGTGAGTTTTGTCATTGCCGCTGCCGCTTGTTATCAGTCGCCGGGTGCACTTGTAGTCTGATGCGATGTTTTGTAGATTTTGAACGTTTACTGCATCGGGGACGGGATAGCTCAGTGGTCGGAGCACTCGCTTTCCCCCAGCCAAGTTAAGCAGCGTCGAGCGTGGTTACCAGTTGGATGGGTGACCGTTTGCGCGCCTTGGCTTCACTACAGTTCCCCCAGTTCACCCAGCTGTCAATGGGTACCTGCCCTCTTTAGGGTCAGGGAAGGTAAAGCAGTGAGGGAGAGGAGATGGGCGCCGCCCTCAATACGCTGGCCCTACAGAAGTGAGGTCTCTGACGCCTCGCTCCCCTACGACCTTATAGGTTATGGGACTCCTTTACCTTTACCTTTTACTGCATCGGTAGTGAATTGTACAGTCTCTTGAAGAACAACATCCTGTTTCGAGCTGAAACCGACTCCGATTATGAAGTCAGTTTTCTCTGTCTGTCTGTCTCTTGTCTGTTTGTGTCTTTCTCTGTGTCTGTCCATTTTGTCTGTGTATCAGTATTTCTGTCTCTCTCACTCTCACTCTATTTCTCTCTCTCTCTCTCACTCTCATTCTCTCTCACTCTCACTCTCACTCTCTCTCTCTCTTACTCTCTCTCTCTCTTTCTCTCTCCTCTCTCTCTCTCTCTCTCTCTCTCTCTCTCTCTCTCTCTCTCTCTCTCTCTCTCTCTCTCTCTCTCTTTCTCTCTCTCTCCACGAGAAGGACAATTCTATTTTCAAATAGGTGACACTTGGGATTGAGCTTATATTCTGTCACACTGTCAAATAATTTAGTGATTGAAGACATTTAGAAGAAAAAATTATACGGGGATGTTACTCTGCGTGTGTATGTATGTGTGTGTGTGTGTGTGTGTGTGTGTGTGTGTGTGTGAGAGAGAGAGAGAGAGAGAGAGAGAGAGAGAGACAGACAGACAGACAGACAGACAGACAGACAGACAGACAGACAGACAGAGAGAGACAGGCAGACAGACAGACAGGTAATAAAAAAATCAAGCAACGAATAGATTGGTCTTATGAGGTGACTACAAAATCGAAGAGACGAACTAAATCTAAGAATCCTTGTTCCATGACTTGAAGGGTTCTACACTGCAAGCAAAACACGACTCTACCGAATCCCACCACAATCACCCTCAAAGTAGTCCTTATTCTGCCGAATCCAATGCCACCAGAATCGTCCTCAAAGTAGTCCTTATTCTGCCGAATCCAATACCACCAGAATCACCCTCAAAGTAGTCCTTATTCTGCCGAATCCAATGCCACCAGAATCACCCTCAAAGTAGTCCTTATTCTGCCGAATCCAATGCCACCAGAATCACCCTCAAAGTAGTCCTTATTCTGCCGAATCCAATACCACCAGAATCGCCCTCAAAGTAGTCCTTATTCTGCCGAATCCAATGCCACCACAATCACCCTCAAAGTAGTCCTTATTCTGCCGAATCCAATACCACCAGAATCACCCTCAAAGTAGTCCTTATTCTACCTTATCCAATACCACCAGAATCACCCTCAAAGTAGTCCTTATACTACCGAATCCAAATACCACCAGAATCACCCTCAAAGTGGTCCTTATGCTGCCGAATCCAATGCCACCACAATGACCCTCAAAGTAGTCCTTATGCTGCCGAATCCAATACCACCAGAATCACCCTCAAAGTAGTCCTTATTCTGTCAAATCCAATGCCACCAGAATCACCCTCAAAGTAGTCCTTATTCTGCCGAATCCAATACCACCAGAATCACCTTCAAAGTAGTCCTTATTCTGCCAAATCCAATACCACCAGAATCACCCTCAAAGTAGTCCTTATATATATTCTGCCGAATACCCACCTTCCTTCGGATGAGACTGTAAACCGAGGCTCCATGTGCGAACACATGCAGAACATCTTGCGCACACGTTAAAAACCCTTTCCGCCTTTCGGAAGAGTAAGCCATTGTGTTGCCGGTAGGAGCGGATGACAAAGTAAAATAACAAAACCAACCCAAAACCCCAGCATGCACACAGGTGTCGTGTTTAGACGCTATCCCGGAGGTCGGTCGGATCTTAAGAGCTGTATACAGCATCGTTCTGGCAACTCCTGTGACAGCACTGGAACCATGTGTATCGGAGATTGCCTTTCCAATGGACCATTCCAGCGACGTGGAGAGGGTGGGGGTCTGCTGCATGGGTAACAGGTTGTCCTCAATACTTACTTACACAGGCGTTGCACTGTGTAGTATAAAACACCTAGAGCGCAACTCCATAGTCTTACGAGAATGACGGATGGCTACCACCAAAATCACCCTCGAAGTGTTCCTTATAATACTACTACTAATAATAATGTATGGAATTTATATAGCGCTGAATCTTGTAAAGCAACAAATCAAAGCGCTCAGATGACATTTTTTTTTTATATATATCGAGGATAATGGAATAAGCACTCGTGTGCTTTTTTACATCCAGTCCCCGTGTGTATGCGGTTTTGTAAATTTTGTCATCTGTTCCCACCGGCACAAAATGGCCTACTCTTACGAAAAGCGGAACAGGATTTAACGTGTGCGCAAGATGTTCTGCATGCGTTCGCACACGGGAGCCTCGGTTTATAGTCTCATCCGAAGGACTTTAACATTCAGTCCGATTTTTTGGGGTCAAACTGGGGAAGAAAAGGGCGAGGAGGCTGGGAAACGAACCCAGAACCTCACGGTTTACTTGTTGGCAGGCGAACGTTTTAACCATCCTCCCACCTTCCTCCGTTATTCTGACTGACCACCGCGTTTCTCCTTGTCTGCAGCTTCGAACCCCAACTCCATGCTAACCGTGTACGACCACGCGGACCTCAGCGTACTCGGCAGCTCCTCTCCCGCGGCCGACGCCTACCAGGTCAGCCTGACCTACCTGGCGGCCACGTGGCGCGTGACGACCTCTCAAGGTCAGCTGCCCATCCGGTACGAGGTCAGCGCGGGTCGCACTGACCAGAGCACTCCGCTGGGGGTGTTCAATATCGTGACTGACCGGGTGTGGAGGGACGTGGGGCTGGAGACGTCTTCCATTATCATCGTCCCCGCTGGTGAGTTGTCGTCTGTTGTTTGGTGGTGGGTTGGGGGTGGTAGAGGGGGTGTGGTGGTGGTGGTGGGAGGAGTGGGGTGGTAGTTGAATAGATTAGTGGGTTTGAATTGTAAAGGAAGTGAGTTTTATGTGTTGTTTTTAGGAAGATAGGTATACAGGAATGAATCATCGATATATTATTATTATTATTAGTAGTAGTAGTAGTAGCAGTAGCAGTAGTAGTAGTAGTAGTAGCAGTAGTGGTAGAAGTAGTATGGTGGTAGTAGTAGTAGCAGCAGCAGCAGCAGTAGCGGTAGTGTAGTATTAGTGATATTACTGTGACTATTATCACCATATCATGATCATTACCACCACCATCCCTTTTATGCCTAGTATAATAGTAATAGTAGTATTTTTATAATATAAGATAGTAAAGCTAACAGTGAAACAGTGCTAATCACTGTTTCAATATACTGTCTTACGTAACATTTTTGTCAGAGTCGATTTTTCAAGCTGAAAACACTGCAGAAAAGTAACCCATTAAAAGAAAACGAAAACTTGAACAATCCAATTTCAAAACTGCGAAACATCAGCACCACTCCAAACAATAAAAAAACCAACAAATATGCGACTCGCTATTTGCTTACTCAAAATTCTCATCGCCTTAATAATAATAATAATAATAATAATAATAATAATAATAATGTATGGAATTTATATAGCGCTGAATCTTGTAAAAGCAACAAATCAAAGCGCTCATTAATCATTCCAAACTTGAACTTCAAGAATATGTGTCCGGACTTTTCAGAAAACCCTCCACTGAACGACAAAATCAGCTATTCCACGTTCGTACGAGCATGGTACGGCGACGGCAGTTTCGCCGTCTTCAAGTCCGCTGGAATCGTCACAAGAATACAGGGACCTACACTGACAAACGTGGTTGGACGAGCGGTAAGTATAGTGGACACTGGTCAGGTGCATTTTGACCATTTATTTATTTATTCTTTTATATCGCGGATAATGGAATAAGCACTCATGTGTTTTTTTTTACATCCAGTCCCCGTGTGTATGCGGTTTTGTAAATTTTGCAATCTGTTTCCACCGGCACACATCCGGCACACACTTTTCGGCACCGAAAAGCGGAACATGATTTAACGTGTGCGCAAGATGTTCTGCATGCGTTCGCACACGGGGCCTCGGTTTATAGTATCATCCGAAGGACTTTGACATTCAGTTCGATTTTTTTGGGTCAAACTGGGAAGAAAGGGCGAGGCTGGGAATCGAACCCAGAACCTCGCGGTTTACTTGTTGGCAGGCGAACGTCTTAACCATCCTGCCACCTTCCTACCATGAACAGAGGTGCTGCTCGTTAAGTCTGTTGTGTGTAGAGTTGTCTTAAGGCTGCACGCGGGTTGGCGTCTGGTAAATTTTGATTTGATTGTAGTGTATGTTGTGCGCGCGTGCGTGCGTGCGTGTGTGTGTGGTGTGTGTGGTGGGTGTGTGTGTGTGTGTGTGTGTGGTGTGGTGCGCGGTGCGTGGTGTGTGTGTGTTATTCTTTTTTTCGAGGATCAAAGTCAATGCCAAATTTTTAGGGAGTTAATGGAATAAACACTCACGCGCTTTTTAACATCTGGTCCCTGTGTGTATGGGGCTTTTACCTGTGCGCAAGATGTTCTGCGTGCGTTCGCTCATGGAACCTCGGTTTATAGTCTAACCTGAAGGACTTTTCGGGACAGTTGAGTCGGCACTGATGTTAACTACAGGGGGAAAATCCCCTTGAACGGGATTTAAACCCGGGTCAGTAGATCACGAGCGCAATGCCCAATGGTCTAACCACCAGGCTATCCCGTCGAGTGTGTGTGTGTGTGCGCGCGCGCGTGTGCGTTCGTGCATGCGTGTGTGTGTTCACGTGCCCATGGGCGTAGACATGGTATTGAGAAATGAGGTGACAAGAAAAATAAATACATAAAGTCAGTTGCAAAATGAATGTTCTACTTTCTATAAAAACGGCATCTTCGTAACATTCATGTGTGCAGACTTTTCTACGTTCTTCGAAAAGTATTTATCAATACAAGATTTCTCTGTCTGTCTGTCTGTCATTATCTGTCTCTCTGTATGTATGCATGCATGCATGTATATATATATGTATGTATGTATGTATGTATGTATGTATACACATACACATTTATACCTGTACTCCTCTTTCTCTCACACACACATAGGGGGGACGGGATAGCATAGTGGTTTGAACATTGCGCTCGCAATCTGACGACCCGGGTTCGATTCCCGTTCAAGGGGATATTTTCCCCTGCAGTTAACATCAGTGCAGACTCCACTCTCCTCTAAAATCCTTCGGATGAGACTGTAAACCGAGGCCCCGTGTGCGAATGCACGCAGAACATCTTGCGCGCACGTTAAATCCTGTCCCGCTATTCGTAAGAGTAGGCCATTGTGTGACGGTGGGAACATGACAGAATTTACTAAACCGCATACACATGGGGACTGGATGTAGAAAAGCACATAAGTGTTTATTCCATTATCTTCGATATAAAAAAAATGAATTAAATAAATAAAACAGGTGAAGGAGCACAGTACGGCAGCGGCCACCAAGGACGTGGACTTTGTGACGTCAAGCAGCATCGTGTACATCAGCTGGGACGGCAAGTTTGTCAGCACCACTGCCCCCGTCACCACCCTCGATGTGTACATCGGCACCCGCCCTGAAGGTCAGAGTGACACAGACAGACAGACAGACAGACAGACAGACAGACAGACAGACAGAAACAGAACTCAAGAATTTAATTGTGTAGGCCATACAACCCGTTACAAATATGTGGGCAATGAGGAATGACTGGATGTGTTGAATATGGCATTATAGTAGAACAAACACATTTTGAAGGAAACAGCAGTAAATCAAAGGAATCAACAGTGGGTTTCGTAATGACATTAGCGGCGTTTGTTGGCATGATAAACATATCTGCCAAGATCATGGACACACGTATCATCTTGCATTAATCTTTGAAATGAAGTTAGCGAAGGATACATACTATAAATTTTCGGAAGAGTAGGCCATTGTGTGCCGGTGGGAACAGATGACAAAATTTACAAAAAACCGCATGCACACGAGACTGGATGTAAAAAGGCATATGAGTGCTTGTTCCATTGTCCTAAAAAGAATAAAAATAAAAATCTGAGCGCTTTGATTTGTTGCTTTACAAGATTCAGCGCTATATAAATTCCATACATTATTATTATTATTATTATTATTATATAATAATAATAATAATAATATTTTTTCGGGATGAAGTTCAGTCGTAAGTCACCGAGAAAACTGCAGTGAGAAAGAAAGTGCATTTCTGTTTCTATAGCACTATGACAAAATGAACACTGAAGATCTTGCTCAGAAACGGCTGTGTAGCGTTTTCTGTGCGTCTGTAGGTCTGATATTCCTAATCTAAATCTGATCAAAATGTCACGGAACAGAGAAAGAGAGAGAGAGAAGGGTAGACAAAGAGATTTATTTATGTATTCTTTTATATCGAGGATAACGGAATTAGCGCTTAAGTGGGTTTTTTTACATCTAGTCCCGTGTGTATGCGGTTTTGTAAATTCTGTCATCTGTTCCCACCGGCAGACAATGGCCTACTCTTTCGAAAAGCGGAACAGGATTTAAGATGTGTGTAAGATGATCTGCGTGCGTTCACATATGGGACCACGGTTTATAGTCTCATTCGAAGGACTTTTGGGGAGAGTGAAGTCTCCGTTGATAACTCCAGGGAAAAATCCCCTTGAACGGGATTCGAACCCGGGTCGTCAGATTGCGAGCGCAATGTTCCAACCACTGGAGAGAGATTTATTGATTAATTGATAATCTTTATTCCCAAGGGCTACATATAGGTATTGACATACCATTTTCATCCACTCCCCCCCCCCCCTCTCTCTCTCTCTCTCCCCTCTCTCCCCCTCCCCCTTATCTCTATGTCTATGTCTCTATCTGTCTGTTTCTCTCTAACTCTCGTAGGGAATTCTAAAGTTAAAGATAAATGTTTATGATAATTATACATAGTTTACATACAATTGATCACTTTACCATCAGTCCAGTGTGTGATTTTGTCACTGTTTCAGTAGCAAGGTGGCTGCATCTTTACTTCTGCAGTAGTTATTCCACATCATCTTTTCTCTGTTTTTTTTAAAGGCAAAACAAAACAAAACAGAACTGAACCGAACTGAAGTAAACTAGACCAAACAAAACTAAACTAATCTAAACTAAACAAAGATAAACTAAAGTAAACTAAAGTAAAGTGAACTGAACTGTACTGAACTGAACTAAGCTAAACTGGACGCAACGCAACGCAGTGCAACGCAACACAACACAACACAACACAATACAACATAACCCACCATACCACACCACACCACACCACACCATATCACACCACACCACACCCACATTACATCACACCACACCACACCACACCACACACAATACAACACAACACAACCCACCACAAACCACACCACACCATACCACACCACACCCACACCACACCCACACCACACCCACACCACACACACACCAAAACCCAACCCAACCACACCACACCCTACCCCACCACACCAACACCACACCACACCAACACCACACAACCCAACCCAACCCACACCACACCCACACCACACCACACCACACCCACACCACATCAACACCACACCAACACCACACCACACAACACAACCCAACCCAACCAACCAACCCAACCCAAACAAAAACCAACCCAAAACCCCCAACTTTCTACCCTCAAACCCCCCTCTAAATCCCAGCTACAACACACTATAACATATAATAATTATATGTAATATAGTCGTATTCATATGTATACCATTTTCATCCGCTCCCCCCCCTCTCTCTCTCCCTCTCTCCCCCTCCCCCTTATCTCTCTGTCTCTCTGAGTATACATATGAATACATTACATATATAATATTTATATATATATATAATATATATATAATATAATATATATATATATATTATATGATAGTATAACATATTATACAACACTTCACGCTGACAGCGGCGGACATCTACAGCGGCACGGCAGCTCCCCCCTCTCTCTCCCTCTCTCCCCCTCTCTCTCCCTCTCTCCCCCTCTCTCTCCCTCTCTCCCCCTCTCTCCCCCTCTATCCCCCTCTCTCTCCCCCTCCCCCTTATCTCTCTGTCTCTCTGAGTATACATATGAATATATTACATATATAATATATATATATATATATATATATATATATATATATATATATATATATATATATATATATATATATATATATATATATATACATAAAAGGGGACGGGATAGCTCAGTGGTCGGAGCACTCGCTTTCCCCCAGCCAAGTTAAGCAGCGTCGAGCGTGGTTACCAGTTGGATGGGTGACCGTTTGCGCGCAGCCTTGGCTTCAGTACAGTTCCCCCAGTTCACCCAGCTGTCAATGGGTACCTGCCCTCTTTAGGGTCAGGGAAGGTAAAGCAGCGAGGGAGAGGAGATGGGCGCCGCCCTCAATACGCTGGCCCCTAGAGAAGTGAGGTCTCTGACGCCTCGCTCCCCTACGACCTTATAGGTTATGGGACTCCTTTACCTTTACTAAGTATGTTCTTTCGAGCCAGAAGGCCCATAGAGCCGGAGCTTATCCCGGTTTCTGTAGCGTTAAGCGAACTGATGGTTTTTCACCACCCCTGTGACAGGACGCTAGTCTGTCGCCAGATACTTCCCCAGCAGAGCTGGTACCCACTTGTACACCTGGGTGGAGTGGGGAAAATAGGAGTAAAGTGTCTTTCCCAAGGACACAACACCGAGCCGAGCGGGGATCGAACCCGCGACATCTGGATCACGATTTGACCGCCTAAACCACTTGACCACGGTGCCTCCCTTTACCTTTACTATATATATATATATATATATATATATATATATATATATATTATATGAATAATGTATACTATATTATACACACATTTCACGCGGACAGCGGCGGACATCTACAGCGGCACAGCAGGGGGCAGCGAGGTGAGCAAGATGGTGACGGGGCTGTCTCTGCACGAGGACATGCTCTACTACAGCACCGTATGCCGCGCGCGGCGGCAGCGACCTGCTGGCCTGGGAGGTGTCGGACGGCTTCATCCTCGACACCCTGGCCCCCACCACCGGCAGAGTCATGGACGGCACAGGTGAGGCGCGCTGCAGATATACACAGGTGAGGCGTCACACAGGTGAGGCATAGAAACACACAGGTGAGGCCGCTGCAGATATACACAGGTGAGGCGTCACACAGGTGAGGCATAGAAACACACAGGTGAGGCGCGCTGCAGATACACACAGGTGAGGCGTCACACAGGTGAGGCATAGAAACACACAGGTGAGGCGCGCTGCAGATATACACAGGTGAGGCGTCACACAGGTTAGGCATAGAAACACACAGGTGAGGCGCGCTGCAGATACACACAGGTGAGGTGTGCAGATACACAGGTGAGGCATAGAAACACACAGGTGAGGCGCGCTGCAGATACACACAGGTGAGGTGTGCAGATACACAGGTGAGGCATAGAAACACACAGGTGAGGCGCGCTGCAGATACACACAGGTGAGGTGTGCAGATACACAGGTGAGGCATAGAAACACACAGGTGAGGCGCGCTGCAGATACACACAGGTGAGGTGTGCAGATACACAGGTGAGGCATAGAAACACACAGGTGAGGCGCGCTGCAGATACACACAGGTGAGGTGTGCAGATACACAGGTGAGGCATAGAAACACACAGGTGAGGCGCGCTGCAGATACACACAGGTGAGGTGTGCAGATACACAGGTGAGGCATAGAAACACACAGGTGAGGCGCGCTGCAGATACACACAGGTGAGGCGTGCAGATACACAGGTGAGGCGAGCTGCAGATACACAGGTGAGGCGTGCAGATACACAGGTGAGGCGAGCTGCAGATATACACAGGTGAGGCGTGCAGATACACAGGTGAGGCGTAGAAACACACAGGTGAGGCATGCTGCAGATACAGCGGTGTGGCTTGCAAGTACACAGGTGACAAATAACAGGTGAGGCATACAAACACAAAGGTGAGGCATAGAAATGCACAGGTAAGGCATGCACATACTTTATCATCTCGCAGGTGAGGCATACAAATAATTTGATATTATCTCACAGGCTAAACATGAAAATACTTTATTATCTCTTAGGTGATGCATACAAATGCTTTTGCCTCACAGGTGAGGCGTGGAAATACGAGTATTTTATTATGTCACAAACAGAGACATTCATGCGGGTTACAAGCCACAGGTAAAAACAGTGAAAAGGAAAACATACCACAGAAAAAAACCCACACCATAGTATCCCAATATCAGCACAAAAGCCTTCTGTTCGGCATACATCAAGATAAAAATTACCCAACCATCAGCGATAGTTCAGCCAGTCATAAACTCACCAGTGCAAAATCACATGCACTCATGCGCGCACCAGTATGCGTGTGCATACACACACTTACACGCGGCCCGTAAACACACACACACACACACACACACACACACACACACACACACACACACACACACACACACACACACACACACACACACACACACACGATCACACACCACACACAAACATTGTGCATTCAACAGCAGTCAAGGAATTGGCTTTTTGTTGTTGATTGTTGATATTGTTGTTGGTGTTGTTTTTATAGCTGTCCCATTTGTTGAAGATGAGGGGAGTCCTACTGGATGTGGACATAGATAAGTTTAAATTTACTTCACTTGACTTTCCCTAACTCTCAGCGGAGTTGTTGAGTGTTGTGCACTGATTTTGTCAGTTTTGATATTTGAATATACTAGTATTAAATAAAAGGCATATACTTGAAGTGATAGACTAGTGTGAGAAAGAAGAGAGACAGAGAGACAGACTCAGAGAAACAGACAGACAAAGAGAGAGATACAGAGAAAGAGAGAGAAGCAGACAGACAGAGACAGACAGAGAGAGAAACAGAGACACAGACAGACAGACAGACAGACAGAGAGACAGACAGACAGACAGACAGACAGACAGACAGACAGGGAGAGACAGAGAGAATGTGGATCGGTGGTCTAGAGGTGGATCGGTGGTCTAGAGGTAACGTGCCTGTCTAGAAAGCGAAAAGTCCGGGTCTGAAGTGTGCGGCGGTTCGTACCCCGTTTGGACCGGAAAATTTTCCCCCATCCATTAGACCATGAGTGGTGGTCTGGGCGCTAGTCTTTCGAATGAGACGATAAACCGAGGTCCCGTGTGTTACACGTAATTATTTAGCGCACGTAAAAGAACCCACGGCAACAAGAGAGTTGTCCCAGGCAAAATTCTTAGAAAAAAGCCACTCTGATAGGGAAACAAAATACAGTTGCAGACATGAAAAAAGAAAAAAAAAGGGTGGCGCTGCGCTTGTGGCGACGCGCTCTCCCGCTCTCCCCGGGGAGAGCAGCCCGAATTTCACGGAGAGAAATCTGCCGTGACTTAAAAGTGGTATGAAATGAAATCTGAGCGCTTTGATTTGTTGCTTTACAAGATTCAGCGCTATATAAATTCCATATCATTATGATTATTATTAAAGACAGCAGAGCGAGAGAGGTTACATAAACAGATGTACAAAATATCACGGTTTTAACGCAGAAGTAACAGACGACAGGACTGTTGCGGTTCTACATCTCTGCAGGTCTGGATGACGTGGACTACCAGCCCTCAGACTCGGTGGCCAGTGCCAACTGGCGGGGCTTCTATGACGCGGGCTCCGGGGTTCGCCGCTACATGTGGTGCGTCGGCACCACCTCTGACGTCAGCCTCTGTGACGTCATTTCGTGGACGGACGTTGGCCTGAATACGTCAGCCAGGGCCGATACTGGAAGCGCTGTTAGCCAAGGCACTTTGAATCATTTTTGTCTTTTTTTATTTTTTAAAGGAAGTTCATTTAGGTTATAGTTAGTGTTTCATAGTGGAAGGTGTAGCAGAAGAAAAGTGTATAATGGAGCACTCGCTTTCCCCCAGCCAAGTTAAGCAGCGTCGAGCTTGGTTACCAGTTGGATGGGTGACCGTTTGCGCGCCTTGGCTTCAGTACAGTTCCCCCAGTTCCCCAGCTGTAAATGCCCTCTTTAGGGTCAGGGAGGGTAAAGCAGCGAGGGAGAGGAGATGGGCGCCGCCCTCAATATGCTGGCCCTAGAGAAGTGAGGTCTCTGACGCCTCGCTTCCCTACGACCTTATAGGTTATGGGACTCCTTTACCTTTTTTTTAAAAATCATGGTAGACATGGTGGGGGTTGGGGGGGAGCGGGGACAACAAGCAAAATGAAGACCACTGAACCACTAGCTATCTTTTCATTTACATCTCTATTCTCTGAAGTCGGTGGATGGCTGCCTATATGGCGAGGTACCTAAAAACAGTCATACACGCAAACTTCTCATTCAGTGTGCGATTTTGGTCTCACAATAGTTTCCGGGCGGTATGAGTGGGTCGGAGTGCACGTTCTGGGTGACCCCCCGAGTGTTGAGCTGGGGAACGCACAACAACAACATTAAATTTTACATCACTGTGAATTAACTCGTTTCAAACCTCCGACCTAAACCTTTCTATTCTTATGGACAAGGAAATGTTTATATTTGTATGTTTTGCTAATGGTTTGTTGTGATGATGATGATGACTTCTTTTTTGTTGTTGTTGAATACCTGTTACTATCGAACACTTCACGATTTATATATTTTTTTAGAGTCAGATGGTGATGTTGATGTGATCGTGCAAAGACAGCAATTCCTAAAATAAAAGGGATACCTATGTTGTTTAGAATTGACTTTTTTCATACATAAGAAAAAGAGTTATTGTTAGGTCAGCATATAATTTACATGTTATCATATTCACGAGTTCATTCGTTCGTAGTCTTCTTCTTCTTCCTTTTTTGTCATGTTTCTCCCAGGGGAGGTTAAGGTTCAGTGCAAGCGCAAGGCATAGCCACTCCTGAACAAGTCATCCCTTACCTGCTCGTGGTGAGGCCTGCTTTTGCAGACAAGGGCAATGGCGAAGGGCAAGTGTTCATTCGTTCGTAGTGCAGTACAGAAAAAAAAATCAGTGTACTTGTTTGATACTCGTCACATATCACGTAATCTTGTAGACAGTTGGGGCACCACTGAAGATTTTGCAACCAGCTTCCTCGTTTACTTACTCGTTCCATTCTTCAGTTGAAGCAGTGATCCTCTGACAGGCCTCGAGTGACCCCAATCCTTCATCCATGCTCACTGCCTCGCAGGCACCGTCATCTACAGCAAGTGTACGCCCAGGACGCCGCAGGCCACAGTTCAGCGGTGAGCGTGTCGGATGGCGTCAGGGTGGACACCTCCGCCCCTGCAGTGCTCGGCATGGTCTACACCAGCGGGATCAACTGGATCTTCAACCCCTCCTTCGAGACCGACACTGCCCTCAACGCTGATCTGACGCAGTGTGACGCCTCGCCGCCCTCGTCGTGGCAGGTTGGTGGTGACGTCACGGATGACGTCATCCGGGGCTGATTTTTTAAATTATTTTTTTGGCGAACATGTTTGAAAGAGGTCCACTTCTGGGAATGTTATCTTCTGGAAATGTTTTCTTCTGATAAGGACGTTTTCTTGAAAAACCCGATTCTGAAAGTTACTGTTGTTTTTTTTTGGGGGGGGGTAGAGTTGAAGGGGTATTATTATTATTATTATTATTATTGTTCTTGTTGTTCTTGTTGTTCTTGTTGTTATTCAAAAAAATCCCTATTCCTAAAGAGTCGTAATCTGAAAGTGTCTGTGTTTGAAAATATTCTCATTTATAGGTTTCTTTACCGAAAGATTTTATTTGAAGTTGTCTTGGGAATGTTTAAACAACAAGAATATGAAACGTAAGCTTTCTTGTGTCTTTTCGAGATTATGATTCCTATCAGTTATGTGGCTGACAGTGTTGCAATTGGCGTTCATGGGATGATTAAAGTACTTGTGACTTGACTTGACTTGATGCCATCCTTCCCCGTACCCAGACCTGACCCTCCCTAGAGAAGGTCCCCCTAGACAGATCCAATGCAAGGTTCTTTGTACTTTGAAATGATAACATTTTGAAAAAAAAGGTCATCTACTCGGAGTGGAGGGGACGGGATGGTCAGTGGTCAGTGGCTTTCCCCCAGCCAAGGTCAAGCAGCATCGAGCGTGGTTACCAATTGGATGGATGACCGTTTGCGTACTTTGGTTTAAGGTCCAGTTCACCCAGCTTCAATTGGGTAGCTACCTCTTTTAGGATAAGGGAAGATAAAAGCAGCGAGGGAGAGGAGATGGGCGCCGCCCTCAATATGCTGGCCCCGAGAGAAGGTGAGGTCTCTGATGCCTCGCTTCCCTACGACCACATTTTTATTCGTTTATTTTCATTTATTCATTTATACCACTTTAAGTCACGAGATTTCTCTGCGTGAAATTTGGGCTGCTCTCCCCGGGGAGAGCGCGTCGCCACAAGAGCAGCGCCACCCTTTTCTTTTTTTGTCTTTTTTTTTGGTCTGCAACTGTATTTGTTTCCCTATCAGAGTGGCTTTTTTCTAAGAATTTTGCCAGGGACAAATCTCTTGTTGCCGTGGGTTCTTTTACGTGCGCTGCATAATTTTGTGTAACACGCGGGACCTCGGTTTATCGTCTCATCCGAAAGACTAGCGCCCAGACCACCACTCATGGTCTAATGGATGGGGGAAAAGTTTCGGGCCCAGACGGGATACGAACCACCGCACACTTCCGACCCGGACTTTTCGCTTTCTAGACAGGCGCGTTACCTCTAGACCACCGATCCACATAGGTTATGCGACACCTTTACCTTACTCGGAGTGGGACTGTGCCCTGAAAGAACCACGTTATAAATACGCATCGGACAAAAGTCTTTCTGTCTCTCCAAATACCATACTGGTCGATAACAGAATAGCTCAGGATCTAAAAGAAAAATGTGTTCATATCGGTGGTCTAGAGGTAACGTACCTGCCTAGACAGCAAGAAGTCCGATTTGGAACTGTGTGGTGGTTCGATCTCTGTTTGGGATCGAAACATGTTCCCCATTCACTAGATCATGAGTCGCTGTCTGGGTGCTAATCTTTCGGATGAGAACTGTAAACCGAGGTCCCGCGTGTTACACATAATAATTTAACGCATATAAAAGAACCCATAGAGAGTGTTGTCGCTGGCAAAATTATGTTGGAAAAAAAATGCAACTGTGATAGGGAAACAAATACAGTTGCAGTCAGGGGAAAAATAATGGGTAGTAGTAGTCTTCAATTTTACGTTCTTCCACATAAAGTGATACCGGACAAAAATAAAAGTGGGTGGCGCTGCGCTACTCTTGTGGTGAGACGTTCTTCCTGGTGAAGAGCAGCCCGAATTTCACGCAGAAAAATATACCGTGATTTTAAAGTGGTATACAATACAATACAACACAGTACAAAACAAGACAACTCAATACAACACAACACCACACACACACACACCACACCACCCTACACCACCTCACACACCACCACACACCACACCACCCTACACCACAACACCACACCACACACCAACCACCCCACCCCACCTCACACCACACCAACCATCCCAACCCAACACCACCCCACACCCCACCCCACCTACACACCACACCACCCCACCCCACCTCACACCACACCAACCATCCCAACCCAACACCACCCCACACCCCACCCCACCTCACACCACCCCACCCCCCATCCCACCCCACACCCCACCTACCACACCCACCACACACCCCACCCTACCCCACCCCACCCACACCCACCCCCCACCCCACACCCACCCCTACCCCCCACCCCACCCACCCACACAACACACCACCCCACACAATACAACATCAAATCTTTCTCCACCCACCCACCCCCAACTCTCCAGATAACAGCGGACTCCTGCGTCACTCTCCACCGGCCCGTCCACGCGGTGTCTGCCGAGGGCGTGCAGCACCTGGTGCTATCGGGGACCCTGCGGCAGGCGGTGAGCGGCCTCACCCCGGGTAGCGTCTACCGCCTGACGCTGCGCCTGGCCCACCCCCACAACGCCCTGGCCAGCCAGAAGCCCGTCACGGGCCACGTGGCCATGGGCGCCACCGTCACGCCCTTCGCGCTGGACCCCAGCCTGTGCCGGGGTGTGTGTGACAGCGACCTGGAGCCCGTGATGCTCTGGCACAGGTGAGGCAGTTTGGGGGAAGATTTTTTAAAATTAAAAAAATTTTTTTTTTTTTTTACTGTTTTCTAGTTTTTATTTTCTGTTTTCTACCAGAAAAAAATTTTCATTTTCTATTTTCTACCAGAAAAAATTTTCATTTTCTATTTTCTACCAGAAAAAATTTTCATTTTCTATTTTCTACCAGAAAAAATTATTTAGCGCGCGTTAAAGAATGGGGACGGGATAGCTCAGTGGTCGGAGCACTCGCTTTCCCCCAGCCAAGTTAAGCAGCGTCGAGCGTGGTTACCAGTTGGATGGGTGACCGTTTGCGCCGCGCCTTGGCTTCAGTACAGTTCCTCCAGTTCACCCAGCTGTCAATGGGTACCTTCCCTCTTTAGGGTCAGGGAAGGTAAAGCAGCGAGGGAGAGGAGATGGGCGCCGCCCTCAATATGCTGGCCCTAGAGAAGTGAGGTCTCTGACGCCTCGCTCCTCTACGACCTTATAGGTTATGGGACTCCTTTACCTTTTTTACCTTTATTTTCTACCAGGAAAAATTATTTAGCGTGCGTTAAAGAACCCACGGCGACGAAAGAGTTTGTCCCTGGCAAAAATTCTCTCTAAAAAAAAAAAAAGCCACTCCGTGATGCTCTGGCACAGGTGGGCAGTGGGATTTTACTGTTTTCTATTTTTTTTTCTATTTTCTACCACACAAATTATTTAGCACGCGTAAAAGAACCCACGGTGACAAGAGACCCATATGTTACACATAATTATAGAGCGTACGTAATAGAGACCACGGCGACAAAAGAGTTTGTCCCTGGCCAAATTCTCTAAGAAAAAAAGCCACTCCGTGATGCTCTGCCACAGGTGGGCAGTGGGAGATTTTACTGTTTTCTATTTTTATTTCTATTTTTTACCACAGAAGTTATTTTGCGCCCGTAAAAGAACCCACGGCGACAAAAGAGTTTGTCCCTGGCAAAATTCTCTAAGAAAAAAAGCCACTCTGTGATGCTCTGGCACAGGTGGGTAGTGGGGTTTTGCTGTTTTCTATTTTTTATTTTCTAGTAAAAAATTATTTAGCGCGCGTAAAAGAACCCACGGCGACGAAAGAGTTTGTCCCTGGCCAAATTCTCTCTAAAGAAAAAAAAGCCACTCCGTGATGCTCTGGTACAGTTGGGTAGTAGGGATTTTACTTTTTCTATTTTTTATTTTCTATTTTCTACCAGAAAAATTATTTAGCGCGCGTAAAAGAGCCCCGGAGCACTCGCTTTCCCCCAGCCAAGTTAAGCAGCGTCGAGCGTTGTTACCAGTTGGATGGGTGACCGTTTGCGCGCCTTGGCTTCAGTACAGTTCCCCAGTTCCCCCAGCTGTAAATGGGTACCTACCCTCTTTAGGGTCAGGGAAGGTAAAGCAGCGAGGGAGAGGAGATGGGCGCCGCCCTCAATATGCTGGCCCTAGAGAAGTAAGGTCTCTGACGCCTCGCTCCCCTACGACCTTATAGGTTATGGGACTCCTTTACCTTTTTTACCTTTATTTTCTACCAGGAAAAATTATTTAGCGTGCGTTAAAGAACCCACGGCGACGAAAGAGTTTGTCCCTGGCAAAAATTCTCTTAAAAAAAAAAGCCACTCCGTGATGCTCTGGTACAGGTGGGTAGTGGGGATTTTACTGTTTTCTTTTTAAAAAATATATTTTCTACCCAAAAATTTTTTAGCGTGCGTAAAAGAACCCACGGTGACAAGACAGCCGTATGTTACACATAATTATAGAGCGTACGTAATAGAGCCCACGGCGAAAAGAGTTTGTCCCTGGCAAAAATTCTCTAAGAAAAAAAGCCACTCCGTGATGCTCTGGCACAGGTGGGCAGTGGGATTTTGCTGTTTTCTGTTTTTATTTTCAATTTTCTGCCAGAAAAAATTATTTAGCGCGCGTAAAAGAACCCACGGTGACAAGAGAGTTTGTCCCTGGCAAAAATTCTCTCTCTAAAAAAAAAAAAGCCACTCCGTGATGCTCTGGTACAGGTGGGTAGTGGGGATTTTACTGTTTCTATTTTTTATTTTCTATTTTCTACTACAAAAATTATTTAGCGCGCGTAAAAGAGCCCCGGAGCACTCGCTTTCCCCCAGCCAAGTTAAGCAGCGTCGAGCGTGGTTACCAGTTGGATGGGTGACCGTTTGCGCGCCTTGGCTTCAGTACAGTTCCCCCAGTTCACCCAGCTGTAAATGGGTACCTGCCCTCTTTAGGGTCAGGGAAGGTAAAGCAGCGAGGGAGAGGAGATGGGCGCCGCCCTCAATATGCTGGCCCTAGAGAAGTGAGGTCTCTGACGCCTCGCTCCTCTACGACCTTATAGGTTATGGGACTCCTTTACCTTTTTTACCTTTATTTTCTATCAGGAAAAATTATTTAGCGCGCGTAAAAGAACCCACGGCGACGAAAGAGTTTGTCCCTGGCAAAAATTCTCTTAAAAAAAAAAGCCACTCCGTGATACTCTGGTACAGGTGGGCAGTGGGGGATTTTTACTGTTTTCTATTTTTTATTTTCTATTTTATACCAGAAAAATTATTTAGCGCGCGTAAAAGAACCCACGGCGACGAAAGAGTTTGTCCCTGGCCAAATTCTCTTGGAAAAAAAGCCACTCTGATAGGTTAACAAATAACGGCAGATTTCTCAGCGTGACATTCAGGCTGGCTCTCCCGGGATAGAGAGCATCGCCACAAGAGCAGCGCCGCCCATTATTTTTTTTAATTTTCCTGTCTGCAACTGTATTTGTTTCCCTATCAGAGTGACTTTTTTCTACAGAATTTTGCCAGGAACAACTCTTGTCTTTTACGTGTGCTATATAATTATGTGTAACACGTGGGACCTCGGTTTATCGTCTCATCCTAAAGACTAGCACCCAGACCACCACTCATGATCTAATGGGTGAGGGAAAAGTTTGGGGCCCAAACGGGGTTCGAACCATCGCACACTTCCGACCTGGATTTTTCGCTTTCTAGACAGGCGCGTTACCACTAGACCACCGACCCACTATGTAGTGGATGTAGGGTATGGGTGGATATGGCCGTTTGGTGAATGATGTGATATGATGTGGTGTACATGGATTGAACTGAATCCGAATATGTAAACTATGTGTGTGAAGAAGAAGATGCTTACCTGACATGTTATAATACAGGCAGCAGAAGAATGTACGATTATATAATTTTTTATGTGGTTTTTATTTGCTGATGTTATGTTGTATCTGTTTGATGTTAAGTTAGGTCTTAGTGTTTGAAGTGCAGGTGTTCATGATTTGTGCATTCCCGCGTTAACTGTATCAGTGCATGAGGCACTTGAGAAAAACAGGGTTAGAGAACCATCTATATTGTGACGAAGAAGCTTTGGCCAGAAGATTGTGGTATATTAAGAGCCCCCAAGAATAATATTTTTTATTCGTTCACTAGTTTCTTATAATTTTGTGCTCAGAGATTATTCACATTTCCAAAATCATAAAAGCAAAATTTATTTGAATTCAGTTTCCATAATGGCATTGAACATAGTGAAAGCAAACCTTGCTGTCAGTATATGAAACGTGGAGTTTTGATTCATTTTATTCCGTTTTCCCTTCCATCTATTCAGCTTCAGCTTCATAGCCACGGCAAGCGCCACAACCATGCAGATAGCCATCTCCACCTCGGTTATCTCCCTGGACCAGCAGATGGCGGTGGATGACGTCATTTTCGAGGAGATACGTCAGCTGGCCAGCCCCAGTGCTACGTCAGAGCCCTCCCTGACCAGCAGTGGCGTCTTCATGGCCGAGTGGTCCGTGGTTCAAACCTCCTGGCATTTCGACGACGACGTCTCCCCTCTGATCGATTACCAATGGGCTCTGGGTGAGACTGAGGCAGTGTGTGTATCTGTTTGATCAGGAACACTGCACGCAAGTCCAGCATCACTCAGTCAAGGGCCCAGCGCTCAAGTTAGCGCGGCCTTTCCTTTTACCAAGTGTGGTCAGTTCCTGCTATGGTTAGCATCAGCTGGGCCCTGTGTGGCTGGGATGGAATGGGATGGGATGGATAGCGAGCGGCTGAGGGTAGCTGAAAGTAGGGTGGGAAACTGACAGCCGTGTATCAGAAAAGTCTATTGCGCTAACGCTCGCTGTTTCAGCTTTAAGCGTGTAAGCCTTTGGTGTTTTCCTAGATTTTTGATGACGTTGTCTTTCTTTTTTGGCCATAAACAGTGGATTTCGGGGTTTTTTCTGAATTTTGTTTCTTTGCTTTTTTTAAACCTTAAAAGCAGGATTAGCCGCTGCTTTGTTTACCATACCTAATTTATGTTCTGTTGAAGGTTTATTGCTCTGTTGTTGTTCCTTTTTGTGGACCAGTATGTAGCCCCCCCCCAAAAAAAAAAAAAAAAGAAGAGAAAAACAGCCAAACTGTGCAAAGTATTTTTGTAGGGTTTTCTTTCCACCAAAGAAAACATATGGTAGTATCAATGTAATCGTCATTATCAACATCGTTCATAATCATTATAATCATCATTGCCGTCTTCAGAATATTGATTTCGTCCGTCCATTTTATTCACGCTTTCAATGTTTTGTTGTTGGTTGTTTTTTTTACTCGCTCATTCACTGACTCACTCACTCTCTTGCCCTCTCACTTGCTCATCCACCCACTGACTCATTCACTCACCAAAGTACCCACTAATCTACCCACCGACTCACTCACTCATTCAGCCACTCACCCCCTTATAATTTTACAAAGTCACTTACCCACCCAACCACTTGTCTAGTTACTCTACTCATTCACTCAAACCCTTTTTTTTTTGGGGGGGGTTGTTGTTTTGGGTTTTTTTCTTTTATTTGTGTGGGTTTTTTTTGTGTTTTTTGGAAAGTTTTTCCCCCTTCGTTTCTACTGTGTGAGAGTATGAATATTGGCTTATTATTAAGATGTATCCCTGCGGGCGGGGGCTGGATGTAAAAATGCACATGAGTGCTTATTCACTATCCTCGAAATAAAAGAATTTGTCATTGTCTCTCATGTTCATATATGGCTTGTGCATACGCAAGCGTGTGTATCATCTATAGGGCAAAGGCTTTAGACGAAAAATATACACGTCGATTGGCTGATTGATCAACCAATTGATGAGCAATAGGCTAATTGGTGGATTGAATGAATGATTAAATTCTTGATAGACAGTAATATCATTTATCTACATTCTCGGGAAATAGAGACTTTGATTTATCGATTGATTGGTTTGGTTAACTGATAGACTGGTTTTCAATTGATTTATTGATTGACACATTATTTATTTATTGGTTGGTTGATTGGTTAATTGATTGATCGACCCATTAATTGATTGTTCGACCCATCGGTTGATTGACTGAACCATTTATTGTTTGGTTAGTTGATTGACCGACCCATTAATTGGTTGGTTGATTGACTGACCCATTAATTGGTTGGTTGGTTGATTGACCGACCCATTAATTGGTTGGTTGGTTGATTGACCGACCCATTAATTGGTTGGTTGATTGACTGACCCGTTACTTGGTTGGTTGACTGACCCATTAATTGGTTGGTTGGTTGATTGACCGACCCATTAATTGGTTGGTTGATCGACTGACCCGTTAATTGGTTGGTTGACTGATCCATTAATTGGTTGATTGATTGACTGACCCATTAATTGGTTGATTGACTGACCCATTAATTGGTTGGTTGGCCGATTGATTCACCCATTAATTGGTAGGTCGGTCGATTGATTGACCGACCCATTCATCCCTCCAACCCCTACAGGCACGAGCGCGGGAGGCGTGCAGCTGCAGGGGTTCCGCAGTGTGGGCAGGCGACAGCACGCCTCTCTGCCGGGCCTGTCTCTGACGCACGGCACCAGCCTGTACGTCACCGTGCTGGCGCGTAACGCTGCCGGCATGACGTCAATCGCTTACTCCCAGCCGCTGATGGTCGACCTGACGCCCCCGGATATCGTCAAGCTCTGGGACGGTCCTTCTGGTAACCAACGTCATCTTTGGGGTTTTTGTTGGGGTTTTGTTGTTGTTGTTGTTGGGTGTTCCCTAGATTAATACTCTAGGGGTCACCCGGAATATGTAGTCTGGTCTCACTCATATATTTTGGAATCGCTGTGAGATTGTAAATGCACGCTGGATGAGAAGTTTGAGTGTATATTGTATGATTTTACATACTGGATGAGAATTTTGCGTGTATGACTGTTTTTAAGTACCTCCCCCAAAAAGGCAGCTATATTCTGGCTTCGGCTGATACGTTTTGTTTGATTGGTTCGTCTGTTTGTTTGTTTGTCTTTGTATGGACGTCTGTATGTATATGTCTCTCTTTATGGTCTGTCTGTATG
>CM054141.1:8317441-8367441 GCA_028751875.1 Rapana venosa
CAGTACCCCGTGCTGGAAGAGTGCCGCGCCTGTCAGCACAGGCTGCGCGTCCGCTGGGGCAACATCGCTTCCCAGATCCCGCTGGCTGGCTACCAGGTGCCGTAAGGGTGTTTCTTTCTTTCTTTCTTTCTTTCTTCCTTTCTTTCTTTCTTTCTTTCTTCCTTTCTTTCTTTCTTTCTTTCTTTCTTCTTTCTTTCTTCTTTCTTCTTTCTTTCTTTCTTTCTTTCTTTCTTTCCTTTCTTCCTTTCTTTCTTTTTCTTCTTTCTTTCTTTCTTTCTCTTTCTTTCTTTCTTTCTTCTTCTTTCTTTCTTCCTTTCTTTTATTCTTTTATATCGTGGGTAATGGAATAAGCACTTGTAAATTTTGTCATCCGTTCCCCTCCGGCACACAACGGCCTACTCTTACGAAAAGCGGAACAGGAATTAACGTGTGCACGAGATGTTCTTCGTGCGTTCGCACACGGGGCCTCGGTTTACAGTCTATTCCGAAAGACTTCTGGGGGGAGTGGAGTCTGCACTGATGTTAACTCCAGGGGGAAATATCCCCTTAAAGGGAATCGAATCCGGGTCGTCAGATTGCGCAATGTTCTAACCACTAGGCTATCCTCTGTGTGTGTGTGTGTGAGTGGGGATGGGGTGAAGTGTGTTGGGAGTGGGGTGAATGTATGTGTATGTGAGTGTGTTGGGGGTGGGGGTGAGTGAGTGGGTGGGGGTGGGGGTTAATGTGTGTGTTGGGATGGGGGTGAATGTTGTGTGGGGTGTGTGTGTGTGTGCGTGTGTGTGTGCGCGTGCCTCTGTGTGTGAGTGTGTGTGTATGTGTGTGTCTTAGGGGTGGGGGTGAATGGGTATGTGTGTTTGTGTGCCTCTGTATGTGTGTGTTGTGTGTGTGTAGGTGGGTGGGTGAATGTGGTTGTGTGTGTATGACCGAATGCTTAATACAAAATTTTGTGTTTAAAATATTTGCTCTTGCTGCCAGCAATTATTTTTTGTTCAATTTCCCCGGTTCCGCAAAAACCAAATCTGCTTATCAACTCCCCCTCCTTTTGTTGTTGCTGAAGAAATTCAAAGAAATGAAAGATACTGCACAAAATGCAAAAGTAAAGATATTAGTGACGAATTTAATTCCATTTGCCCATTCTTCAATGAAACTGGAAAAAAGTTGTAAATATTGCCCTAAACATCCAAACACATGGAAGATTTTCTCGATAAACAGAAAGACTCTGATAAATGTTGTTCAGCTGATAATACTCAAAGAAATAAAATGAAAACGTGTTCAAGAAATTTTAGATAGCTAAATAGAAGATGAATTGTTTTTTTGTTTGTTTGTTTGTTTTTAGAATAAGATTGTTTTGAAATACTGTGTCAGACGGGTGCATGCAAACAAACTACAGTGGTTGAGCTATGATTATCGTTTCATATTCTGTTTAAGGGGACGGGATAGCTCAGTGGTCGGAGCACTCGCTTTCCCCCAGCCAAGTTAAGCAGCGTCGAGCGTGGTTACCAGTTGGATGGGTGACCGTTTGCACGCCTTGGCTTCAGTACAGTTCCCCCAGTTCACCCAGCTGTACATGGGTACCTGCCCTCTTTAGGGTCAGGGAAGGTAAAGCATCGAGGGAGAGGAGATGGGCGCCGCCCTCCATATGCTGGCCCTAGAGAAGTGAGGTCTCTGACGCCTCGCTCCCCTACGACCTTATAGGTTATGGGACTCCTTTACCTTCTTCCTTACCTTATTTTGTTTAATTCTCTCATGCTGAAGTCAGATACGCTGGGCTTTGACTTGTCAGGTGCTTAACGGCAGTACAACGTATTTTCGCTCATATAACAGACAACGTTAGTTTCTGTCCGAGCGTTCCACGAACAAGTATAGTCCGACATATCCATGACAGGAGTAAAAGATCGATTTTTCTTTCATTCTTCGGCTGGAGCTCCGAGGTTTATCAAAGGTGAGATTTTGCGATAAGCGCTTCGATTTGTTTGTTTATTTACAAGATTCAGCGCTATATAAATTCCAAATATTATCATTATTATTATTATTATTATTATAATTTGGCCACCAAGAAGGTAGCCGCATTCCGACTTCGGGTGACAAAGTTCATTTCACTTGAGCAGATCGGGCGGTCGTCCCCCTCAGGCCAGCAGGCTGTGTCTCAGACGCCCCCCCTGCCCTACTTGCTGGAGGGGGCAGACCTCTACCTGAACCAGACCCTGATGACGGCAGACTCCAACGTCACCATCACCGTCGACCCCGTCGACATCTTCGGCACCGTCACTTCCGGCCCTGCCCGCACCACCTACGTCATGCCTGACGCGCCAGCTGTTCAGGGTAGGTAGAGACTTGGTTGATGAACGTACACCAGTGTGTGCAGAACAAGAGCGTGAAGTAGCTCTTTGAAGTATCCCATTATAACCCCTGTGTGTGTGTGTGTGTGTGTGTGTGTGTGTGTGTGTGTGTGTGCATTTGAATTTGTGTAAACTATTACTTATTATTGGTTGCATGACTGTGTAGGAATAAGTTGAATACAAGCGCTTTCATTTGTCTTTGCAAGATATAGCGCTATATAAAATCCATTTAATATTATCATTATTGCTATTATTTTTAATCTGATCTTCCGAAGAATGTCCTACTACATGAATATCTATATCCAAGATCTATGTATCTCTTCTGACAAAATTACGTTATTAAAACTGAGCAAAACTTACAGGGTCAAGAGCAAAGTTGCATGACATTGATGAAAAGGTTGACTACATTTCTATTTATGTCGCATGCAGTGTTGGAACCGTTCTTGTTAATGCAAATTATACACATTGCAGTCGATTTTGTTTGCTGAAATCCTTCATGCCCCAAGAAGGGTCAAAAGGCGAATTCAATCTTGAATCTCGCACAGCTTGGAGGAAACAGTTTTGCTTGACAAAATCCGGCATCAAGAACAGAAAATGTTGCACAATCTAAACATAATAAACAAATACAAAAAATAGATTATGAAAAAAGCTATGGCACTAAATTAGTCGAGAAATAAAGGCAGCTTGCGAAAAAATATTGAAGCATAATCAGAAAGAATAACCAAGAATACTAAAAAGAATCATTCATTCAGAAATCTTGTGAATAGGGCTGTGCTTCCTTCTTTGTGCATTTGTTATTTATTAGCTTTGGTGTTAAATTTTCAGTTAGCTTTTTTGTATTAATTCTTTTCCCTGGGCAAGGAGTTTGTTTTCCAAAATAAATGGATTTCATAGCACAGACTTCAACAATTATGATACACAACATCACAAATATATATCTGCCTTTGAAAGTGAATGTTACTTCCTCTTTACCTTCTATTCTGTGGCTTTGCCTAGTGTGGTCTGGTGCAGAGTAAATAGTAGATTCCTTATGCAGAAAACGCTTTGTCGGCAAAATGAAACCAAATTGTATCAGACATAGACGCTGAATGTGAATGTGTGTGTGTGTGTGTGTGTGTGTGTGTGTGCGTGCGTGCGTGCGCGCGCGCGCGTGTGTGCGTGCGCGTGTGTATGTTTATTATTTATTTATTAAAAATTTTTTTTTTCTTTTATATCGAGGGTAATGGAATAAGCACTTATGTGCTTTTTTACATCCAGTCCCCGTGTGTGTGTGTGTGTGTGTGTGCGTGCGTGAGTGAGTGTATGTGTATGCACGGATTGGTGAATGTCCTTCATATCTGTCTGTTATGGTTCAAAAGTGTCAGGGCGAATGGGATTTACTTTTTTTGGTGAAAAATATTACTCACACATTCCAATCATCAACATGCATTCTGTCCTACAGCTAACCAAGCAGTATCGGCCTCCGTGACCGGGTCTGACCTGACCTTGACCTGGTCTAACCTCTTTCTCTCCGTCCTTGACCTCAACTACGAGGTCACGGCAGGGTCAGTGGAGGGCGGAGGGGACATCTTGCTGTTCGAGCAGACCCAGAGCGAACAGGTGGTGATTTCCTTACAGCACGCCCAGGTGACCACCTTCAACATGAGTGTGGTCGTGACAGCCATCGACGCCTGTGGACAGTTCAGTGTCCACAGGCAGAACGTCCCCGTGAACGTCTAAACTACCGGAGGAGTGCACAGGAGATTTTGAGCCAACCGAGTGGCTCTGATATTTGGACACGATGAAGCACGTCGATGGTTATGTCACGTGTTACACCCACCTGAACTGTTTGTCACTGTGTAAAAAGTCTTCCGAGAATATGATATGTCTTAGAAAGTGTTTGCTAAGATCTTTTGGTGTTACAAGAAGTGTGAAGGAAAATTTTGGCTTTGTGATTTCAGATGTCCACAATTTTGATTAAGCGGCACCTTTTGAAACAAAATCGACGCTCTGTTGATTTGATTTACGACTAAATTAATCAGTTTAAAAATGTACTCACATACATTAAAAATATAATTGACAAACATCCCTGATCGGGCTGTTTAGAGGCCAGCTATGCTGGGTGTTTTTAAAAAAAAATGTATTGTATGATAACAATATTGAAAGTTTTTTTCTCTCTCTCTCTTTTAAAAAGTTTTTAATTTTTTTTTACTGTATAATACAAATACTGAAACAGCTTTGTAAAAAAAAAATTGTATATTACCAATATTGAAACGACTCTTTTTATTGTATACAACAAATATCAAAGCAGCCTTTGAAAAATTGTATAATAGAAATATTGAAACAGTAGGTGATGTGTTTTAAACAGTTTGCTCATGTGCAAAGTGTGGGTAAGGACAAGATTCTGATGTTAAGAAAGAAAAGGCGATGGAAAGGTAGACACGAAGATAAAGACAACTTTGGCAGACACATCTGGAATGAGTACAGATTTTGACGGCTACGAACCTGTCACAATATTGTTTGATGTGGTTTAGCTTTTGCATTTACAGGTATTTAGGAAACCCAAATTCACTTCACGTAGCTTCATCTTTTACCGTCCGAGGTCTAGATAGCTTCTGTCAGTTTTTACACCTCTCCTCGGATTGGTTTGGTTTCTTTTTACCATGCTGCTGAAGAATTTTGTCTTGCTAATGATTCCTTGTTACTTTAAGTCAATCTTTAAAATGGTTCCGTCCGTCATTTTACGCGTTTTATTTTGTAAATATAACTTTTTTTCAATTTGCTTTAAAAAAATTGTATTACAAATCTCTCACTGTCTTTTTTGTTTTCTGTTGTGCTGATTTTTGTGTTGGTGTTTTGATCGAAATAAACGCGAAGCGTTTCTAATTAGGTGGCATCTTACTGAAAAGCTTTTTCATGGAGTGCAATTAAAACAAACAAACACAAACCAAAGTTGATCGTGTGTGTCCATCGTCTGGTATCTGTCTCAAGCATTTCTGTGATAAATAAATGTATATAAACAGTATGTGTGTGTTTTGTGCGTGTTTTGTGTGTATGTGTTTTGTGTGTGTGTGTGTGAGTGTGTGCGTGTGTGTTTTGTGTGAGTGTATCTGTATGTATTTTTTGTGTAAGGAGAGAGAGAGTACATCGTTAGGTTGTGTTAGTATAGAAACGAGTACAAATAACATATAAAACACCCACACAAAACCTTCCTTCTTTTGAAATGCTACTATTAATGAAGACACATCTCAAGACATAACATCCAAAGACATATCCAAATACAAAATTCTTTTGGTGTTGAAAATTTTGTTAAAAAGAAACGAGGCAACTTAAGTACATTTCTGGAAAGAAGTGTAGTATAAGGTACACATGAGTATGTATTTAGAAAGATAATAAACATGGAAATAAAGAAATTAAGATATAAACTGAAACATGTATGTCAAATGATAAGTTTTATATAAAGGGTAAGACAGGAAGGAAGTGAAAGATTTTAAATTTTTTCCGTCCATCATTCTATGCGTTTTAAATTGGAAATGTAAAATTTTTCAATTTGCTAAATAAAAAATCAAATCTTTTTTGTATTAAAAATCTCTCACTGTCTTTTTGTTTTCGGTAATAATAATAATAATGATAATAATAATAATAGTAATAATAATAATGGTCTGTCTGTGTAGTACACACATATACATACATACACAGATACATATATCTACACATATACATATATATTTACACCACAAATATACATATACATATATATACATATATATATATATGTATATATGTAAATATATACATATATATTTATATATGTATATATATACTCACACACACAAACACACACACACACACACAACACACACACTTACACTGACTCTGTCACTGACAAATTTTATTGTCTATTCATCATCAAAGCCATGTAAGCAAGGGGAAAGAGAAAACATGTTTTTTTGTTACAGAGGAATTCATAGTCTAAAGGCCTTTGTATAAATCTTTTAATTAGCATTAATAGTGCCAACAATTCGTAATCTCGTACACACACACACACACACACACACGCACGCACGCACGCACGCACGCACGCACGCACGCAACGCACGCACGCACGCACGCACGCACGCACGCACATTTACAACAACACACACATATCCCCCCCCCCCCCACACACACACACATTTACACCACAAACAACCCCCCCCCCCGCACACGCAATTACACACACAACACACACATTTACAACAACAACAAACACACACACAAACATCCCCCCCCCCACACACACACATTTACACCACAAAACACCCCCCCCACACCCCCCCCCCCACACACACACATTACACACACACACCCAACACACAACACACAACAACACTTTACAACAAACAACACACACACACACAAGCGCCCCCCCCCCCCCCCCCCCACACACACACACATTTACACCACAAACACCCAACCCCCGCACCCACACACAATACCTCTGACCGTTAATCTTTTTTTTATCAACATTATTTATCATCAATCAACCCCACCCTGTATGAAGTGTTGTGACAATAAAGCGGATCAGCACTGTCAGCTGGTCTGTCTGTGTAACAGTGCAAACCCTGCTGTAAATGACTTTCCTCTATGTCTATTGTGGCTGAAGGAATACGCTTTAAAGCGCAGCGAAATCTGCGGATTAACTGCTTGCGCTCTTAATCCTCTTTGCTCCTTAACCCTTATCCAGAAGCATGGTGCCAGGTGTGTCAATTGTACCCACCTCAGGTTTGATTCAGAGTGGAATGTCTTCACCTGTACACTCCTTCTCGTTCCCTCCGCTCTGCTGCAGATACCTTGTGCTTAAGAATACATAGATTCAACCAGTCCACAGTTGGCCGTCGCTCTTTCTCTGTTTCTGGTCCATCGATCTGTACATGACCTCCCTCTCTCACTTCGTCAAAAGCCTTCTTATGACGCTTTTAAATCCGGCCTCAAGACACATTTATTTCAAACCTAAGATTCTCCCCTCTTGTTCCATTTCATTTTTGTTCCTGCCCTCAACAGCCGAAACCCCATCACCCTGCCGGGAGTGTACAATCTTTATGTGTGTCCGTGAGTGTGTGTGTATGTGCGTGCGTGCGAGCGTGTGTGTATACATTTGAATTTGTAAAAAAAACAAACCCAAACAAACAAACAAAAACAGACAAAAGCTATTAATTGTAACTGGCTGCATGTGAATGATGAGTAGGATGAATGAAAGCGCTTTGATTTGTTTTTTGCAAGATACAGCGCTATATATATATATATATATATATATATATATATATATATATATATATATATATATATATATATATATATATATATAATTCCATTTTTTATTATCATCATCATCATCATCATCATCATCATCATCTTCCTTCTTCTTCTTCTCTTCTTTTTCTTCTTCTTCTTCTTCTTCTTCTTCTTCTTCTTCTTCTTCTTCTTCTTCTTCTTCTTTCTTCTTCTTCTTCTTCTTCTTCTTCTTCTTCTTCTTCTCATTAAATGAACGGTTTATTTTCTTTTTAAAAAATTTCTATCACAAACGACAACTTATACGACTTTTATTATTTTTTTGTTTGGTGAAAACAGCATTTTGTATTTTGAATTTGCTTTTCTCTGTCTCCGTCTCTGTCTCTGTCACCCTCCCCCCTCTCCTCCTCTCCTCTCTCTCTCTCTCTCTCTCTCTCTCTCTCTCTCTCTCTCTCTCTCTCTTCTCTCTCTCTCTCTCTCTCTCTCTCTCTCTCTCTCTGTCTGTCTGTATGTCTGTCTGTCTGTCTGTCCGTCTCTCTGTCTTTGTCTCTCTCTCTCTGTTATTATTATTTGTTTAATGCTTTTGTTTGTTTGTTTGGGTTTTTTTGTTTTTTGAGTTGATTTTCTTTTGATAGTGCCTAATCAAGTCAAGGGCCGGATGAACAAAAAAAGTATGTGAATGCTTATTTGTAAGCCTTGAAAAATAAAGATTATTCATTTGCTCATTCATTCATTCTCACGACACACGTACAACACACACTGATGCATTATCATTTTTAAGGAGTCAGGTTTTCACGGTAGTTTTAACCACGAATGAATCTCGTAATTATGGAGCCATCTTAAAGCTCTAACCAAATATGTAGCTATGGCCCAGGCCAAAAGCTGTGTCAGTTACTGATGTGAGCTAAGACCTACATCAAAATAGTGATATGTTTTAAAAATACTATGTTGATATTCGCCTGCAGCTGTGTCATATCAGCTTATACTCTCTATTAAGGCAGAACAGATTTCCTGAAGTCGAAGTATGGCAACCTATATGGCGAAGTACTTGAAAACAATCATACACGCTAATCTTACATCCAGTCTGTACTTGCGGCCTCATAGTGATTCCCAGGTAGGATGAGCGCTTTGAATTGTTTTTGCAAGATATAGCGCTGTATAAATTCCATGTATTATTATTATTATTATTATTATTATTATTATTATTATTATTATTATTATTATTATTATTATTATTATTATTATTATATTCTGGGTGACTCCAGGGTTTTAAGCTCGGAACGCTCAATGACAACACCAAACTATCTAAAGAGCAGTTCATCCAACCAAGCAACCAAGCAACCAAGCAACCAACCGACCGACCGACCGACCGACCAACCAACTAACCAACCGACTAACCAACCAACTAACTAACCAACCGACTAACCAACCAAACCAACCAACTAACTAACCAACTAACCAACCATCCATCCAACCAACCAACCAACCAACCATCCAACCAACCAACCAACTAACCAATCAACCAATCGACCAATCAACCAACCTACCAGCCAACCAACCAACCAGCCGACCAACCTACCGACCAGCAATCAGTCACTCTGTCCGGGGGGTGAAAATAGGAGAGGGGAGTATTAAGGAAAGTCCGTTATATGGGCCTAAGGTGGGTGTTTAATCAGAACGTGTGTTGGTTTTTTACCTTGGCCTCCGATCACTGACGGTGTGGTGTTTTTGTCTGTGTCTTTCTTCCATAGATACTTCGTGTAACGGATTTGTGACAGTTATTTCAAAATGAGGGTGTAGGATATCACTGTGTTCTGAGGAAAGTAAGTTTTTGTGATTTTGTGTGTGTCATTTTTGTGTTTTCTGGATGTGTGTGTGTGTGTGTGTGTGTGTGTGTGTTGGTGTGTGTGTGTGTGTGTGTGTGTGTGTGTGTGTGTGAGAGAGAGAGAGAGAGAGAGAGAGAGAGAGAGAACTCTGAACTCTGAAATTTAATGAATACAGGCCAACAGCCCTTTCATGGGGGAAAAACATAAACATTATTCTGACATAATATATAACATGATCAAGAAACACAATGCTGGTACTACATGAACATGTTGCGTGAGAGAGAGAGAGAGAGAGAGGAGAGAGAGAGAGAGAGAGAGAGAGATTCAGATTAAGTATATTTAATTGCTATGAAAGTCATGTAGATTTATTTGACACAACAAAACAAACATCAGTTATAATTTCAAAATGTACTCCAAATGGTGTACACTAAAAGCACGTTGCATTCTGCTTCTCTTTTCCTCTTTTCTCGAAGCATTCATACATATGTCTAATGATATCTGCTTGGTAGACATCAATTGTGATTATGTCGCTTAATGTATCTACACAGTTTATACGTTCTTTGTCTTTGGTTTTGATTTTTAATAACAGATTGTTTCTGAGTTCATCAGATAAGACTCTGTCATCTAGTAAATGGAATTCACCTTCTACTTTGTTACAGTGTTTACATTTTCTGTCCTCTCTGGATATCTATTTTGGTGTCTATCTTCTCTAACATAAATCGTAACAGCTTTCTCTGTCTGTCTCTGTCTCTGTCTATCTGTCTCTTTCTCTCTCTGCCTTTTCTGTCTCTCTTCCCCCAGTCTCTCTCTCTCTGTCTCTGTCTCTCTCTGTTCACTTTTTCCAATCGTTTCTGGGTGTCCATCTTTTATCCTTTATATGCTTTTGATTGTATAAAAATAGTAAATCAGTTTATCGCGCAATGTTCGTTCATGCAATGTTCATACCATGTTCTCCCCCTGCCTCTTTGTATATGGTGGATCGGTGGTCTAGAGGTAACGCCCCTGCCTAGAAAACGAAAAGTCCGGGTCGGAAGCGTGTGGTGGTTCGATCCCCGTTTGGGTCCAAAACTTTTCCCCCATCCATTAGACCATGAGTGGTGGTCTTGGTGCTAGTCTTTCGGGTGAAACGATAAACCGAGGTCCCGTGTGTTACACATAATCATTTAGCGTACATAAAAGAACCCATGGCAACAAGAAAGATGTCGCTGGCAAAATTGTGTAGCAAAAAAGCTACTCTGATAGGGAAACAACTACAGTTGAAGACAAGAAAAAAAAAAGAAAGGGTGGCGCTGCTCTTGTGGCGACGCGCTCTCCCCAGGTAGAGAGCAGCCCGAATTTCACGCAGAGAAATCTGCCATGAATCAAAGGTGGTATAAAATATAAAGTAAAGCAAAGTAAAATAAAATTAAATAAAATATATAATCTCGAACAGTTGTATTTTTCTTTTATTAAAAACAACAGCTAAATTTTTTTTGGCCTATGTAGAGTATTTTTGTTTTTTTCGTTTCCATCGGCTAGAGCGTTGAGGTCCTCCAATATTAAAAATTTTGCGCGTGCGGCCGTTTTTGCCCACATCAAGGTAGCCGCATTATGACTGCGGGGAATGTATGCCGTTTTAAGTCGACCTATCATATGCCGCCTTTTTCAACAAATCAAAGACAGGGGTTTTTCTTTTCAGTTTGTTTTATTCAATACAACTTTTACAGTATTTTAAAAAAAAAAAGTAATATGTAAACATTCATGTGTTGGGTTGTAAAGGCGTGGCGTATTTCATTAGCTTGTGCATGTATATAAGTGAACATGATTGTGAACAATTCATTTCACATTTCCTCGTGGGGATGCCGAGGAGGGGGGGGGGGGGGGAGCTGTCAGTATAAAAAGCATACCCACCTTCTGGAAATTCTGTGCTAGGAATTCCCTCTTTTCCATCCCTCTCTTTGTTTCTGTCTTGTTTCTTTTTTTTCTTGTCACCTCCTTCTCTGTTGTTTTCTGCCTTCTTGGTCCATCATTCCCCTGCCCTATTTTCCATAAAGATTTAAAAGATAACAATTCTTTTCCATGCCTAAGTCGGATGTGCTGGTCCTGACTTGTCAGGTGCTTAACGGCAGCACAACTCATTTTCGCTCCTATGACACAACAAAAGTTGCTGTCTTGAGAGTTCGACAAAGAGGAATTTCACTTTTCCTCCTAAGCACCCCCCTCCCTGCAATCCCCCCCAAAAAAACCCACAACAACCCAACCCAAACCCAACAACAACAAAACAACACCCCACCGAGGTGAATGAAAACCGCACAGTTTTGTTATATTTGTACTTGAACTAATCAATGAATTTATCTCTGTGAGCTAACAAGTAGGTACATTTCTTGATAAACCAAAAACAAAAAAATGCGTGCGTATTTGTTTATGAAACAATACAACCAGCTTTCTTCTTCGTCAATCCAGCCTACCCTCCCACCCCCACCCTCACCCTCACCTTCCTAAACAACTGCGTCCATCCACGCGATCCCTCTCCATACCGTCCTCTCCCTCTCTCTCCCCACCCGACCTCCCCAAACCAGCATGGCCAGTGCAGAGGCAGCCCAGACACCCCGGGTGGAGCGGGCGGCAGGACGGGTACCCTGCCAAGCTTATGGCAGCACCCCTAATCACCTGGGGCAGCTCACCCGGCGACAGGCAGAGGTCATGCGACGGGCCCCTCCCCCTCGCACTCCCCCCTCCATACCCGTTATCCAGGCCCGGTCCCGGAGTAACACACCCCGGGTACGTCTCCTGTCGGATCTGGACAGACAAGTCCGCAGAGCGAAGAGTCCGCATGCATTCCTCCGTCACTGTGAGTATGTTGTGTGATGGTTTGTTGAAGTTGTTGACTATTCTGAACGCTTTGTGTTATATATGTGTGTGTGTTTTCAATATTAACGTCTTTCCACTTTAAATGATTCCAGACCCTTGAGTCATACAAAGTGATGATGCCTCATGTACCGAAGACATTTAAGCAAGACTTGCTCAAGTCAAGCAACTGAACAAACCACCTGAATTCTCAGTTCTGGTTTGAAAAAATGAAAATGAAATATTTTCAGGCATGCTATGAGACATTGGGGACGGGATAGCTCAGTGGTCAGAGCACTCGCTTTCCCCAAGCTAAGGTTAAGCAGCATCGAGCGTCGTTACCAACTGGATGGGTGACCGTGCGCCGTGGCTTCGATACAGTCCCCAGTTCACCCAGCTGTAAATGGGTACCTGCCCTTTTTAGGGTCAGGGAAAGTAAAGCAACGAGGCAGAGGAGATAGACGCTGCCCTCGATATGCTGGCCCCTGGAGAAGTTGAGGTCTCTGACAACCTCGCTCTCCTACGACCTTATAGGTTATGGGACACCTTTACCTTTTTGAGACATCAGAGCTGCCATATCATGAAGACTGAAGCCCAGGGCCAAATAGAGGGCAAGAGACGACAAGGAAGACTACCGACTACCTACTTAAGAAAACAAAGCCAAGTGGACGGAGTTGCCAATAGATGTATAGAAGGACTGAAGACAGAAGGGGACAGAAACACAGGACGGGGCATGCATCAGCGGCTTCCAGCAAGAAGCATGTCAACAGGGAATAGTACAAGATTAGGGTCTATGAAAATAGGTAGCTGCTTTGCTTATGAATAATTTCAAATTACGATGTGTAATACACTAGTGATTGAAGACAGAGAGAGAGAGAGACAGACCAGGCACAGAGGGAGAGAGAGAAAGAGAGAGAGAGAGAGAGAGAGAGAGGAGAGAGAGAGAGAGAGAGAGAGAGAGAGAGAGAGACAGACAGACAGACAGACATACAGGCAGACAGACAGGCAGACAGACAGACAAAGACAAAGAAAGATTGTGTGTTTCAGAGAGAGACAGAGTGAGGCGTACACACACACATACAGACACACACATCACACACACATACACACACACCATATACCCCTATCCCCCCCCCCCCCCACACACACACAAGATTACCGCGTTTCACATATTAAACCAAATACAACTTTCAACCTTGAAAATAAACATTCCCTCTGATGTCCTTCGGATGAGGCTATAAACCGAGGCCCCGTGTGCGAACGCATGCAGAACATCTTGCGCACACGTTAAATCCTGTTCCGCTTTTCGAAAGAGTAGGCCATTGTGTGGCGGTGGGGACAGATGACAAAATTTACAAAACCGCATACACACGGGGACTGGATGTTAAAAAAAAGCTCATGAGTGCCTATTCCATTATCCTCGATAAAAAAAGAAGAGCGCTTTGATTTGTTGCTTTACAAGATTCAGCGCTATATTAATTCCAGACATTATTATTATTATTATTATTATTATTATTATTATTATTATTATTATTATTATTATTATTATTTATTATTATTATTATTATCATCATCATCATCATCATCATCATCATCATCATTATTATTATTATTATTATTATTATTATTATTATTATCATCATGATGTCCAGTCAAAAGTCCACTGCGGGGCAGCATGGAGAGTGTGAGCAGCGCGTCCACTGCTGCCTCTCCGGCCACCAGAGCCCTGATGGACGGAGCTGTCCACGTGTGTCGTCTGGATGTGCCCCTCTCCCGCCAGTCCAGCCTGCCCAGCCTCTTCAACGGCTTCAGCTTCAGCGACGGTATGGAAGGGGGGCATTCATTCTTTTACTTCGAGGATAATGGAATAATGATAATAATAATAATAATAACAATAATTTAAAAAAAAAAAAAATAATGTATGGAATTTATATAGCACTGAATCTTGTAAAGCAACAAATCAAAGCGCTCAGATGACTTTTTTTTTTTTTTTAATATCGAGGATAATGGAATAAGCATTCATGCGATTTTTTTAATCTAGTCCCAGTGTGTATGCAGTTTTTGTAAATTTTGTCATCCGTTTACCCCACCGGCACACAATGGCCTACTCTTCCGAAAAGCGGAACAGGTTTTAGCGTGTGCGCAAGATGTTCTTCGTGCGTTCGCACACGGGGCCTCGGTTTATAGTCTCATCCGAAGGACTAAGATGAGGCAGATTGAAAAAAGAAGTTTCACGTATTGAGTCACAGTTACATGCAATATAATAATAATAATAATAATAATAATAATAATAATAATAATAATAATAATAATAATAGTGTATGGAATTTATATAGCGCTGAATCTTGTAAAGCAACAAATCAAAGCGCTCAGATTTCATTTCATACCACTTTAAGTCACGGCAGATTTCTCTCCGTGAAATTCAGGCTGCTCTCCCCGGGGAGAGCTGGAGAGCGCGTCGCCACAACAGCAGCGCCACCCATTTTTTTTTTCTTTTTCATGTCTGCAACTGTATTTGTTTCCCTATCAGAGTGGCTTTTTTTCTAAGAATTTTGCCAGGGACAACTCTCTTGTTGCCGTGGGTTCTTTTACGTGCGCTGATATGACAAAAAAGCTTCACGTTTTGAGTTACAGTTACATGCAATGCGTAACGTCCTCTTATAAGCTTTTAAGATAACCTTTTGCCTTTGCCTGTGACTTGAATGAAAATTTTTTTTCCTGTATTGAGTCACAGGGAAGGAAGGTGGCAGGATGGTTAAGACGTTTGCCTGCCAACAAGTAAACCGTGAGGTTCTGGGTTCGATTCCCAGCCTCGCTCTTTCTTCCCAGTTTAACCAAAAAAATCGAACTGAATGTCAAAGTCCTTCGGATGAGACTATAAACCGAGGCCCCGTGTGCGGACGCATGCAGAACATCTTGCGCACACGTTAAATCCTGTTCCGCTTTTCGAAAGAGCAGGCCAATGTGTGCCGGTGGGAACAGATGACAAAATTTACAAAACCGCATAAACACGGGGACTGGATGTAGAAAAGCACATGAGTGCTTATTCCATTATCCTCGATATAAAAAATTTTTTAAATGTCATCTGAGCGCTTTGATTTGTTGCTTTACAAGATTCAGCGCTATATAAATTCCATACATTATTATTATTATTATTACTTGCAGAAAACCTGCAGTCCCTTCTAAGACAGCCCACCGACCTCAGCCTGCTAGCGGAGTCCACAGCTCTACAGAGCATTGCCGAGACAGCCGCCTCAGCCCCTGCTGGTGCCGATAGTGCTGCAGAGCCGTTCTTTGACAGGACTGTCAGTTTCTGCAAGTCCATGCCTTTGGCACCCTTGCAGCAGCAGCAGCAGCAGCAGCAGCAGCAGCAGCAGCAGCAGCCGTCATCGTCCAGAATGTCGCAGCTTGTGAGCGGTTCTAGTGTGGCTGGAGGGTAAATTTCAGTTTGGTTCGTTAGTTTTCTCTGTGTGTGTGTGTGTGTGTGTGTGTGTGTGTGTGGTGTGTGTTGGTGTGTGTGTGTGTTGTGCGTGTGCGTGTGTGTGTGTGTGTGTGTGTGTGTTGGTTGTGTGTTGTGTGTGTGTTGTGCGTAGGTTTATTTATTATTTTTTATTCAATTCTTTTATTTATTTTATTTCGAGGAAAATGGAAAAACACTCGTGTGCTTTTTTTTTCCATCTAGTCCCCGTGTGTATGCAGTTTTTGTGAATTTTGTCATCCGTTCCCACCGGCACACAATGGCCTACTCTTCCGAAAAAACGAAATGGTCTACTCTGTGTGTGTGTATGTGTGTGGTGTGTGTGTTGTGTGTGTGTGTGTGTGTGTGTGTGTGTGTGCGTGCGCGCGCGCTGTGTTATGTTGTATTGTATGTGAGTGTGTGTGTGTGTGTGTGTGTGTGCGCGCGCGCTCGAGCTGTGTTATGTTGTGTTGTGTGTGAGTGTTGTGTGTGTATGTGTGTATGTGTGTGTGTGTGTGTTGTGTTGGTTTGGTCAGTGGGTTGGTTCGGTGGTGGCTTGCCTGGTTGATTTGCTGGGCACAGGAACCCCTTCTGGCTGCTGTAAAGAGGACCAAGCTGGTGTGGTTTGGTCACGTCAGACGTCGTAACTTCCCTGTCAAGACTGTCCTGCAGGGAACACTTATTTTTATTCTTTCTTTTATATCCAGGATAATGGAATAAGCACTTGTGTGCTTTTTTTTACATCGAGTCCCCGTGTGTATGCAGTTTTGTCAATTTTGTCATCTGTTCCCACCGGCACACAATGGCCTACTCTTACGAAAAGCGGAACAGGATTTAACGTGTGCGCGTTCGCACACGGGGCCTCGGCTTATAGTCTCATCCGGACTTTTGGGGAGAGTGGAGTCGGCACTGATGTTAACACCAGGGGAAATTACCCCCTTGAACGAGAATCGAACCCGGGTCGTCAGATTGCGAGCGCAATGTTCTAACCACTAGGCTATCCCGTGCCCCCTTGAGGAAGGAAGACAAAGGGGCAGGGAGACAAAGGACTGGACAAAGAATGCCATATTGGACAGACCTTAACTATTAAAATGCTACCGAAAAAAAGCTGAAGACATACCAGCGTGTAGAAAACTGTCAACCTAGGTGTTTCCCATGTCCCCCACCAAACCCTCAACGACCTTCGCAGCCAAGGGACTGAGGATGACGAAGTACAGCAATTCTGTGCGCAACCACCATACAAAGAATTGCTATCTTAAAAGTCCTTCGGATGAGACTATAAACCGAGGTCCCGTGTGCGAATGCACGCAGAACATATTGCGCACACGTTAAAACCCGTTCCGCTTTTCGGAAGAGGAAGCCATTGTGTGCCGGTGGGAACGGATGACAAAATTTACAAAAATGCATACACACGGGGACTGGATGTTAAAAGAAGCACATGAGTGCTTATTCCATTATCCTCGAAATAAAAATTAAAAAAAAAAAATCTATACCTTACACATTGGTGCTTATTCATTATCCTCGAAATAAAAGAATTTGATTTGATTTGATTAAGTTCCATTTTTTATATTATTATTATTATTATTATCATCATCATTATTATCATTATTATTATCATTATTACAGTCAGAGGCAGGACGGTCTCCCGCCAGTGGCCAGGCAGGTGACCTCACTGCAGAGTTCCAGAAGCGTGATCGCTGTGCCTGGTCCCCGAAACACTAGCACCCTGCCCGCTCCCCGCTCCCAACAGGGTGTCCGCACACAAGGGTTGGAAGCTAGGATGGGCAACAGCAGCAGGCCGACCACTCGTAACCTGGCCCGTCTGGGCAGACCTATAGCACAGTGGACCCATGTGTCTGATCCTGTGAGTAGTGTGTGTGTGTGTGTGTGTGTGTGTGTGTGTGTGTGTGTGTGTGTGTGTGTGTGTGAGTAGTATGTGAGTGTGTGTGTGTGTGTGTGAGTGTGTGTGTGTGTGTGTGAGTGTGTTTGTGTGTGGAGTGTGTGTGTGTGTGTGTGAGTGTGAGTAGTATGTGAGTGTGTGTGTGGGGGTGGGTGGGTGTGTGAGTTGTGCGTGTGTGTTTGTGTGTGAGTGTGTGTGTGTGCGAGTGTGTGTGTGTGAGTGTGAGTAGTGTGTGAGTATGTGTGTGAGTGTGTGTGTGTGTGAGTAGTGTGTGTGTGTGAGTGTGTTTGTGTGTGTGTGAGTGAGTGTGTGTTTGTGTGTGTGAGTGTGTGTGTGTACGTGTGTGTGTGTGTGTGTGTGTGTGTGTGTGTGTGAGTGTGTGTATGTGTGTGTGTTTTGTGTGTGGAGTGTGTGTGTGTGTGTATGTGAGTGTGTGTTTGTGTGTGTGTTGTGTGTGAGTGTGTGTGTGTGTGAGTGTGTGTATGTGTGTGTGTGTGTGAGTGTGTGTGTTGTGTGTGAGTGTGTGAGTGTGTGAGTGTGTGTTTGTGTGTGTGAGTGTGTGTGTGTATGTGTGTGTGTGTGTGGAGTGTGTGTGTGTGGAGTTGTGTATGTGTGTGTGTGTGTGTGTGTGTGGTAGTGTGTGTGTGTGTGAGTAGTGTGTGGTGTGTGCGTGTGTGTGTGTGAGTGTGTGTGTATGTGTGTGTGAGTGTGTGTGAGTGTGTGTGTTGAGTGTGTGTGAGTGTGTAAGTGTGTGTGTGAGTAGTGTGTGTGTGTGTGTGTGTGTGTGAGTGTGTGTATGTGTGTGTGTGTGTGTGTGTGAGTGTGTGTGTGTGTGAGTTGTGTGTGCATGAGTGTGTGAGCGTGCGTGCGTATGTGTGCATGTGTGTTTTTAAATTAAATTTTTTTTATTCTTTTATATCGAGAATAATGGAATAAGCACTTATGTGCTTTTTTACACCCAGTCCCCGTGTGTATGCAGTGTTGTAAATTTTGTCATCCGTTTCCACCGGCACCGGCACACAATGGCCTACTCTTACGACAAGCGGAACAGGATTTAACGTGTGCGCAAGATGTTCTGTGTGCGTTCGCACACAGGGCCTCGGTTTATAGTCTCATCTGAAAGACTTTTGGGGAGAGTGGAGTCTGCACTGATGTTAACTCCAGAGGAAAATATCCCCTTGAACGGGAATCGAACCCTCGTCGTCAGATTGCGAGCACAATGACCTAACCACTAGGCTATCCCGTCCCTCCCCCCCCCCCCACCCCGTGTGTGTGTGTGTGTGTGTGTGTGTGTGTGTGTGTGTGTGTGTGTGTGTGTGTGTGTGTGTGTGAGCATGTGTGTTTGTGTGCGTGTGTATATGTATGTGTGTATGTGTATTAGTTACATGTCTGTGTGTGTGTGTGTGTGTGTGCATGGAGGGGGGGGGGGGGGAGGGGTGTGTGCACAAACAGAGAGAGAGAGACAGAGAGAGAGAGAGAAACAGAGACAGAGAGAGGGAATGTTAACGTTTATCCACAATGATGTAATCTACAATACTTCTCATGGTCTGTGCCTGTTTTAAAACTAAAAATCTGGCACTTGTTAACATCTGCTTACTAGAAACTTTTTTTTTTTACTTCAGTTTTGCTGGAGAAAACACGAAAGGAAAATAAAGCAAGAAAAAAGTTGAAGTGGAAGGAATTAGTGGATGAACTTCTGTGTTTCATTTTATTTATTTATCTATTTTTATTTATTCATTTATACCACTTTAAGTCACGAGATTTCTCTGCGTGAAATTCGGGCTGCTCTCTCTCCCCGGGGAGAGCGTGTCGCCACAAGAGCAGCCCCAACCTTTCTTTCTTTTTTGTGGTCTGCATCTGTATTTGTTTCCCTACCAGAGTGGATTTTTTCTAAGAATTTTGCCAGGGACAACTCTCTTGTTGCCGTGGGTTCTTTTACGTGCGCTGAATAATTTTGTGTAACACACGGGACCTCGGTTTATCGTCTCACCCGAAAGACTAGCACCCAGACCATAACTCATGGTCTAATGGATGGTGGAAAAGTTTCGGGCCCAAACGGGATTTGAACCACCGCACACTTCCGACCCGGACTTTTGGCTTTCTAGACAGGCACGTTACCTATAGACCACCGTTTCATCCACAGACAGAGAAAAAAACACCTTGCCCTACAGAACGGGAGACTAGAGGTAACGCGCCTCCCTAAAAAGCGAAAAGTCCGGGTCGGAAGTGTGCGGTGGTTCGATCCCCATTTGGGACCAAAACTGTTCCCCCATCCACTGGACCGTGAGTGGTGGTTTAGGTGCTAGCCTTTCGGATGAGACGATAACCGAGGTCCCGTGTGTTACAAATAACATTTAGCGCACGTAAAAGAGCCCACAGCAATAAGAGAGTTGTCCCTGGCAAAATTCTGTAGAAAAAAGCCACTCTGATTGGGGAAAATATACAGTTAAAGACAGGAAAAGAAAAAAAAAAGGTGGCGCTGCTCTTGAGGCGACGCGCTCTCCCCGGGAAGAGCAGCTCGAATTTCACGCAGAGAAATCTGCCGTGACTTAAAATGGTATAAAATAAAATATAATAAAATATTCGTTTTGAATAAATGAAAACGGTGATTAAGGATACGAAAAAGCGACACACTAATATACCAGCATTACTTTTTATCCATGAATAATGTGAAATCAGTGAGAGAAGAAAGGAAGACTGAAATGCTCAATATCTATTTCAATGGATTGAATGTACTAAAAGCTTTCTTTGCCTTGAAGTTTGTATGGTATTGTATTGACGTGGGTTTTCACAAAAACCGTCAAACGTTTGTTGAAAAGCTGTGAAAACCGAATGCTACGCTACATGACAAAGATCAAATGGGAAGACAGGATCACGAATAAAGAACTATGGCGAATGTGCAAAGTTGATGATCTGAAGTCTGTAGCTAGTACCAATAGACTGCGCTGGTTTGGGCACGTTCAATAGAAAACAGACCACCACATCATAAAAAAGAGCAATGAACTCCGTAGTGGATGGAAAGAGACCAAAGGGAAGACCTAGCACGACCTGGGCTGCCTGTATTGCAGATGATCTTAGAGAAAGGGGCATAAATAAGGAGGAAGCTCAAAACAGAGAGAGATGGAGAAGGCTCATCAATGTCAAACCTCCTCTGGGAGAAACGTGACAAAAAAGGAAGAAGAAGAAGATAGTACTATAGACCACTGTCAGTCACGGCAGATTTTTTGCCTGAAATTCGGGCTGCTGGCATCCCCACGGGGGATAAAGGGGATCGAACCTGCGACTTGTCGCTTTGTAGACAGGTGCGTTAGCTGTAGACCACCGACCAACACACTTTGTGCTGATCTGTGTGTGTGTGTGTGTGTGTTTGACACCAGGAGGAGGTGGCGGAGGCTGTGCAGAAACAGAAGGAGGCTGCTGCCGCTGTGGACATTCAGAGGTGGGGCTGTGTGTGGTGGGGTGTGGTGTGATGGTGGGGTGTTATGGGGTGTAGTGTTTGAGGTGTGATGTGCTCGTGTACTTTAAAAAAACCAACCCATTCTTTTATATTAAGTTCTGCATATGTATTGACGGTGTTGCAGTATTATGTTGTGATAACTATTGACTACGTTGCAGTATTATGTTGCGATAACTACTGACTACGTTGCGATAACTACTGACTGACTACATTGCAGTATATATTGTGATAACTGTTGACTACGTTGCAGTATATGCTGTGATAACTATTGACTGTTGCAAGATATATTTGGACAACTGTTGACTGTGTTGCAGTATATGTTATGATACCTGTTGACAGTGTTGCAGTATATGTTGTGATAACGGTTGACTACGTTACAGCACATGCTTTGATAACTTAAATGGGTTGCAGTATATGCTGTGACTGTGCTGTAGAAAATGTTGTAGTAACCGTTGACTCTGTTGCAGTATTATGTTGTGATAACTGTTGACTTCTGTAGTAAATGTTGTGATAACCTTTGACAGTGTATGTTGTGATATCTACTGATTACGTTGCAGAGTAATATGTTGTGAGAACTGTTGACTACGTTGCAGTATATGTTATGATAACTGTTGATTATGTTGCAGGACATTCTGTGATAACAGTTGACTACGCTGCAGTATATGTTGTGACAACTGTTGACAGTGTTGGAATATAATTATGTTACAGTAACTGTTTATTATGTTGCAGCATATGCTGTGATAACTAATGACTATCTTGATAACTGCTGACTACGTTGCACTATATGCTATGGCAACTACTGACCGTGTTGCAGTACCTATTGTAGTAACTGTTGACTGTGTTGTAGAATATGTTAAGATAACGACTGACTGTGTTGCAGTACACGTTGTAGTGACTGTTGTCTGCGGTGTTGCAGAATATTCCGGGGGTTCGTGGCCAGGAACGTGTACAGGAAACTGCTGAGGGAGGAGAGGAGGAAGATGGAGGACAAGCAGAGAGCGGCCATGGAAATACAGAGGTGGGCAACAACCCAGTCAAGTCACGTCACGTCAAATTCTTTTATTTCGAGGATAATGAATAAGTGGATTTTTAACATCTAGTCCCCCGCCCTTATTGGGATATATCAAAGCACTATAGTTATTCACAAAGTGAAACAGCCAGTACATTCTCCTTGTCCACGTTATCTCTAGTTTCTTTCTGGGTTACTACGTAATAGCTCTGATATGACGTTTAAATGGCAAACAGTTAATTTCTCCCTGTAGATCTTACCTTTATTTTATCTGGGGAGAATAGCTTTAGGTGCCACTATAAATAAGATGGTTGGATTGGATAGTTTCTTTGCTTTTGATCTGTTTGCTTGTTGATTGTTTGCTTGCGCTGTGGTATGTTTGTTGTTAAGGCTTCTTTCCTTCATGAAGTTTTTTCTTCTACAACAAAATATCGATTCGTTATATGGAACCTGAACGTAAAGGCGACGAGTATTTTGTTGTTTTCTTTTTTTCCGTTCCTCGGCTAGAGCTCCGAGGTTCACCAATGGTGAGGTCTGGCGTATACAACCGTTTTGGTCCACCATGAAGGTAGCCGCTTTCCGACTTCGGGGATATTGATTGAATCATTACTGCTTTCTGTCCACACTGTTGGTGTGTCAAGTTTTCACATGAGCGCAGCGAGTAACTTAAAGCGTGTTGTTGCTATGCTTATGGTGATTGTGTTTACAATACACTATTTTGTACTAGACTGTACAGAATCTGTTAAAGTGAAATGATTGTGAGAGCCGTAGCAATTCATTAATCACAGAAATTATTTTTCTTAGTTATCAGAATAACAGTCTGCTGATGCTCTTGTTAGCTTTTTTTGACACTTAATTTTTTTAAAATTTGTCTTCCTAAAATTCCCGCCGACCTGCAGAGTTATTCAGATGATCTGATTATGATTGTCCCCCTTTTATTATTCTTACATGCAGAGGCAGACAGGCAGGCAGGCAGACAGACAGACGGACAGACAGATGGACAGACACACAAACACAGACAGACACACTCAGATACACAGATACAGACACATACACGCACGCACGCACACACATATACGTACGCTCGCGCCCACACACACACACCGAAAGGAGAAGACATTTTACATTGCTTCATACTCTCTTGGCCTCCTGCAGCTCAAGATATTATAATTATAATGGAATTAAGGAGGCTGGTTTGGAGAGAACGAAGTGTGTGCGTGTGTGTGTAGGGGGGGACTCTAACGTTCGTAGAGTTCTTTTTTTTTCATATCTCGATTAGAGCCCTCGAGGTTCACCAATGGAGATATTTTGGCTTAGCCGACCATCTTTACCCACCGTTAAGGTAGCTGCCACTGTACCAGATCTTGTTGCCTTCTTCAGTCAATGTCTCACCAAATCCTGTCCATCTCACTTCTCCTAGTCCAATAATGTCCCATTTATAGCGGCTAAGCTCATACTCTAGCTCTTTGATTTTTCCGCACTGATAGAGTAGAGTGTACGGACGTTCCATGTACCAATGGTGATTTGTTCTCTAGGGAGCTTAAGTAATGTTTTAACTCCAGTAGCTGACTTGTCGCTTCCACCCTGGTGTTGATCAATGGAAAGCGCGGTCGTTGGTAACCCGGGCTTCGACCGATCCGGTATCATTTTGGCTTTGCATTTGTCTTTCATGTTTTTTCTGTGGGCTTAGGATATTCCTTGGTGGCGCCAATCTCCTCTCCAAGTCTCCATATGTTTTGGGTTTTTTCTATTGGGGTTTCCTCCCCCACATGCGACAGGTTGAGAAACATCACCAACATGGAGTGGCATTTATTGTCAGAAAGGAAGTAGTGGGGTGCATTATCAGCTGTACACCGGCTTCCAGCAGGATTATCAGCATCCGGGTGTCGGCCAAGCCCAAGAACATCACCATCAAACAAATCTATGCACCATCATCTGACCATGCAGATGAAGAATTAGAAGAATTTTATGAAGATCTTGAAGAGACCATTATGAAAATACCGAAGAAGGACATCATCATCATCCAAGGGGATTTTAACGCCAAAGTAGGTCCTGACTCTTACAACCAATGGGCCGGAACAGTTGGTCAGTTTGGAACTGGGGAAACCAACGACAGGGGACTACGTCTGCTGGAGTTTGCCTGCACCCACAGACTTACCATTGCCAATACCCTCTATCCCCACAAGCAGTCAAGGAGGACAACCTGGCATGCGCCAAACGGCAAGATCCATAACCAAATAATTTTATCTTAATACCACGGCGCTTCAAATCCAGCATCAACAGAGCCAGAACAGAACATACCTGGAGCTGACATAGGCAGCGACCACGACCTTGTGCTGCTGGTATTCAAAATGAAGCTGAAGAAAAACAAACAGCCTGCAAACCCACGTATCAAATTTGACGTGGACAAACTGAAAGATCCAGATGTCGAGGAGATCTTCCAAGCTAAGCTTGGCGGACGTTTTGCGGCATTAATCCTCCTGGACAATGACATCAATGACCTCACCAACAACTTTAATGAGGCAGTCCGAGAAACAGCAGAGGAGGTACTCGGTCGTCAGAGGAATAAACACCAGCCATGGACTACCAATGACATCTTGGACCTCTGCGATACAAGAAGAGCACTGAAACCAACCAGGTCTTCCAACCCTAAAGAATACCGGGAGGCCAACAATCTTGTGAAGAAGTCAATGTTAAAGGCCAGAGAGAAGTGGATCAGTGATCAATGTGATGAGATCGAAAAAAACATGAAAGTGGGCAACAGTAAAAAGGCATACGACACCCTGAAGAAACTCACAAAACCACTTCAAACCAAATCATCAGTCATTGAAGACTGCTCCGGAAACCTCCTCACAGAAAACTCAGCTGCATTGAACAGGTGGTCTGAATATTGTCAAGAACTGTACAACTACCCAATACAGCCTGACAAGAGCATAATAGAAGAGAAAGCAGCAACATCAAGAGCACCCTCGCCATTACCTATACTGAGGGAAGAAGTGGAAGAAGCCATCCGCAGCTTACCAGTAGGAAAGTCCCCAGGAGCAGACAACATACCAGCAGAGCTGCTCAAGCATGGTGGCGAAACAGTCATCACATATGTTACAGCTATCTGTCAGAAGATTTGGGAGACAAAACAGTGGCCAACAGAATGGACACAATCACTCATCATACCCCTGCCCAAGAAGGGGAATTTACGCCAATGCCAAAACTATAGAACAATCAGCCTCATCAGCCACGCCAGCAAGATCATGCTCAAAGTTATTTTGAATCGACTCAAGAAGGAGGCAGAAGAACACCTTGCAGAGGAACAAGCTGGGTTCAGGGCAGGCAGGAGCACAATCGAACAGATTTTTAACTGCCACATCCTGATGGAAAAACATCTTCAACATCAGAGAGACCTGTTCCACAACTTCATCGACTTCAAGAAGGCTTTCGACAGAGTATGGCACGAAGGCCTGTGGCAGGTCCTCAGAATGTTTGGCATTGAAGAAGGACTAGTGCAAACCATTCAAGCACTATACAACACCGCAAGCAGTGCAGTCCTTCTGAACAATCAGGTCGGAGACTACTTCAAAACCACAGTTGGGGTCCGACAAGGATGCCTGTTATCTCCAGTCCTGTTTAATCTGTTCTTGGAAAACATTATGAGAGAGACCCTCCATGACTTCCACTCTACCATCTCCATTGGCGGCAGACCCTCAACAACTTACGGTTTGCCGATGACATTGACCTCATGGGCGGAAGTAACACAGAGCTGCAAGATCTTACGACCAGACTTGAGAACAGAGCTGGAGCATATGGGATGGAGGTGAGCTCGGAGAAAAGTAAAGTACTTGTGAACAGCACGAGCAACGCCACTGCTAAAATTTACATGAACGGCCAACAACTGGAGGAGGTAGACGCTTTTAAATACCTTGGCGCTACACTCACAAAGGACGGGCGATCGACGACAGAAATCAAAGTAAGAATAGCCATGGCAACATCTTCCATGACAAAACTCACCACCATATGGAAAAGTAAAGAGATCAGTTTCCCAATCAAACTAAAGCTCTACAAAGCCCTATTTCAGACGATCCTGCTGTACGGAAGTGAAAACTGGACATTGACTGCTGAAACAGCAAAGCGAATCCAGTCATTCGAAACAAAATGCCATAGAAAACTACTGGGCATATCCTGGAGAGAACGAAAGACCAATGAATTTGTCAAGAGTCAAATAACACGGCTGGCAGGTCCATAGGAACCCCTTCTCACCATCGTCAAGAAGAAAAAGCTGACATGGTTCGGCCACGTCACCCGCCACAACACTCTGCCAAAAACAGTACTGCAGGGAACACTCGAAGGTGGCAGAAGGAGGGGAAGACAGAACAAGTCATGGATGGACAACATCAGAGAATGGACCAGGATGAATGACTCAGCACTACTGCGCAGAGCCGAGGGCCGAGATGGATGGAGGAGGCTTACCACGGCATCGTCTTTCGTGTCTCCCCCACGACCGCCAAGGTCACGGGTCTGATGATGATGAAGGTAGCTGCATTCCGACTTCAGTAACTTAAAAAAAAAAGAATTGATAAATGTCTACAGGGCATATCGGAGTCACGTGCAGAGGAAGAGGGTGATCGAGAATCGACCCTTCAACCCCCAGCTGGTGGAGTGGGCCAACAACTATCGCCTGAACCTGGTCACCAGGCAGGGGCAGAGGCAGAGCAAGCTGGACGACAGATCAGACGAGTGCGTTGTCTGTCTGGCTGTCTGTCTGTCTGTCTGTCTTGTGTGTGTGCCTGCTTGTCTGTCTGCTTGTCTGGCTGTTTGTATGTTTGCCTGTATGTCTGCTTGTTTGGTTGTCTGGCTGTTTGTGTGTGTGTGTGTGCCTGCCTGACTGTGTGCTTGTCTGTTTGTGTGTTTGTTTGTCTGTCTGTCTGTTTGCTTGTCTGTGTGCTTGTCTGGCTGTTTGTGTGTTTGCCTGCCTGACTGTCTGCTTGCCTGTTTGTAGGTTTGTCTGTCTGTCTGCTTGTCTGTCTGTCTGCTGGCCTGGCTGTTTGAGCGTTTGCCTGCCTGACTGTCTGCCTGTCTGTCTGTGTGCTTGTCTGGCTGTTTGTGTGTTTGCCTGCCTGACTGTCTGCTTGTCTGTTTGTATGTTTGTTTGTCTGGCTGTCTGCCTGTCTGTATGCATGTCTGTCTGCCTGCCTGTCTATCTGCTTGTCTGGCTGTTTGTGTTTGTTTGTGCCTGCCTGACTGTCAAAGTCAAAGTCAAACTTTTATTTTGTCAAACTGAGGGTAGCCAACTATCAAATACAAACTGTCTGTTTGTATGTTTGTTCGTCTGTGTATGCGTCTGTCTGCTCGTCTATCCGTTTGTCTGTCTGCTCGTCTATCCGTTTGTCTGTCTGTATATCAGTCTGTCAGCTTGTCTGTCTGTCTGTCTCTGTCCTTCTGGATACCTGTCGGTCTGCTTGTCTGTTTGTCTGCTTGTTTGGCTGTTTGTGTGTTTGCCTGCCTGCCTTCGTGTCTGTCTCTGTGTATATCTGTCTTTTTATCTGTCTGTCTAAATGGCTGGATAACTGTTCTGCTTCTTAGTTGATTGATTGATTGGGTTGGGTTTTGTTTAAATAGATTTGTGTGAAATGGGAAGAAGGTGTGTGGTTTATGTATGTCTTTCTGGTGTGCGTGCGTGCCGTGCGTGCGTGCCGTGCGTGCGTGTGTGTGTGCGCGTGTTGCGCGCGGTGTGTGTGTGTGTGTGTGTGTGTGTGTGTGTGTGCGCGCGCGCGCGAGCGCACTCGCGGATGGACGAGCGAGCAAGTGATTCCGTGGGTGTGTGTGTGTGTGAACTCGGCTTCTGGCAGCTTTGAATACTTGAGGCGATATGCTGGTTGACATTAAAAAAAAATTCTTTTATATCGAGGATAATGGAATAAGCACTTATGTGCTTTTTTAACATCCAGTCCCCGTGTGTATGCGGTTTTGTAAATCCTGTCATCTGTTCCCACCGGCACACAATGACCTACTCTTACGTGAAAGCGGAACAGGATTTAACGTGCGCGCAAAATGCTCTGCGTGCGTTCGCACACGGGACCTCGGTTTATAGTCTCATCCGAAGGACTTTGTGATGACCTGACCTGTCCTGTGAGGCTAGGCTGTCAACAGCGGAGGCAGCTGGGGGCGTGCCAGTTCTGGAAAAGACATCAGTGTGGCTGGTGCTTTAGCCAGGTGGGCCAGGGGTCTAGAGGTAAAGTAGCTGTCTGGAGAGCCAGAAGTTGCAGGTTCGATCCCTTCTGAACCCAATCTTCCCCCTTCCTCACCCGCTAGACCTTGAGTTGTGGCCTGGGTGCTAGTCTTTAAAATGAGACGATAAACCGAAGTCTCGGAATAGCACACAGTTGACATAATTATGTTTAAAGAACCCACGGCAATAAAAGAATTGTCCCTGGCAAAATGCTGAAGAGAACAGCCACTCTCATAAAAACAAAACAAACATGGAAAAAGAGGAGGTGCTGCTCCAGTGGGGACGCTCTCTCTCTCTCTCCCTCTCTCTCCCTCTCTCTCTCTCTCTCTCTCCCTCGCTCTCTCTCTCTCTCTCTCCCCCTCTCTCTTTCTCTCTCTTTCTCTCTCTCTCTCTCTCTCTCTCTCTCTCTCTCTCTCTCTCTCTCTCTCTCTCTCTCTCTCTCTCTCTCTCTCTCTCTCTTTCTCTCTCTCTCTCTCTGTGAAGAAATCTGCCCGAATTTTACGTCGAGCAATCTATCGTGACTAAAAGTGGTGTACCTTATACGCGACAATTATGTCATGCACTTCACACTGTTTTGCCATGGCTGAATAAATGGAAATGATTCACATGTGGGTTTTTTGTGTGGTTTAGATAGTTTTTTTTTTATTCAGAATTGAGATTAAACATTGAAAACAAACAGCATCTTGGAATCATAGCAACAACACGCTTGTAGTTTATGGTGTGATCAATAGGGTTTTTTATGCCTTCTAAATACAGTTCTGCTTTGGTAGTTTTGCTAAAATGATGTGTGGGCATGCAGAGGTGGCACAACGTGTCAACAAGATGCGCCTTTGGCCCAGACCAAAAGCTGTGTCAGTTATTGATGTCAGCTAACTGCCAAGGCTGCACTAAAATGTTGTTATGTTGTAAAATGTTGTGTTGAGATTGCCTTCAGCCATGACAAGCTCTTAACATAACAACGTGCACTCTTCTTTTAAAGGAGAAAAAATCCTCTGAAGTCGGAGTATGGCTGCCTATTTGGCGAGGTACTTGAAAATAGTCATACACGCAAACTTCCATCCGGTGTGCTTCCTATCTCACAGTGATTCCCAGGTGGGATGAGTGAGTCAGAGTGCACGTTCTGGGTGACCCCCAGAGTGTAAAGCTGGGGAACGCACAACAACACAACAACAACAAGATGCGCCCTGGCACAACTGAATTCATTCATCCCTGTGATGACTACAACATTCTCTATGTCAGTGATTAATGGTATAGGGCGGTCATACGAGGAACAAGGTTGGGTTTAAACTTGCTGTTATCTGTGTATAGTTCCACAGTTTCAATCTGAGATTAAAATTTTAAATGTTAGCGATGTCACATCCCTGGTATGGCCTCTGTGGTCAGTGGGGCTATAGACACCTTCACCTTTACCTTCGCCTATCCCGTAGTCCCCTGGACCATGGGGGCACCACTGAAGATTTTGCAACCAGCTTCCTCCACTCCCTGCTGTCCTCTGCTTTCCGTAGCAAATCGTTCCATTCAAGGCCAGTCCACTCTCTGATGTTGTCTTCCCATCGTTTTCTCTGTCTGCCTCTTCGTCTCCCTCCTTGTACTGCTCTCTGTAGGACAGTCTTGGCCAGTCCAGATGTTCGTGTGACGTGCCTGTACGTTTGCATATTTTCAATGAAGTCAGGAGCTCTTCAAATGGTCCGATGGCGTTTTAAACTCTGGTTTTCACTTCCTTATTAATGTTGTGATCTCTGTATGAGATAGCAAGAACAAAAGCACTGGACTGAATTAAACTGGATTGGATGGGTCAATGGTACATGTATGAATGTATTGTTGTGTTGTTTCAGGTTTGCGTATAATTTCTCCTCAGCCTACTCCAAACTGTCTGTGATTGGACCCCACGTCAACATTTATGAGTAAGTGGACGGATTTCTTTTATAGCATACATGTATAGTGTAGTCAGGGATAGGTCTCACTGTAGTCAGTCTTCATAGGATACATGTATATAGTAGCGAATCAGATTTTAGACTGAAGGCATTCAGAAGTTACATTTGTTGTATTGTTGGTTACCAGAACCATTTCGCTTTACATGTTTTTCAAGAGGCGGTCTTTTTGTATATATTGTGTAATCACTCACTCACACACACACACATATACAAACACACACACACACACACACACACACACACACACACACACACACACTCCACTCCACTCCAATCCACTCCACTCCACACACACACACACACACACACACACACACACACACACACACACACACACACACACACACACACACCCCACACACTCACTCACTCACTCACTCACTCACTCACTCACTCACTCACACTATAAACTATGTATAAACTGAGGCCCCGTGTGTGAACGCACGCAGAGCATCTTGCGCACACGTTAAATCCTGTTCCGCTTTTCGTAAGAGTAGGCCATTGTGTGCCGGTGGGAACAGATGACAAAATTTACAAAACCGCATACACACGGGGACTGGATGTAAAAAAAAGCTCATAAGTGCTTATTCCATTATCCTCGTTATAAAAGAATAAATAAATAAAATAAATAAAAATAAATACACAAACACAAACACACACACACACACTACAGCCAGTATTTGCAGCCAAATGTAACCTCTACACCGCCAAACAAATCGGTACACCTACCTGTGACATAGGGACTGTGCTGTGCTCTGTGTCAGGATTTACCACCCTCAAAAGACAGGCCCTACCAAGAAGGAACTGAACACAGCAGCCGTTGTCATACAGAGACACGTCCGGGGCTGGCTGGTGCGACGACGTTTCGAAAAGCTGCAGAGAAAGGTACGAGTGTTAATAAGTATTATTTATTAACAAAGTCCATTCAGCTTCGAAACCACTGTTAAACTTAAAAAGACATTTTTTTTTAAAGGGGTTTTCATATTAAATCATCAAATAACAGCGCGTGCATGACTATGCCTCTGAGAGAGAGAGAGAGAGAGAGAGAGAGAGAAGAGAGTAGAGAGAGAGAGAGAGAGAGAGAGAGAGAGAGAGAGAGACAATGACAATGACAATGACAAAGGTTTATTGTGTTAAGCAAATATGCCCACTCACAAGGGGACAGTGGGGTGGGGACTGGGCACAAAATACACATATAATTAATACACAATCAATCGTACCCTGCATACAACAACAACAACACAGAATTTGATTGCGTAAAGCTTTCGCCCATTGGAAAGGGATAGGGGTGGGGGAGGATGGAGATACACTAAACATACAATCCATTGAGAGAGTGTGTGTATGTGTGTGTGTGTGTGTGTGTGAGTGCATGCATAGTTTTATATAAAGTACCAGGCAAAGAACAAGTGTGAGCTGTGATGGGTGAAGGGGAAATAGTGTTAAAACTTTTTTTAAAAATTCAAAATGTGTTTGTCATGTTTTTTCTTTTTAATGTAAAGTTACTTGTGATATTTGTATTGATTGTGCTGATGATGTGTTTTCAGGAGATGTGTTTATAATTATTGTTGTGTCGTGGTTTTGCTTTGCTACTCTTAACCTTTACTGGTGTGTGCGTGCGCACAGCGCATAGCGTGTGTGTGTGTGTGTGGTGTGGTGGGTGCGGTGTGTGTATGTGTGTGTGTGTGTGTGTGGATGGGTGGGTGCGGGTGTGTGTGACGTAGATTGTTGTCAGCTTTTAAAATACTGTGTTATTTCTTAATCTGTATTGTTTAATAATGCATGCTGTGTAATTATAATTTTAAAATGCCACTCATAATTTCTCTAGTTGAGACATTTAAGTATTTTTGAGTCTTGAAAAAAAAGAGTGATACGGCTGTTGATGGCTGGTGAGGGGAAACTGTTGAAAAAGGTACAGCTGTAAGTAGTTTGTGAATGGAAACTGCAGAGAAAGCTATGGATGTTAGTGATTGGTGCAAAGGAGACTGCAGAGAAAGCTATGGATGTTAGTGATTAGTGGAAAGGAAACTGCAGAGAAAGCTATGGATGTTAGTGATTAGTGGAAAGGAAACTGCAGAGAAAGCTATGGATGTTAGTGATTAGTGGAAAGGAGACTGCAGAGAAAGCTATGGATGTTAGTGATTAGTGGAAAGGAAACTGCAGAGAAAGCTATGGATGTTAGTGATTGGTGCAAAGGAGACTGCAGAGAAAGCTATGGATGTTAGTGATTAGTGGAAAGGAAACTGCAGAGAAAGCTATGGATGTTAGTGATTAGTGGAAAGGAAACTGCAGAGAAAGCTATGGATGTTAGTGATTAGTGGAAAGGAAACTGCAGAGAAAGCTATGGATGTTAGTGATTAGTGGAAAGGAGACTGCAGAGAAAGCTATGGATGTTAGTGATTAGTGGAAAGGAGACTGCAGAGAAAGCTATGGATGTTAGTGATTAGTGGAAAGGAGACTGCAGAGAAAGCTATGGATGTTAGTGATTAGTGGAAAGGAGACTGCAGAGAAAGCTATGGATGTTAGTGATTGGTGGAAAGGAGACTGCAGAGAAAGCTATGGATGTTAGTGATTGGTGGAAAGGAGACTGCAGAGAAAGCTATGGATGTTAGTGATTAGTGGAAAGGAGAAAGCTATGGATGTTAGTGATTAGTGGAAAGGAGACTGCAGAGAAAGTTATGGATGTTAGTGATTAGTGGAAAGGAGAAAGCTATGGATGCTAGTGATTAGTGGAAAGGAGACTGCAGAGAAAGCTATGGATGTTAGTGATTAGTGGAAAGGAGAAAGCTATGGATGTTAGTGATTAGTGGAAAGGAGACTGCAGAGAAAGTTATGGATGTTAGTGATTAGTGGAAAGGAAACTGCAGAGAAAGCTATGGATGTTAGTGATTAGTGGAAAGGAAACTGCAGAGAAAGCTATGGATGTTAGTGATTAGTGGAAAGGAAACTGCAGAGAAAGCTATGGATGTTAGTGATTGGTGGAAAGGAGACTGCAGAGAAAGCTATGGATGTTAGTGATTAGTGGAAAGGAGAAAACTATGGATGTTAGTGATTAGTGGAAAGGAGACTGCAGAGAAAGGTAGTGATTTGTGAAGGGAAACTGCAGAGAAAGGTAGTGTTTAGTGAAGGGAAACTGCAGAGAAAGGTAGTGTTTAGTGAAGGTAAACTGCAGAGAAAGGTAGTGTTTAGTGAAGGTAAACTGCAGAGAAAGGTAGTGTTTAGTGAAGGTAAACTGCAGAGAAAGGTAGTGTTTAGTGAAGGTAAACTGCAGAGAAAGGTAGTGTTTAGTGAAGGTAAACTGCAGAGAAAGGTAGTGTTTAGTGAAGGTTCACTGCAGAGAAAGGTAGTGATTGGTGGAAGGTTCACTGCAGAGAAAGGTAGTGATTGGTGGAAGGTTAACTGCAGAGAAAGGTAGTGATGGATAAAAGAAAACTGCAGAGAAAGTTAGTGATTTGTGAAGGGACACTGCAGAGAAAGGTACAGCTGTTAGTGATGATTGAAGGGAAACTGCAGAGAAAGATAGTGATTAGTGAAAGGGTCACTGCAGAGAAAGGTTATTTATTTATTTATTATTTTATTTCGAGTAATGGAATAAGCACTCATGTACTTTTATTTTTACATCTAGTCCCTGTGTGTATGCGGTTTTGTCATTGTTTGTCATCTGTTCCCACCGGCACACAATGGCCTACTCTTACGAAAAGTGGAACAGGATTTAACGTGTGCGCAAGATGTTCTGCATGCATTCGCACACGGGGCCTCGGTTTATAGTCTCATCCGAAGGACTTTTGGGGATAGTGGAGTCTGCACTGATGTCAACTCCAGGGGAAAATATTCCCTTGAACGGGAATATCGAACCCGGGTCGTCAGATTGCGAACGCAATGTTCTAACCACTAGGTTATCCTGTCCCCGTGATTAGGGAAGGGAAACTGCAGAGAAATATAGTGATTTGTGGAGGGAAACTGCCTGAATAGAGAGTGCCTGTCTAGACAGCGAGAAGGCGCAGGTTTGATCCCTGTTCGAACCCAGAATCCATCCTACCTTCATCCACTAGACCTTGAGTGGTGTCCTGGGTGCTAGTCTTTACAATGAAATAATAAACCCAAGTCTCGGAACAGCACACAGTTAGTCTCGAAATAAAAGAATGAATAAAAATAAATAAAATAAAATAAATAAACACACACACACCCACTCTTTATGTATGTATGTATGTATGTATGTATGTATGTATGTATGTATGTATGTATGTATGTATGTATGTACGTACGTACGTACGTACGTACGTATGTGTCTGTCTGTCTGTCTGTCTGTCTGTCTATCTATCTGTCTGTCTGTCTGTCTGTATCTATCTGTCTGTCTTCTGTCTATCTATTCTATCTATCTATCTATCTATCTATCTATCATCTATCTATCTATCATATCTAATCTATCTATCTATCCTATCTATCTATCTATCTATCTATCTATATCTGCCTCTTTCTCTGTCACTCTCTCTCTCTGTCTCTTTCTCTGTCTGTCTGTTTGTCTCTCTCTCTCTCTCTGTGTCTCTGTCTCTCTCTTTTTCACTCTCTCTCTCTCCCTCTCACCCTTCTCTTCCTCCTCCTCTGAAATGTATTTTCTGTGTGTCTTTTGAGATAATTATACGTATCAATCTGCCTGTCAGTATTGTAATTGCCCTTCATGGGATGATTAAAGTGTTTTTGACTTGACTTGACCTCTCTCCCTCCCTCCCTCTCTCTTTCTCTCTCCCCCTCCCCCTCTCTCCCTCCCCCCGGGATAGCCTAGTGGTTAGAACATTGCGCTCGCAATCTGATGACCCGGGTTCGATTCCCGTTCAAGGGGATATTTTCCCCTGGAGTTAACATCAGTACAGACTCCACTCTCCCCAAAAGTCTTTCGGATGAGACTGTAAACCGAGGCCGCGTGTGCGAACCCACGCAGAACATCTTTGCGCAGATACGTTAAATCCTGTTCCGCTTTTCGTAAGAGTATAGGCCTTTGTGTGCGGTGGGAACAATACATAATTACAAACCGCATACCACGGGGACCTGATGTAAAAAGCACATGAGTGCTTATTCCATTATCCTCGCTATAAAAGAATAAATAAATAATAAAATAAATAAATAAAATAATCTCTCTTTCCTCCCATCCCTCCCCCCCCCTCCCTCTCCCCCCTCCCCCTCTCCCTCCTCCCTCTCTCCCACCCTCTCTCACCCTCTTCTCTCTTTCTATATTCATTCTGCCCTTGTCTTTCCAGGCGGCATGGTACGGGTCCACATTCCCCAAGATGGTGAAGGAGTACAAGACCTTGCTGATCAAGATACAGAAGCAGCACGGGGTGGAGCAGCCCAAGACTCCCTTCTCCACCAAAGATATGAACGACTACATCGACATCAGGCGACGTCAGTTGTGATGATAATTATGATGTGTAGCTGTTGTGTTTGTGTATGTGGTGATGTGCGTGTGTGTGTGTGTGTTGTGTTGTGTGTTTTGTGTGTGTTTTGTTGTGTGTGTGGTTTGTGTGTGTTGCGTGCGTGTGTGTGTGTGTGTGTGTGGTGTGTATGTGTGTGTCTCCCCTTTTTTTGGTTGTTCATTCTCTCGTCTGGGTCTGTCTGTATGTCGTTATTTTATGTTGTTTCATTCTCTCATCTTGTCTCTCTGTTCTGCCCTGTCTGTCTGTCTTGTATTGTCTGTCTGTCCTTATGTTTTTTCAATTCTCTCACTGTCTCTCTGTGTCTGTCTTCTGTCATGTTGTTTATTCTCACGTCTGTCGCTCTGTTCTGTCTGTGGTTGTCTGTCTGTCTGTATTTTTTTTATTCTCTCTTTTCTAACTCTGTGTCTGTCTGTCTGTCTGCCCTTTTTTGTTGTTTATTCTTTTCGTCTGTCTTTGTCAGTGTAATTTCGGGGGGGGGGGGGTGGGGGGGGGGGGGGGGGGGGGGGGGCTGTTTTGGGTTGTTTTTTAGGGGGGGGGGGAGGTTACTCCTTTGATTTTTTTTTTTTACTGTGTGTGTTTAGTTTTGACCTCCCTTCTTTTCCCAATTCCTCTGTGTGTGTATGTGTATGTGCGTTCGTGTGTGTGTTTGTGTGCTGTGGCACATGCATGCACGCATACGCAGATGCGCGTATGTGTGATGTTTATTTTTTTTTTGCTTCTATCTTTGAAGTTATATGTGTAATCTGGGGTTTTTTTGTTTTTTGGGTTTCTTTACGTTCTGTTATTGATGTGTGTTGTGTGTGTGAGTGTGTTTGTGTGTGTGTGTGTGTGTGTGTGTGTGTGTGTGTGTGGATATCTTCAGTTTAACGTCTATTCACATTTAGTGATTTTAGACGGTGTGTGTGTGTGTGTGTGTGTAGTTATGTTGTGGTGATGGTTGAATATCGAGAATTGTTTAAGCAATTCACCAGCACTTTTCCTGCTCGTCCAGCCTTTAGTTCTTTCTATCATCCTAATCACCAACGCCCCACTCGTCTCTGCCTTACCATCTTACCCATGTCTGTGTGCACCTGCATTGCTGATTTTCTGCGCCAGGTTACGAGTCCGTGTTTGACAAGAAGTCTTTTGGCGGGGAACTGGAGCTGGGGGACATCGACTCCTACTTCAAGGAGTGTGACCTCTACCCCTCCAAGGCCGAGATTGCCAAGTCCATGGAGATTGTCTTCGGCAAAGGTGCGGTATATGATTATGGCTGTAGTACACAGTTAGAGAATATGGGGAGAGCATCTTCGGCAAAGGTATGGTATATGATTATGGCTGTAGTGCACAGTTAGAGAATATGGAGATCGTCTTCGGCAAAGGTGCGGTATATGATTATGGCTGTAGTGCACAGTTAGAGAATATGGAGATCATCTTCGGCAAAGGTGCGGTATATGATTATGGCTGTAGTGCACAGTTAGAGAATATGGAGATCGTCTTCGGAAAAGGTGCGGTATATGATTATGGCTGTAGTGCACAGTTAGAGAATATGGAGATCATCTTCGGCAAAGGTGCGGTATATGACTATTGCTGTAGTACACAGTTAGAGAATATGGAGATGGTCTTCGGCAAAGGTGTGGTATATGATTATGGCTGTAGTGCACAGTTAGAGAATATGGAGATGGTCTTCGGCAAAGGTATGGTATATGATTATGGCTGTAGTCATAGATAGAGAATATGGAGAATCGTACACACACACACACACACACACACACACACACACACACACACACACACACAACACACACACACATATATATATATAAATATATATATATAAAATATATTTTATATATATAAAATATATATATATATATATATATATTCTCCTTGGCATAATACATACCACGGGATTGAAGTCAAGCCGTTCTCAACCATCGACAATAACGTTCGTCAAACAAATAACCACACAACCAACCAACCACCAACCCAAACCAAACAACCAACCAACACCAACCAACCAACGACCAGCCAGTTAACTAGGGAATAAACCACCCACCCAAGCAAGCAATCAAACCGACCGGCCACCCAATCCCACCAACCATCCACCAAACCACAAACCATCCACCATTGAACCACCCACCCAACCAACCAACCAACCCACCCACCCACCCAACCAACCCACCAGCTAACCAACTAACCAGCCAACCCACCAACCAAATTTTTTTTTGAACATTGTGCGTAGGTCACTGACCTGAAGAAACGCGAGATCGGTGGTCTAGAGGTAACGCACCTGCTTAGAAAGCGAAACATCTGGGTTCGATCCCCGCTTGGGCCAGAAAGTTTTTCCTCCCATCCACTAGACCATGAGTGGTGGTCTGGATGCTAGTCTTTCGGATGAGCACGATAAACCGAGGTTCCCGTGTGTTATACACGATTATTTAGCGCATGTAAAAGAACCCGCGGCAATGAAGGAGTTGTCCCTCGGCAAAATTCTGTAGAAAAAAAGCCACTTTGATAGGGAAACAAATACAGTTGCAGACAGGAAAAGAGAGAAAAAATAATAATGGGCGGGCGCTGCATTTGTGGCGACGCGCTCTCCTCGCGGAGAGCAGCCCGAATTTCACGCTCTCTGCCGTGACATAAAGTGGTATACAATACAATATACAATACAAATGCCGTCAGCGCCTGGGCTTTATCACAGTTCTTGATTAAACCATTGACGCTGAGGGCAACAGCAAAGTGAGAGGCTGTATGACCAGTGGCTTTCTTTCCCACTCATGGAATTCCACTTTACAGCTTAGTCTTTAGTGATCGACTATGACTCTCTGACTAGGAGGCTGGACTCGCACAGTCCTTATGTGCTGCAGCCCTGGGGGCTGGTTGGCCTTTGGAGAACATCTCCAACGCTGACAGACTGTCCTTATGCCCACTTAGCCGAGAGAGTGGGGATGTACTGTGGGCAAAGCATCTCCACTATAATCACATTTCTGCCCAGTTTCCAAAACAGCAGCTGCCTCCTCTGCTGTTTTGGAGGTCATCGGCGGACACGACGGACAAACATACATACATACAATACAAAAACCAACCAGCCACCCAACCCACTCCACTCACCTTTTTTCTCCGAACACTGTATGCAGGTCACTCCACGGCCAGGCAGGTGCGGGGCCTGAAGAAGCCCGAGGTCCTGGACATGGTGTTTTTCATCTACACCCCTAAAGCCACGGGGCTGCAGGACACCCGACAGTCCACCTGGCTGAACCCCATCATTGACGGGGTGGAGGCCAGGAGACTGCTGGGTGAGTGACTGCTGGGGGGGTGGAGGGGGGGGGGGAGGGAAGGAGGGAGGAGGAGGGAGAGAAGAGGGAGTGGGGGGAGAGAGATGGAGGAAGAGGAGGGAGGAAGATAGAATAGAATGCGTTGGGGGGTGGAGAGTAGGGTGGAGGCAGGAGACTGCTGGGTGAGTGACTGCTGTGGGTGGGTAGGGTGGGGGTGGAGGGAGGATGAGAGGGGGTAGGGAGAAGGGGGAGGGAGAGGGGGAGGGAGGGAGAGGGGTGTGAATAGATGAAGAGAGAGAGTTGGGAAGTAGAGGAGGGAGGGAGATGAGATGGTAAGATGAGGAGGGATGCAAGATAGGTATTAGAATGTCGTTGGTGTGTATGTAGTATGTAAGTATGTATGTATGTAGGTGTTGGATGTAGTGTTATGTGTGTGTATGTATGTTGTATGTAGTATGTATGTTGTTGTATGTGTTGTATGTGTGTGTGTATGTATGTATGTAGATTGTGTGTATGTGTATGTATGTATGTATGTATGTATGTGTATGTGTGTGTATGTGTGTGTATGTTGTATGTATTATGTATGTATGTTGGTATGTATTATGTATGTATGTATGTATGTATGTATGTATGTATGTATGTATGTGTGTATGTATGTATGTTATGTATGTGTATATGTATGTATGTATGTTGTATGTTGTGTGTATGTGTATGTTGTATGTATGTATGTATGTATGTATGTATGTATGTATGTATGTTGTTGTGTGTGTTATTATGATGTATGTATGTATGTATGTATGTATGTATGTATGTATGTTGTATGTGTTGTATGTATTGTAGTATGTATGTTATGTTGTATGTATGTATGTATGTATGTTGTTGTATGGTATGTATGTATGTATGTATGTATGTATGTATGTATGTATGTATGTATGTATGTGTGTATGTATGTTGTAGTATGTATGTGTGTATGTATGTATGTATGTATGTATGTATGTATGTATGTATGTGTATGTTGTATGTATGTATGTATGTATGTATGTATGTATGTGTTGTAGTGTATGTATGTATGTATAGTATGTATGTATGTATGTATGGTGTGTATGTGTGTATATGTTGTATGTAGTGTATGTATGTATGTATGTATGTATTGTATGATGGTTGTATGTGTGTATGTAGTTGTTTGTATGTATGTTGTTGTATGTTATGTATGTATGTGTAGTATGTTGTAGTGTGTAGTATGTATGTATGTATGTAGTGTGTGTATGTATGTATGTATGTATGTGTGATGTTATGTGTATGTATGTATGTATGTATGTATGTATGGTATGTATGTATGTATGTATGTGTATGTATGTATGTATGTGTTGTATGTTTATGTATGTATGTATGTATGTATGTATGTATGTATGTATGTATGTATGTATGATGTTGTGTATGTATGTATGTGTGTATGTGTATGTATGTAGTATGTATGTATGTATGTATGTATGTGTTGTGTATGTATGTATGTATGTGTGTGTGTTTGGGTGTGTTGTGGTAGGCGTGTGGATTGGTGTTATGTGTGTGTGTGTGTATGCGCGCGCGCGTGCTTGTGGTTATCTGTGTGTTTAGATGAAGTGGACGCAAGGAGATTTCGGGTTGGCTACTCTGGGAGGGGGAGAAAGGGAGAGAGGGGGCAGGCAGAAATGAAGAGAGAAAACACTACTACTGCTACTGCTACTGCTATTACTACTACTACTACTACTACTACTACTACTACTACTACTGCTGCTGCTGCTGCTGCTGCTGCTGCTGCTGCTACTACTACTACTACTACTACTACTACTACTACTACTACTACTACTACTACTACTGCTACTACTGCTACTACTGCTACTACTACTGCTCCTGCTCCTGCTGCTGCTGCTGCTGCTGCTACTACTGCTACTGCTACTGCTGCTGCTGCTGCTACTACTACTACTGCTACTTCTACTGCTACTGCTACTGCTACTACTACTACTACTACTACTACTACTACTACTACTACTACTACTGTTTACAGTCAAAATCAATGTCAAACTTTTATTTTTAGATGATACATTGAATAAGCAGCGCAGTTGCTTTTTCCCCCCATCAAGCCATCAATTAAAAAAAAAAACCACGATAATAATAATGATGATATATATGCATACATAGAATTCGGAGGACGGGATAGCCTAGTGGTCAGAAAATTGCGCTCGCAATCTGACGACCCGGGTTCGATTCCCGTTCAAGGGGAATATTTTCCCCTGGAGTTAACATCAATGTAGACTCCACTCTCCCCAAAAGTCCTTGAATGAGACTCTAAACCGAGGCCCCGTGTGCGCGAACGCACGCAGAACATCTTGCGCACACGTTAACTCCTGTTTCGCTTTTCGAAAGAGCTAGGCCATTGTATGCCGGTGGGAACAGATGACAGAATTTACAAAACCGCATACACACGGGGACTGGATGTAAAAAATAGCATATAAGCGCTTATTCCATTATCCTCGATATAAAAGAATTAAAAAATGATAATAATAAACCTAAATACATAAATAAACCTAAATAAATAAATAAACCTAAATAAATAAATAAACCTACATGAATAAATAACCCTAAATAAATAAATAAACCTAAATAAATAAACAAACCTAAATAAATAAATAAACCTAAATAAATACATATACCTAAATAAATAAATAAACCTAAATGAATACATAAACCTAAATGAATACATAAACCTAAATAAATAAATCACCCTAAATAAATAAAACCTAAATAAATAAATAAACCTAAATAAATACATAACCCTAAATAAAAAACCTAAATAAATAAATAAACCTAAATAAATAAATAAACCTAAATGAATACATAAACCTAAATGAATACATAAACCTAAATAAATAAATCACCCTAAATAAATAAATAAACCTAAATAAATAAATAAACCTAAATAAATAAATAAACCTAAATAAACCTACCTAAATAAATAAACAAAACCTAAAAACCAAAGCGGCACGCCAACGCCAACGCTCTCCTTACAGGCAGCGAGTACGTGGAGGAGGCCCCGCTGGAGGTATGCGCTCAGCTGGTGATCAGCACCATGAGGGAGCGGCACGAGCAGGACCGGGCCCTGGAGCGTGCCCGCAAAGAGAAGGAGGCCGCGGAGCTGAGGGAGAGACTGGGCATCCCCCACCCCAAGGACAGCGACGACGAGGAGGAGGAGGAGAGGGCGAGGAAGAGGATGAAGAAGGTGAGGCGGGTCACCCTCACTGAACCCCTGCCCACTGCGGAGGTCCGGAGATCGTCGGTCAACAAGCTGGAGGAGAGGCGACTGAGCAAGGAAGGAGGGAAGTCCGCGTCCTGATTTGTTGGTGTTGTCTTCAATTTAACGTCTGTTCACTCTCAGTGATATTAGACGAGCGTCCTGATTGTTGTTGGAACGGACTGTACATTATCGATTCAGAGTTTTGCGCTGTTTTCAAACAACACGTAGACACAGAGAGAAGGGAACGACAGAAACCGAAATGTGGTTCATGGTTTGTCCAATGTGGGTTGGATTTCTTTGTGTGTGGTTTTTCTTTCGCTCCTCGGCTAAGCTCCGAGGTTCACCAATGGTGAGATTTTTGCCCCACGGACATCCCCACTCTCCCCCCCCCCCCCTTCACACACACACACGTACACCATCCTTCGGATGAGACTATAAACCGAGGCCCCGTGTGCGAACGCACGCAGAACATCACACGTTAAATCCTGTTCCGCTTTTCGTAAGAGTAGGCCATTGTGTGCCGGTGGGAAACAGATGACAGAATTGACAAAACCACATACACACAGGGACTGGATGTAAAAAAGGCACATAAGTGCTTATTCCATTATCCTCAATATAAAAGAATAAATAAATAAAAACTTTAAAAATAAATAGGTAGGTGCAGCATTCCTCCTTTGGAGATGGTGTCTAAACACGCGACATCTGTGTGCATGCGGCTTTTTCCCCGCTTAATTTTGTCATCCGTTCATACCGACACACCATGGCCTACTCTTCCAAAAGGCGGACGAGTTTTTGACGCGTGCGCAAGATGTTCCTGCGTGTATTCGCACACACACACACGCGAGGTCTCAGTTTATAGTCTCATCCGAAAGACTTTTGACATTCAGTTCGATGTTTTCGTCAATCTGGGAAGAAAGTGCGAAGGTGGGAATCGAACCCAGGACCTCACGGTTTACTTGTAAGGCAAGCGGACGCCTTAACCGTCCTGCCACCTTCCTTCTTGGTTTAATGTTCAAAACCACGTAATGGTTAACAACTGTTAGCTGTGTTGGCACTGAGAATTTCTTGCAAGGCGGAAAGTGCGAATTATATATGCACCAATTTTCGTGCGACCCTGAGTGCACACACGCACGCACGCACGCACGCGCGCACACGCACACACACACAACACAACACATGCAAGCACGCACACCCACACACACACTACAGCGGATATTTTATAATTTTGCAAATCGTTTATTTTGTTCAGAACTTTGTCACGAACTAACTACCATACATTGAACATTACATCCTCTCAAAGCCTATTGTCAAGACAACACTAACATAACAGCCTTTCTACACGAAAAGAAAGCTAAGAATAAAATAGCCCGTAAAAGGAAAATTGATATTCACTCATGTCTTCGATTCGGTTGTTGTCTTCGATTTTACGTCTGTTCACTCTCAGCGATATTAGTCATTCATATCTGTTTCTTTGCTCGTTCACTTGAAGGTCAATTACAAGTAGCAGGTTTGCTTGGTTTTGGGTTATTTTTGGTGCGAGGTTGTGTAATTAAGTACAAACAGAAGGTCAGGGGACTATGCTATATCGGGTGTTTTTGTTGAGGGGATGGAGGGTGTGTGTGTGTGGGGTGGGGTGGGTGGGGGGTGACTATTTGTTTTTCTGTGTTGTTTTCTTTCCTTTTACTTTCAGACAGGTCTACTGAACACAGAGCAACGCACTTGTTTTGTATTTGTTTTATTTTTCTTTCTAATGTTTATTGTTGTATAAAAGCATCTGTGTTTTTGAAGATGGTTGTGGTGGTAGTATGACAATCAACTTTGAGACGGCCATCAGTCGAGGTGTGCTGGCGAAAAAAAAGAAAATGTAAATAAATGGTGCACGAAAAATGGCACAGAAGATTTGATAAACATTTCGTGTTCACTTTTTTTATGAAGTAAAACTCTGTGTATGCGTGTGCGTGTGTGTGTGTGTGTGTGTGTGTGTGTGTGTGTGTGTGTTTGTGCGTGTGCGTGTGTGTGTGTGTGTGTGTGAGTGAGTGAGTGTGTGCGTGCGCGTGCGTGAGTGTGTGTGTGTGTGCACTTGCATGGAAAAACTTGAATTGCAAAGCATCTCCACCTTACAGAGACTACATAAGATGTATTTAAAATTATGAAGACAGAGAACAAAAACAAGATATACTCACTGTGCAACGATGTTTGCTAACAAAAAAAAAGATAAACAGGCTAGTTCAACAGATATTCCAGTTAACTGTACATACACACAAAGGAAATCAAGGTAGAAATTACCTGAATGTCAATCATCTCATCAGTCAATCGATCAATCAAATGATTGATCGATCAATCAATCCATCATTCAAACAAGCAAAAACAAGCAAGGAAACGAAAACTCAGCATCACTGACAAGCCAAAGGCGCAACAGTAGAATAGACAAGACGACCAACGTCTTATCTTAATGGCAGAGAAAACCAGACTGGCCAGCACATCCTTCACAGACACACGAGGAAGATTGTTGTGTGGCCGACGGAGATAACCCTGCAAACCAAGCTGTACGGCCCACGAGAGGAGCTGGAAAGGACTTGCCATTATTTCTCCCAAACGCATCTTACGATGTGAAAAGCGAACGAGAGAAGAAGAAGAACAATGGTCCTGAAGTAAAGAACTGCGGGTTTGAATCCCTGGTGGTACCTGGAGAAATAAAGACGAGGACTTTTACAAGCTCTTGGGTCAAGTTACGTGCAGACCCAGCAATACCTTACTCCTCTTATTTGTACATCCTTTTAGGCGGAATTTCATCTTTTCTATCCCTCTCTTTGTGTCTGCCTTGTTCCTATCTTCCTGTCACGTCCTTCTCGTCTATTTTCTGTTTTATTGGTCCATTCTCCTGCCTTATCCCCCCACCCCCCCACCCCAGAAAGGATTAAAAAATAACGATTCTCTCACACGCTGAAGCCGGATGCGCTGGGCCTGACCTGTCGGGTGCTTAACGGCAGCGTGAAACATTTTCGATCATATGACAGACAGCTGTTGCTGTTCGAGTGTTCGACGAAAGAGAAGAAGACAAAGTATGACACCTCACCAGCCGCCATGGCGCAGTGGTTAGCGCCTTGGGTTACGGACTGGAAGGTCGCGGGTTCGATTCCCATAAGAGTCATAGGGATTTTTCGGACCCCGGCCGGCTCCTACCCAGAGTGAGTGTGCTGTGGGCTCAGTGGGAAGACTGGGACCACACAGTCGAGCTTCATCCACTTAACGGATGCGAGTTTGAGAGTGTTGCTCAAATTACCTGACCAACACTGCAGGTGTCTGTATCTCTCGGGCCCGGTTGACGCCGGGATATATTATGATAGTAAGCGTAGAGTACAACCCTGTCGAGTAGTCTCAAAGCATATGCACTTCCACAGCAGCATCATTGCGTCATCCTCATTGTCATTGATCATCATGCATTAAAAAAAATTGCCTGTCATTCGGTGGTCTCAGTTTCTCTGGTCTCATGGTGACCTCAGATTCGGTTTGCCCATACACTTCTGTGCCTGTGGTGAGTTTGTGTCAAAGCATTTGGGGTTGGAGGTTCGCGGGGGACGGTCGTTGGAGGGACGTTGTGGTGGTTGCCACCTGGGGTGGGCAACTCACTCAGTCTGGCTCCGCGACTGAGCTAATACTGTCGTTAGTAGGGGGCTTAGTAGGTGGTGTCCTGCGTATGTTAGCTCAGAACAGGCACCACTGAACACCACCAAAGTGACCCAGCAGCAGTGCAGGGCCCCTCTGGCTGGTGGCCCCATGGCGGCCTGATAGTGATGGGCTCCCTGTGGACTTCCGACCCTGAGGAAGAGACATAACAAATCTGGGTGTAGTTGTGGCGGGGAGATTGGAATGAGCGGCGTGGGAACAGTAGGACGGGGGTCGTCAGAAGATGAGGCAGCACAAAAAAAAAAAAAAAAAAAAAAAAAAAATGACACCTCGGATTTCAAATCAGTTAACGGGAGACGGAAATCCGAAAACTATAGCCTAGTGGTCAGAACATTGCGCTCGCAATCTGACGACCCGGGTTCCATTCCCGTTCAAGGGGATATTTTCCCCTGGAGTTAACATCAGTGCCGACTCCACTCTCCCCAAAAGTCCTTCGTATGAGACTATAAATCGAGGCCCCGTGTGCGAACGCACGCAGAACATCTTGCGCGCACACGTTAAATCCTGTTCTGCTTTTCGTAAGAGTAGGCCATTGTGTGCCGGTGGGAACAGATTGCAAAATTGACAAAACCGCATACACACCGGGACTTGATGTAAAAAAGCACATATGTGCTTATTCCATTATCTCGATATAAAAGAAAAAAGAAAAAAACCCCGAGCGTTTGGGTTATGTAAATAGCGAAGCATCTGCTATGCAGTTTTTCCCCCAGACAGATATAGTGTCGCATTTATGAAGTATTTTGCATGTAGGGTATATACCCTTTTAAAGTAAACAACTGGTAAACTGAGGATAAAACTGGACACCTCTGTTTTCTAAATTTTAAAACAAATCTTATTTTCTCAAAATTAACAGGTTTGCTTTGCCATGGACCATGGACACACACACACACATGAACGCACACACACACACATACACGCGCGCGCGCGCGCGTTTTCTTCTTTGTTCTCTTTCTTTTTTTTTCTTTTTTCCCTTCTCTTGACTTTTCTTTTTCGTTCTTTCTCTCTGTCTTTCTTTTTTTCCCGTTTACTTTTTTCCCATCCGTCTTCGGTTTTTTTCCTTTGTTTTTTTTCCTTTTCTTTTGTTTATTTCTTGAAATCTTTTTTTTCTTCTTCTATTGTTTGAACATTTTTTGGTTGTTCAGAACAACGAAGTACCAATACATGAAATGAGTACAAGCAATGCTTATAACGCGCGCGCGCGCGCGTGTGTGTGTTCGTGTGTGCGTGTGTTTGCAGTTGAGACGTTTAGTAAACACTTCACCATAACATTGGGTCGCGCGTGCACTCTGTCAAGTGTCTATCTAGTAGGCCTACACATAGTCGTTGCGGGTGTGGTGTGGCGTATTCAAGATACCTTCTGTGGAAAACTGAAAATCCATGCCAAAACTCCCTTTTGCAGAAAAAAAAAAAATCCGAGTAAAATGGAATGAACGAAAACAGAGCGAATGTGTTCAGGTCAAAGTCGATCCTACTTTGGAATGGTTCAAAACTAAGTTTACGTGCACGCTTTACATCAATTGTAAATCGATCTATATGAGAATCATTGATCCATAGAAAGCAGTTGCGCTTGACAAAATGTACATACGTACAGGCGTCTGTTATGGCGCAGAACAGAGAGTTAAGTCAAGCAAAACTCCCTTAATCCGATTCTAAGGCTATTACTGTAAACGTTTGGCTACGAACGGCTATACCAAAGCGTGCAGACTATAATCTCTTCAAAATCAAGCTTGGCATACTGTCACTGGAAAGCTTAACGATTGTGCACTGTTTGAAAAAGACACAGTGAGAGTGCGGACGTCCTCCGTGTTCTTTCCATAGGGACGCGCTCACACCAATCAGCTTGTCACTGTAAAAACGTGTGTGGCAGGAATGCCAGTTTCACACACACACACACACACACACACGATTTCTAAGCTATATACAGTCCTAGGAAGGGTTTGAGTTCGCTAACCCTTGGAAATCCGCCAAAGAAACAGCGTAACTGCCTCGATCGAAAACCTTTAATCAATCTTCCACATAATTGTTGTGTGATTTAGTCTGGTTAAGCCTATGAATTTCTGTAGAGAGACATTTTTAATGTAATCTTTAAACTTTTTGCCTTTCAAAATCTGGTTTAAAAAATTGGGAAAATCTCTCTTTATAGAAGCATACCTGCTTTTGGTATAATGTAAGAAAAAATCTCGAGGAACACCGGGAAAAGGAGGTAGATCTAAAAAAAAAATTGTGGACCGAAACGCCGGTCAACTTTTTCCCATCAGCCTCGGTTAATCAAAAACATGGCATCCACTGCGAGGCAGACGACAGTTACGCCGTCAGTCATGATTTCAAAATGTGCCACCTTTGTTCTCATGTACACGCTCACTGTTCACGGTAAGTCGATAGCTATGGTGAATAATTTAGAGAACTTTTTGAAAAGATGGTAATTTTCTCCACTAGCTTTTATTTGAAATGTCTGTTTTCCACAGATTTTCAGCGGTTTGTCACAGTCTTCAAGTTAATGTCTTTTCACAATGAATGATTGTTACTTATGTTAGAGTGTGTGTGTGGAGGGGAAGGAGTAGAATTTTTTGTTGGATTTTGAACATGTTTTAATACTCAAAGTTGCAAGTGTAATGTTAATATTACTCTGTTTACTGAAATTCTGTCCAAAAGTAAAGGGTGGCAGGCTTGATAAAAAAAAATCATGTATCGCCCACGCGCGTGAATATATGTTGCTTGTTTTGGTGCAAATTGTTGTGCTGTCTTCATAACTTAACGATAAAATCAGATACGTGATCAACTATGCGATTGTTGATAAGACTGGTTTTCCTTCTAGCATTTTCATTGAATGTATATATCTACATTTGATGATATGCTACAAAGAATAGTAAAAGATAAAAGACATAGAACTACATTTTCTAAAAACTCTGCCTCTCACTGTCGCTGCCTGTTGTGTGTGTGTGTGTGGGGTGGGGGGGGGGAGGGTAAGTGTGTGTAGGGGGGTGGGTGGTGGGTGGGTGGGTACTCTATACCACTTTTAATTCACATCACATTTCTCTGCGTGACATTTCGGACTGCTTTCCCCGGGTAGAGTGCTTCGTCACAAGAGCAGCACTACCTACATTTTTTTTCTTTTCCTGTCGGCATGTGTATTTGTTTCCCTATCAGAGTGGCTTTTTTCTACAAAATTCTGCCAGGGACAGTTCTCTTGTTGGCATGGTTTATTTACGTGCGCTAAATGTGCGTTGCACACGGTACATGGTTTCTCGTCTCATTCGAAAGATTAGCACCCAGACCACCACTCACGGTCAAGTGGATGGGGGAATAGTTTCGGCCACAAACGGAAATCAAACCACCACACACTTCAAACCTAGACTTTACGCTTTCTAGGCAGGTGCGTTACCTCTAGATCACCGATCCACGTACGTGTGTGTGTGTGTGTGTGTGTGCGTGCGTGCGTGCGTGCGTGCGTGCGTGCGTGCGTGCAAAAGTGTGTGTTTGTGTGTGTGCTAGCCGTCGTACTGTTGAATGCAATTTAACCTCTCGTTGACTGACTACATGTGTGTGTACAATCATTCAGACAGCCATTTAAATAGCAGTAGCATGACAGTTTTTAGGGGACGGGATAACACAATGGTCAGAGCACTCGCTTTCCCCCAGCCAAGGTTAAGCAGCATCGAGTGTGGTTACCAAGTGGATGGGTGACCGTTTACACGCCTTGGCTTCAGTACAGTCCCCCAGTTCACTCAGCTGTAAATGGGTACCTGCCCTCTTTAGGGTTACGGAAGGTTAAACAGCGAGGGAGAGAAGATGGGCGCCGCCCTCAATATGCTGGTCCTAGAGAAGCGAGGCCTCGCTCCCCCCTACGACCACATAAGATATGGGACACTTTTACCTCACCTTTGCATGACAGTGACAGTTATGTCGGTTATGAGACAGCCTGGGAGGATCATGTAAACAGTTCAAAGGCTTGCTGACCGTCATCAACGAGTTTGTTTCTGGCAGTGAAGTCAGTCAACTGTTCAGATTCAGTTCAGTCTAGGCCTGCTTCTATTTTTCGTTTTTCCCCAAAGGGCTGAGGGAGGGAAGGAGGGAGGGAGAGAGAGACAATGACAATGACAATGACAAATTCTTTTATTTCGAGGATAATGAATAAGCA
>CM054141.1:8372441-8379941 GCA_028751875.1 Rapana venosa
TATTTTGATTGTGACGATGGAATTAGTATACTTGAAGAAAATATTTGTGAAAAGATGTTCATGTTTGATGATATTGATATTATACTATGTGGGATTTAAATGCTCGGACTTCAGACTACTTTCCTGATTTTGTAGATGAAAACAATTTACATGAAGATTGTAGTAAATATACTGAAAATCATATTAAAAGACATTCTAAGGATACTTCAATAAATTCATATGGTAGATCATTGCTGAACATGTGTTCAGCAATGGGTTTATACATATTAAATGGTGTTTGTAAAAATGACCAGAATGGTTGTTACACATACATTTCTGACCAAGGGAGCAGCGTTATTGATTATTTTTTAACTTCTGTGCCTTTCTTTGATTTTGCTTGTGATGCCATGACACTTGAAGTTTTAGACAGGGTAGATTCAGATCATTTACCTGTTTCGTTATGTTTAGATATAGATTTTAGGAGCACCTCTAATAGAAAAAGTGGGAAGGTAGGGGAAGAACAGTTCATAACTAAGTATAGATGGAAACCGTCACTTGCTCAAACCTTTACTGACTCAATGAATGCTAGAAGTGTAAAAGATGATATGAATAGGGCAGAAGAGTTGATAAATAGTGATGTTAATCTAGCTATAAACACGTTCAACAAAATTATTAAAGATCATGCAGAGCACATGAAGACGAGAATTCAGTTTAATAAACATCCACAGAAAGACTGGTTCGATCACGAATGCAGAGTATCAAGACGTAAAGTACGAAGACTGTATAGACAATTCAAACGCTCATCACAGAAAGACGATAGGACATTATTTTGTATTGCACGAAGAGAATATAAAAATATGCTTATCAGAAAGAAAAAAGAGTACAATGATATACTTTTAAAAGAACTACTGGTATCCGTTAACAGTCAAACAAGCTTTTGGGAAACTATCAGAAAAATATCACGCAAAAGATCTCAGCCACATAATACAATATCTATAAGTCAGTGGTTTGATCATTTCAAAGATGTACTAGAAAAGGAAGTGACTGAGTCAGTTGAGACTGAAGACATAGGGAGGGAGATGCATTGTTAGACAGCCCTATCACAGCACAGGAAATAATGCTAGCAATTGGAAAATTAAAAAACGGTAAATCAACAGGACCTGATGGGTTGATAGGTGAGTTTTTTCAAATTTTCAGGGGAATCTGTGTTACATTTTTTAGTGAAGCTATTCAATCATTTATTTGATAAGGGCATCTATCCAGAGGGCTGGGTGGAATCAATAATTCTGCCTCTGTTTAAGAAAGGAAATGTAAACGATACAAACAATTATAGAGGAATATCTCTGTGTAACATAGCGAGTAAGATATATAGTTCGGTTGTTAATAATAGATTACAAGAATGGGTAATGACAAATAATATTACAGGAGAACACCAAGCTGGGTTCAAAAAGGATTATAGCACTGTTGACCATATGTTTACTCTGTTAGCTGCTGTTCAAAAGCAATTTGCAAATAACCATAAATTATATGTTGCATTTGTAGATTTTGAAAAAGCTTTCGATTCTGTTTCTAGAAATTTGTTGTGGCCTATTTTTTAAGAATGGTGTTAGAGGAAAATTACATAGATGTATACAAAGTATGTATAGTGAAGTAAAAGCTAGAGTAAGAAATGGAGCAACATTATCTGACTTTGTGAATTGTACAAGGGGTGTAAAGCAAGGAGATGTGTGTAGTCCAATATTGTTTTCATTGTTTGTGAATGATCTTGCCTTAGAAATTATAGAAAATGGAAAGCATGGGGTTTCTTTTGATTTTATAGAATTATTTGTGTTACTTTTTGCTGATGATATTATTTTGATATCAACAACTGTTGTAGGATTACAAAGACAGATGAACAGTTTGTATCATGCAGCAATGAGATTAGAATTAAAGGTAAATATGGGGAAGACAAATATTGTTTTTCGTAAGGGGGGATATCTAGCTAGACATGAACACTGGAAATACAATACTGAAACTGTGAAAGTAGTAAATGCTTATAAATATCTTGGAATATTTTTTTCAACTAGATTAAGTTTCACTTCTGCATGCCAGGATTTAATCAATAGAGCAAAGAGAGCAATACTTGTTATACTCAGGGTTATATATAGACTTGATTGCAGTTCATTGAAGATATTTGTAAAATTGTTTGATTCTCAGGTGCAATCTATTTTACAATATGGTGCTGAAATCTGGGCTTTTGAGAACGGAAATCAAATTGAAAAGCTTCATTTGTATGCTATGAAACGTTTTATGAATGTTGATAATCGAACACCTAATGACCTTATTTATGGAGAAATTGGAAGATACCCTATATATCTTAATTCTTATGTAAAATGCATTACTTACTGGCTTAGGATAACTAGACTGGAAATCATAGACTGCCACACAGGGCTTATAAGATGCTGTATAATCTGGATGTTAATGGTAAGAAGACTTGGGCTACAAATGTACGGAGGTGCTTAAGTACTTATGGATTTGCATATGTTTGGGATAATCAGGGCGTTGAGGATGTTGGAAGCTTTATCAAATGTTTTAAACAAAGACTCATTGACTGCAGGTGGCAGGAATGGCATGACCATATAGAAAACAGTAGTAGATTTGTGGAATATAGCATGTTTAAAGTTACAAATTGTGTTGAACCATATACTGAATTGGAAATGAACAGATATGTCAAAAGTGCATTGACAAAATTTAGATTTGGTGTATCAGCTATTGCATGTCATCGTTCTAGATACGACAGGAGGTTAACGGATAAAACGATATGCCGTCTATGCCACAACTCTGTAGAAAATGAAATTCACTTTGTGTTATGTTGTCCTGTTCTTTATGACCTGAGGATTAAATTTATCCAACCAAAATATTATAAATATCCATGTCGTTTCCGATTTAATGTACTTATGGCATCGAAAAATGAAAAAGTGCTGAATAACTTGGCATTATACATCTATAAAGCATTAAAACGTCTGGATGATGCCGTATCATAGCTGTTTTACTATACAATATACTTTGATGTTGATATTTTCTGATTGATAATGCAACGATTTACATGTGGTATGTTTCATGACTACCCCTTCAGTTGGGGGCTATGGCCTAATCTGAATAAACATTTCGCATTCGCATTCGCATTCTCTCTCTCTCGCTCTCTAATGTATGTATATTTATATTCTCACAACTATCTACAGTAGAGGTCTTACTGGGGAAGAATGTATAACGTCAGCAACTGATGTTAACTGCTGAGAGTCATATAAAACTTCTTGAACAGTGGTATATTTTTTATGAATATCTATTCCTCTCCTTTTAAACAGGTCAGTTAGGATTGGGCAATCAAGCAATAAATGGTGGATTGAAAGAGATTGAGAACAGCAACATGTCATATTTTTAGAATATTTGGTGTTCCATGCATTTAGCCTCATTTTATATATTAAAATTTCTACTTTCCGTGAGCAAGAAATGTTTGTGTGTGAGTGTGTGAGAGTGTGCAAGTGTGTGTGTGTTTGTGTGAGTGTGTTTGTGTGTGTGAGTGTGTGTGTGTTTGCTTGTGTGTGTTTGCTTGTGTGTGTGCTTGTGTGTGTGTTTGAGTGTGTGTGTGTGTGTGTGTGTGTGTGAGTGAGTGTGTGTGCATGTGTGCGTGAGTGCGTGTGTATGTATGTGTGTGTGTGCGTGAATGTGTGCGCCCACTCACGTGCATGCGTCCGCATGCGTGTATGTACATCATAAATGCCGTAGAAAAAGAAGGGCAAGAGATCACACTTGGACAAAATGTAAACGGTGTTTTCTTTTTTAATTTTCATTTTATTCTTTTATTTCAAAGATAATGGAATTAGCACTCATTTGCTTTTTTTTACATCCAGTCCCCGTGTGCTTGCTGTTTTGTAGATTATGTCATCCGTTCCAAACGGCACAAATATCCTCCTGTTCCGAAAGGCGGAACATGTTTTAAGCTGTGCGGAAGATGTTCTGCGTGCGTTCGGACACGGTAACTCATTTTATAGTCTCATCCGAAGGACTTTTGGCGGGAGTGGAGTCTGCACTGATGTTAACTCCGGGGAAAAAATCCCCTTGAATGGGCGTCTGGGTAGTAGCTCGAACCTGGACTTGAACCCGAGCCGAAAGATTGCAAGTGTAACACGCAATGCTTTTAACCATCAGGCAAACTAAAATGTATGGGTTACAATGTAGGCCATCAAACACAGAAAGAAAAGAACGGAAAGAATACGATAGAGGCAGACCTCTCTGTGATGTAGTAATGGACTGTTCGAGATGCTCTACACGGGGATTATTCTCATCGTTGATTTCTGACTACGCGAGTTGAGATTTCAGACTGAATTATCAGAGAGTCTCTTACGCGAGCAGATTTGGCTATGTTCTTATTTTTCAGTCTCATTACATGTATTGTGTTACTGCATATTCTGACTCGATTATTCTGTCAATATTTTTGGTGTTATTCTGTGTGCGTGCGTGTGTGTGTTTGTGTGAGTATTCGCGTGTGTATGTGTGTGTGTGTGTGTGTGTGTGTGTGTGTGTGTGTGTGTGTGTGTGTGTGCAGGTCCACTCCCTTCAGTTACTTCGGTCTGAACTTCACGGCCTACACGTGCTGGTCGTTTGACGAACAGTCCAAAGACCTTGTCCACCTCTACGAACACACTGGTGACTCCTGCACACATACCACCCTCTGTCTGTCTGTCTGTCTGTCTGTCTGCATGTCTGTCTGTCTGTCTGTATCTTTCTTTTCTTCTTTTTCATCGTCTCTTTCTGTCGCTGATAGTTTGTTTCCATGTCTGTTTTGTCTCTTTTTGTCTGTCTGTCTATCAGTTTGTGTGTCTCTGTCTGTGTCTGGCTGTCTACCTCACACACACACATCTTGTCTCATTCTGTCACTGTCAGTTTGTGTTATTTGTCTTTTCATGCCTTGTTTCTTCCAGGGAGGTAGGGAGGGAGGGAGAGAGAGAGAGAGAGAGAGAGAGAGGACATACCATATCGGCAGCAATTTGTTGGGCTATGGTCTTTGAAAGGAAAGATGAATACGATATTGATGAAAAACTAGATATCAATGATAACGACGATAATGAAGCATGATATAGTTATTATTGGCAGTTTGATACAAGCATCAGTAAAAAAAAAAAAGAATATATAGATAGCCTAAAAACAACAACAGCAGCGGAAGAACACCGCCACCACCACAACAATAATGATGAAAGTGAGAGAGGGAGAATTGATTGATAATCTTTATTCTTAAGGGATAAATACTTAAACACTTTTTTTCATCCAGAGAGAGAGACAGAGAGAGATGGTGATAGTAATAATAATAATAATAATGATGATGATGATGATGATGATGATAGTGATGATGACAAAACACCACTACTACCACCCACCCTTCATCACAATGAGATAAGACTATAAACCGAGGCCCCGTGTTCGAACGCATGCAGAACATCTTGCTCACACGTTAAATCCTGTCCCGCTTTTCGGAAGAGTAGGCCATTGTGTGCCGGTGGAAACAGATGACAAAATTTACAAAACCACATACACACGGGGACTGGATGTAAAAAAGCACATGAGTGCTTATTCCATTATCCTCGATATAAAAACATAAATAAATGAATTAATTAAAACAACAATAAACCAACCACTACTACAACCACCACCATCACTACCAACCAACCCCAAGACCACCACCACCACCACCACCACCACCACTATAATCACAGCACTCCTCCTCCTCCTCCTCCTCCTCCTCCTCCTCCTCCTCCTCATGAATGACAACACCCCCACCAACAACAAAGAAGTTAACGGCAGAGTGTGTATGTGTGAGTAACTGTATATGTGTGCGTGTGTGTGTAATATATGTGTGTGTGCTGTGTGTGTAATATGTGTGTAATTGTGTGTGCTGTGTGTGTAATTGTGTGTGCTGTGTGTGTAATTGTGTGTGTGTGCTATGTGTGTAATTGTGTGTGCTGTGTGTAATTGTGTGTGTGTTGTGTGCTGTGTGTGTAATATGTGTGTAATTGTGTGTATGTGCTGTGTGTGTAATATGTGTGTAATTGTGTGTATGATGTGTGTGTAATATGTGTGTAATTGTGTGTTGTGTAATTGTGTGTGTGTGTGTGTGTGTGTGCTGTGTGTGTAATATGTGTGTAATTGTGTGTGTGCTGTGTGTGTAATATCTGTGTAATTGTGTGTGTGTGTGCTGTGTATGTAATATGTGTATAATTGTGTGTGTGTGTGGTTGTGTGTGCTGTGTGTGTAATATGTGTGTAATTGTGTGTGCTGTGTGTGTAATATGTGTGTAATTGTGTGTGTAATTGTGTGTGTGCGTGTGCTTGCTGTGTTGTGTAATATGTGTGTAATTGTGTGTGTGTGTGCTGTGTATATAATATATGTGTAATTGTGTGTGTGTGCTGTGTGTGTAATATCTGTGTAATTGTGTGCGCGTGCATGCTATGTGTGTAATATGTAATTGTGCGCGCGCGCTGTGTGTGTAATATGTAATTGTGTGCGCGTGCATGCTATGTGTGTAATATGTAATTGTGTGCGCGCGCTGTGTGTGTAATATGTAATTGTGTGTGTGTGTAATATGTGTAATTGTGTGAGTGTGCTGTACTGTGTGTGTAATATGTGTGTAATTGTGTGCGCGCGCTGTGTGTGTAATATGTGTGTAATTGTGTGTGTGTGTGTGTGTTCTGTGTGTGTAATATGTGTGTAATTGTGTGTGTGCTGTGTGTGTAATATGTAATTGTGAGTGTGTATGCTGTGTGTGTAATATGTGTGTAATTGTGTGTGTGTATGCTGTGTGTGTAAATATGTGTGTAATTGTGCGTGTGTATGCTGTGTGTGTAATATGTGTGTAATTGTGTGTAATTTGTGTGTGCTGTGTGTGTAATATGTGTGTAATTGTGTGTGTAATATGTGTGCAATTGTGTGGTGTGTGTGTGTGCTGCGTGTAATTGTGTGTGTGTGTGTGTTGCGTGTGCTGTGTGTGTGTAATAGGTGTGTAATTGTGTGTGTAATAGGTGTGTAATTGTGTGCTGTGTGTGTAATATGTGTGTAATTGTGTGTGTAATATGGTGTAATTGTGTGTGTGTGTTGTGTGACAGAGGAGAACCAACAAGCGGGATACGAGAGGGTGAAGATGTACATGCCACTGACCAACTGGACCGTGGACAGCGTGTGTTCCAACACCTCCACCCTCACCTACCGACTCCTGCATAAACAGAGACGTGAGTCTGTCCGTCTGTCCGTCTGTGTGTCTGGCTGGCTGTCCGTCTGTCTGTCTGTGTCTGTGGCGCTGTCTGGTCTTTGCCTGCCTGTCTGCCTGCCTGTCTGCTTTGCTGGTTGGCTGTGTGGTCAACTGTGCAGCTGTCACTTAGTGAACTTCAGACAACGTGTATTCTGTCCTAACATTTCTATCTCTTTTTATAGACTCCTGCCAGTGAGTGTCTTGTCTCAGTCTCTGTCTGTCTTTCTGTTTGTCTGTCTCTT
>CM054141.1:8389941-8394941 GCA_028751875.1 Rapana venosa
TACGGGTTGGATTTTCACAAACTTTAGCCAGGGACTCTTGCTGGTGTACTTTCATTATGAAGTAAAAGCAGGTTGCTTAGGAACAGTCCCTAAATCGGAAATCTCCGCTGGGATGTAAGTACAACAACGTTGCCCAGGAAACCTCGCCTCTTGGTTACACCCATAACACTAACGCCCCGACCACCTCCTTATCCTGTGCATTGAAGAAATAAAACTGCGGATCCTCTACTTTCTGACTAGGTAGGTGTGTTACCTTGAAACAAAACGACTTTTTTCCCCACATAGATAATGGCGAAGTGAAGAGTTACATCGCGTTGTGCAAAGATTGGAAGCACTTGCAGTATATTTTGTTGGCTGTCTCAAGTTCGTTAACATTAGAACACTTGAGTTCGTGAGAGATAATGCAGAGCAAGTTTCGTTTTTACCGGATAAAAAACGGGTTTGTGTAATAAAGCCGTCACGCAAGTGACTAAAAAGATAACGGTGTCCCATTAAGTGGTCGTAGGGGAGTGCGGCATCAGAGACCTCATATTCTCAAAGGGTCAGCATATTGAGGGCGGCGCCCATCTCCTCTCCCTCGCTGCTTTACCTTCCCTGACCCTTAAGAGGCAGGTACCTATTTACAGCTGGGTGAACTGGGGGACTGTACTGAAGCCAAGGCGCACATACGGTCACCCATCCAAGTGGTAATCACGCTCGATGCTGCTTAACCTTAGCTGGGGAAAGCGAGTGCTCGGACAACTGTGCAAGTGACTACATCAGCTGTATTCTGCTTTCCTATGATTATAAACATTGTGTGAGGTGTTGCCCTCGCAGGCTTTTGTTAAAACAAATCACTATAGTTGGATTATCCTGGGTTCGCGAGAGTTGATACATACCGTTGGACTAAACAAGGAGCTTTGGAAGCTTGTCATTGATTTGTAATAATTATATTATGCTTAAAGTTATCAAATTGATTTTGATAAGTTTCGTGTACTCTCATTTCGAAATCAATTTCGTGTAGTTTAAATTTCTAGTAATGCATTTCCAAAGCTCCCCCCCCCCCCCCCTCCCACCAAGAAGCATAGACATGATTGTTTATGAATTATGATTAAATGCTTAGAATGCAGAGTATTAAAAACGTGACATGGCTAAATTCATTTTCTTCAAACATGTATTGGTGATTGTTCCACTCCACATTTTCAGTGATCCATAGAAGAAGACGTAAATAGATTAGACTTGAAAATGTTGGCAATAATAGATTCGCTTGAAAATGTTGGCAATGATAGAATCGACTTGAAAATTTTGGCATTAACAGATTCGACTTGAAAATTTTGGCATTATAAAGATAACAAAGGACTACTTTGGAAAATGTCCGTGTTGCATTGACAGTGGCTGTTTGAGCATTATTTGTAAAGCGGTTATTTCATTATTGCTAGGACAAATTAGGAAGACCTAACAACGTAAACATCCAGAAGTCGTTAAAACTGAAAAAAATCCAAACAAAACAAAGCAATATTTCAGCATGTTTACGTTCACTTTGGAAATTTGGGCGGACAACGGAGCCGACTTTTTACAGCACCATTAGAAAAACTTCGTCAGTTTAAACAAATATGGCCTGTGTCTTTTGTTTTCTTGTCTTTTTGTCGGTGGTGGCGCCCCCCCTCTCCCCCCTTATAATTTCTAGGAAAGGGGGGTAGAGAGCATTGGGGGGGGGGGGGGGGGGGTGGAGCAATGCATCATTGGGCCGAATTTTTTTTATTTTATCGTACCCATCAATTATCCATCAAAATAGAATCAGAAAAGGATGGTGGTGGTTGTGGTGGCGGTGGTGTGTATGTGTGTGTGGCGCGCGCGCGCGCGCGTGTGTGTGTGCGCGGTAGCTAGGCGGGACTCCCATGTCAGAATAAATCATCCACCCATATTCTACTCTCTGCTCGTCCCCCCCCCCAAAAAAAAAAGAGAAAGAAAAAAAAGAGTATAATAGAAAGAACCAAACTTCGTTCTCATTTTTCTCCAATTATCAAAGATAAGGAAAAAAGGCGGAAGAAGGAAAGACGCTGAGAGAAAAGAAAAGAAAAAACAAAAGAAAAAACCACCCGAAGTCTGTGAGATCGTGTGAAGAAGGAATAGTGGAGAGGAAGGAAAGGGTGGTGGGATATCGGAGTGCAAACAGCATTGTAAGGGAGAGGGGAGGGGGGGGGGGGGGGGGGTGGATTTCGAGCAAGCTTCGTTAGCAAGGGGGGATAATTGATGAGTGTAGCGTGTAGTGCACACCTACCGCCGTTTCCGGTCCCCATCACTTGCACTGATTGCCACCGTGACCCGCCTTGACCCCGACATCCCCACTGCGCCCTTTGCTTGTTTAGATTCGAGGTTTCCGACAACAGAGTAGGTTTTAGTGTCTGTTTCTGTGTGTGTCTGTCTCTGTGTGTGTCTGTTTGTCTGTTTGTCTGTGACTGCTTTGTCTCTTTCTGTCTGTCTGTCTTTCTGGTTATGTCTGTGATTGTTTTGTCTCTGTCTTTCTGTCTTTGTGGTTATGTCTGTGATTGTTTTGTCTTGTCTGTCTTTGTGGTTATGTCTCTGATTGTTTTGTCTCTGTCTGTCTTTGTGGTTATGTCTGTGATTGTTTTGTCTTTGTCTGTCTGTCTTTGTGGTTATGTCTGTGATTGTTTTGTCGCTTTCTGTCTTTGTGGTTATGTCTGTGATTGTTTTGTCTCTTTCTGTCTTTGTGGTTATGTCTGTGATTGTTTTGTCTGTCTGTCTGTCTTTGTGGTTATGTCTGTGATTGTTTTGTCTGTCTGTCTTTGTGGTTATGTCTGTGATTGTTTTGTCTGTCTGTCTGTCTTTGTGGTTATGTCTGTGATTGTTTTGTCTCTGTCTGTCTGTCTTTGTGGTTATAATAATAATAATAATAATAATAATGTATGGAATTTATATAGCGCTGAATCTTGTAAAGCAACAAATCAAAGCGCTCAGTTGATTTTTTGGGGGGCGTGTGTATGCGGTTTTTAAAATTTTGTCATCTGTTATGTCTGTGATTGCTTTGTCTGTCTGTCTGTCTTTGTGGTTATGTCTGTGATTGTTTTGTCTGTCTGTCTTTGTGGTTATGTCTGTGATTGTTTTGTCTCTGTCTGTCTGTCCGTCTTTGTGGTTATGTCTGTGATTGTTTTGTCTATGTCTGTCTGTTTTTGTGGTTATGTCTGTGATTGTTTTGTCTATGTCTGTCTGTCTTTGTGGTTATGTCTGTGATTGTTTTGTCTCTTTCTCTCTGTCTGTCTTTGTGATTATGTCTGTGATTGTTTTGTCTCTTTCTGTCTTTGTGGTTATGTCTGTGATTGTTTTGTCTCTGTCTGTCTTTGTGGTTATGTCTGTGATTGTTTTGTCTGTCTGTCTGTCTTTGTGGTTATGTCTGTGATTGTTTTGCCTCTGTCTGTCTTTGTGGTTATGTCTGTGATTGTGTTGTCTCTGTCTGTCTTTGTGGTTATGTCTGTGATTGTTTTGTCTGTCTGTCTGTCTTTGTGGTTATGTCTGTGATTGTGTTGTCTCTGTCTGTCTTTGTGGTTATGTCTGTGATTGTTTTGTCTGTCTGTCTGTCTTTGTGGTTATGTCTGTGATTGTGTTGTCTCTGTCTGTCTTTGTGGTTATGTCTGTGATTGTTTTGTCTCTGTCTGTCTTTGTGGTTATGTCTGTGATTGTTTTGTCTCTGTCTGTCTGTCTTTGTGGTTATGTCTGTGATTGTTTTGTCTCTTTCTGTCTGTCTGTCCATTGTCTATCTTTGTGGTTTCGTCTGTTTTCTCTGCTTTTCTTCATTTTCCACCTTGTTCTCTTCTATTTCATTTAAGATTGAGACCAGCCGGAAAAGATTTGCTTCTTTTTTGTGTGTGTTGGGGGTGGGTGGGTGGGTGGGGGATGTGATGTGGTGTGGTGTGGTGTGGTGGTGTAACAATAACAATAATAACAATAACAAGTGTGTGTGTGCGTGTGTGTGTGGTGTGTGTGGTGTGTGTGTGTGTGCGTGCGTGCGTGCGCGTGTGTGTGGTGTGTGTGTGTGTGTGTGCGCGTGTGCGTGCGTACTCGTGTGTGTGAGTGCGCCTGTGCGTCAAAGTCAACATTTTATTTCCAGATGGTACGTTGAAAAAGCTATGCACTTTATTTTTTCATCAAGCCATCGGGCGTTGCTGTGTGTTGTGTGTGTGTGTTGTGTGTGGTGTGTTGTGTGTTGTGTGTGTGTGTGTTTGTGTGTGTGTGTGTGTGTGTGTGTATGTGAACAGTATAGTGGCGTATCAAATGTACACCAGGTTCTCATAATTATAGTTTAAGTTATGATGGCACACCAGGTCTACATTTCGGGACGGGGTGTCAGTGTCAGAAATTATGGGATGCCAAGTGTTAAAGAAATTTCTGACCTCATTACAGAGTGATGATATGAATCTTATTGGTATACTTCATCTAAATCTAGAGAAACAGTTCACAGCACCAATTTCTATCTCCTGGACTGTCATGCAGAGAGGTCACTCACACGGCTGTCAAAAGACTGTTCACCGTGTTCCTGTTTGACCAATTTTCAGATGTTGCGTCTATGGCTTGTTTTGGGGGTCGAACGCTCAGACAGCAACTAGTGGTGTCTGTCACATGAGCAAAAATACTCTGCGCTGCGTTAAGCGTCTGGCAAGTCAGACCCAGCGCATCCAATTTTGGCATGGGAGAGCATTATAATTTTTTAAGTCTTTCTGAAAAAACAGGCAGGAGAATGGACCAAGAAGGCAGAACATAGACAAGAAGGAGGTGACAGGAAGGAAAGGAACATGGCATAAACAAAGAGAGGGATAGAAAAGAGGGAATTCGTAGCACTGAATTTCCAGAAGGTGGGGATGCTATTTATGCTGACAGGCCCCCCGGCATCTCCACGAGGTAGTGTCCATGTCTATGGAAACGAGTGTGGAAAAAAACATTGTCCACCCCCCTTCCCCTTAGTATGTCCAGAACAGAAAAGTCCTTCTGCATAAGTTCATCTTTGA